>JAMJFZ010000320.1:14387500-14762500 GCA_026225945.1 Cricetomys ansorgei
ATAGTTGATGGCAAAAGTTTGAGCCAAACCGAATGCTTGAGCTTTGGAGACGCTCTCTTAGATACATTAGTCATAAAACATTAAGATGCTCTGGAAACATAGAACAATACTTCCAAGAGGCAATATGTCTCCTGGAAACTGAGCTTCGGCATAGCCGATTTCTGTTTCAGGGTTGCAAGGGGCAGATAACTAAAGCATCAGAACAATGCCTGGCACCAACTTAGTGCCACTGATCCTGCTTATTTCTCCTCACTTAACCCTAACAATACCAGGAGGGAGGTACTGTTACTATTGCCACTGGCCAGATAAATAATCAGAGACCCGAGAGGCGAAGTGGCCTTCCCAGTATTGCACAGAAACTGGGTGTACAGCAGAGCTCAAACACAGGCACATCGATGCCCAAATTTGTACGCTCCCTTCACTGAACTCCTTTTTATCACCACCACCATCACCGCCATCATCATCATCATCATCATCATCATCATTTAAGAACTTTATTAACAGACACTTTCAGTTTGTCAAGATAAATCAAGTTTGTAAACATGTTACAAATTAAAAACGAGACTCCTAAAAGTCTCAACTAGATATGACATAACTTAAAAATCTTTAATGGTACATTGAGGAGCCTCTATTTGTCATTACCAAAAAGAGACACCTTTAGGTCACAGTAATGATAGGCAATGCAGATGGTTCGATCTTGTCCCCTCAACGGGCAAAAGGTCTTCAGCTCCTTGTTGTCATCTTCTTTGTGTGTAACTAAACTGGTTGGTGGAAGAGCTGGTAAGCTGGCCCGCCCTGCTCAGTGAATGCAGTTGAATCCTTCTGGATCACCTACCTGTTATCTCTTTGCTATCTTGTGGTTTAAGATTATCTGGGTATTTGGGTTGTAATTGAAGTTGTAACACTTTGAGGTGGCTGCTAACCTTGATTCTCCATACCCTCATCATTACTGTCCTCTCCAGACTGTCTCTTGGGAGGAGGGCCCCCCCCCAGAATCATGGCCTGAACCCCACACACAATCTCACTGGTCTCACTGGTCTACCTTGCTGTCTTGTATTCCAACTGTCAGCACCCTCTGTCCAGTCTTCCTGCACAGGAGGGTTAGAATGGGGTGGTCCTAGCATGTAGAAAAGGGGGGGGACCTCTGTGTAGAATAGGGCCTGACCTTCTAGAGCACTCTCTGACCCCTCAGTCTTTCCTCAACCTCTCATTATTCTGGTAATCCTGCTGATGACTGCGTGGTGGACTTCTACCACATAAAGAGGGTCTACAAGGGTTGTAGTAGGCTACATATTTACTGCCTTGGCTCGAACTCCACCAGAGCCTGTAACGTTTACTGCCTCCACACTCTGGTGTGCAAATACATTTCTTGGTGTCATTCCTCTTGATGAAACCTTACCCATTTCTTACAATGAACCACTTTACTGTCCTGAAAACCTTCCTTCCCAGGCAGGTGCTGTGGAGATGAGGCTGCCTGAGGCCCCCCACCCCCAGCTGCTGTTGATTGTTATGATGGTAGCTGGGGTATACTGCAACAGCTGGGGCTCCTCCCAGGGTGTGATGGCCACAGGCCACAGGCCACAGGCCACAGGTCACAGGTCACAGGCACCCTGCTGGGGCAGGGGGTGCTGCTCAGGGCTCTCAGATGGTCCACTCTCTGCTCTTGCTGCTAATCGATATCAAGGATCTTGTGTTCATCAGTACATAATCTTAGAAGAGAGTAGCCAGATTAACACACAAAAGTGTAGGATGCCCAATTTTATTTGAATTATTTGGCATCTACTTGTGCTAAAACAAAACCACCACCACCGCTACCACCACCACCAACAACAACAACACCAACAAGAACACACGCACACACACACACAACCAAACATTATATCCCAAATCCCAATTTAGCTGAGCATCCTGTAATTTCTTTAACAATCCTACTTCAAATGACTGGGTAACATGATGGTTAATTGAAAGCATCCAGTGGAATCTAAACCCCAGATCTGCCGTTTATAATCACTGTAGTGTTAAGCCTCTTCATCCTGTTGATACATCCTCAGCTCTCTGCTGCACAGAGCACACAGTGATAACTGTACCAAGTAGGGTTTATACATATAAAGTCTAGAAGCTCTGCCTGGCACCATGAGCACTAACTAAATAGTAATTTCTATTTAATAATATTACCTTTTTTTTTTTTTTTTATGACACGGCTTCTCACTATGTAGCCCTAGCCAGGGGAGAACTCACAGGTACACCAGGCTGACCTGGAATTTGTAGAAATTCACCTGCCTCTGACTTCCCAGTGCTGGGCTTGAAAGCATGCCATGCCCAACACTAATATACTCTCACGTCCTTCCTCACTCTGGCTTCTAAAACTCAGTACAATCCAGTAAGGAAGAACAACTGAGTTCACCGTGTCTGGCCCAGTGTCTCTTTGCTTGCTCCGTTGTTTCTAAGGTGCATCCTTCGCACAGAGACTTCTCCCTTTTTCGTGGTAGTGGGGCAACAGCAGCTGATTTCTAGAGGACCTTATGGACCTTGGGAAGACTGGCTTGAATGAGTTCAGCCTCCTAAGCTGCCCACTGAAGTTGGGCTTTCTTCATGAAAATGCTTTGTTTACTTATTTGTTTACTTAGTCATCCATTTACCTTTTGCATACTTGTAAGTTTGTATTTTCTATAAAGGTTCTGGTCACTACAACCCTCATTTTATTGCTCCAGGATACAATTTTCAGTGCCAAAACCAGGACAAACTGATCACCCTAGTTTGAACCTGGATCCTCGTGGGGTTAGGATCACATCATAAAAAAAGAACAGGAGCTATTTTCCAGGTCAGTGGAAGAGGAGAAAAGATTTCGAGTTTGACCTTTCCTAACTTGTAGAGCTGAGGATGAGGAACTTGGTAGTTTTCCGTCTTTGCTCATCAAGGTGTAGTCCTTAGACCAACAATATGGCACTGAGTCGGAGTTTATTAAAGCAGTAGGAACTCAGAACACACCCCAAACTCAGTATCTGCTCAGGAGCAAGATTATTGACTAAGTGGGACTTCAGGCTTGAGAGACCTCAGTATAGATGCCCCTGGGTCCCCACACATCACTGCTTATCATGAAGCCCTTGCTCATGCCCAGATCACCTATTTGCATGGTGTTGGAACCATCTCAGCTGTTCAATATTGCCCAAGATCTGCAGGCTCAGCACGGGTCTCGATACCATCCCTAAATTCTAATCCGTCTCTTCCATCAACGTAAACAAATCGTTCTTGAGTAGCTGGACTCATCCGTCACACTTCTTCCACTCCACCTCAGCCCCACCCATCTCCTGGGCATGCCAAATGCTTCTAGTATCTTTGGCATAATCTTGTAATATGAGCATTCCCAGATTCTCATTTCCATCTTACTTCACAACTCACCTGGGTCTTAGGATCCTACCTGTGTGTTTTCCCACTGTGGGTGCTGCACCATCTGGTGGTTAAGTCATGGTCAAGAGGGGCTTCCAAGCTGTGGAGACTTGGGGGAGCTATGTGTTTTGTTGGCAGTATTTTCTTTAGGAATGCTGCTTCACTTGGATGGGTCTCTTGCAGTGTCTGAGAGCAAGGCTCTGTGTCACCCTTCATCCGTGGACTCACTCTCAACCAGCGCTGCCACTGAGGACCACGTCTCCATGGGAGGATGGGCAGCTAGGAAGGCCCTCAGGGTCATCGAACACGCGGAACAAGGTAAAACCAGCACTGGGAGGCGGGCCTCACAGGCGAACTGTCTTTCTCAGAATGGGATCACTGCCCACGGAATCAGTACTCTCCGGGAACCCATTTGAAATGCAGATCCTCTGGCCTCTCCCAGAAGCCCTAGGGAGGAGAGGAGAGTTGTGACTAAAGAGCTTTCTAGGTGATTCTGTCTCTCACCAGAAAATAAGAACTAAAGAGCTATGCAGAGACAATCTAGCTCCTTGTGCAGCTCTATTTTAAGTGGGGGGGTTTGTTTGTGTTAATATTCAAAAGGAGAAATAATAGGACTTTGAGCCTCACAAGCTTCACCGTGATTCAGAGGCTCAAACATCTGCTTCCCTCTTTCTTCTCCCAAATTACTTTTAAGCAAATCTCCATATTGCTCATATACACTTTCCTAAATGTGAATGATTTCACGCTGGAGAGGTGGCATATGATACTCTTACAGAGACTCTAAGTTCAGTTACCAGAAGCCATGCCAGGTAGCTACCTGCAACTCCAACTCCGGAGACTTCTTCTGCTACGTCCGGCCTCCGCGGGTTCCATCATGCACGCGTGAGAGTGTTTCTGGGCTCGCGCGCGCTTGCACACACGTGCGCTATTAAAAAATTATAATAAAAGCATTTTCTTGAGATTGCAATTACAACACCTCTCCCTTCCCTTTCCTCCCTCCAAACCCTCTTATATACCTCTCATTTCTCTCTTTCAGATCTATGGCCTCTTTTTCATTGTTATTCCATGTATATATGTGTATGTACATGTATATACATACACATTCTCAAGTATAACCTGGCGGGGCTATAGAATGCTAATTGTATGTATGCTGTCAGGGCTATTTGGTATTGGAAAACCAGTTGGTGTGATCATCCATGGGAAAGACTAATTTCTCCTGCTTTCAGCATCCCTTAGTTGCCTGTAGTTCTTATGTAGGCTTTTCTGTAGCCACAGTAACATGTCTGTTGGTATTGTCCTTATTCGGTTCACGTTGCGAATGCTTTCCTCGTACGAAGGACGTCATACCACACCCAACAAATTTAAACAGCTGAGCCCTGCTATCAGCACCAAATACAAGTTTTAAGTCTTCCAGCTGCAGCACTCAGCCTTTCCCTTGGGCTTGTTAAAATTGGGGTTCCAGGCCCCAGCTTTAAATTCCATTGTGATGATTCTAAGCCTCTTTTAGTCTAGAATCATCCTTTGCCCCTTGTTTTCTTCCCTTTGTTTTGTTTTGTTTTCTGAGACAGGGTTTCTCTGTTGTAACTCTGGCTGTCCTGGAACTCACTCTGTAGACCAGGCTGGCCTCAGAGTCAGAGACCCGCCTGCCTCTGCCATCCGAGTGCTGGGATTAATGACGCCCAACATCACCACCCTGACTTCTGACTCAGCAAGAAACCAGGCTAGTTTTCCTATAGGAAGACTGATTTTCTGGATTCTCTGGTACCTTCTTTGTGATATCACTTTTGTTTTTTCTTTTCTCTGGGCATTTATGATTTAGTAACATTGATCCTAAAGATTTAATGAGATTCAGATTCGCCCGATCAAAGGTGTATATTTTCCTGCTGTGGGCATTTCATGCAAGCAGCATCGCACACTGCACGTTCCTTTAGACGGGCTTCTTTTACCTAGCACGCTGCTTCCAAGGTTGGTTCGTGTTCTAGCATGTGTTAGAGCTGGTTTCGTTTTGCTCTTATTGTCCCAAGTAACACACATTTGCTTCATGCCCTCATAGTGGAAGGACTGGTTGGCTTGTGTGTGTTTTTGCTGATAGATACTAGCGTTTGTGGGGGCAAATGTTTTTACTTGCCCGGGCTGGAATTGTTGGGTCATACAGTAGCTCTCCACCCATCTTTATGGGGAGCTGGAGATGGTCTTCCACGGTGGACGCGCAGTGTGCCTATGAGCAGAGTTCATGGACACCCATTTCTCTGCATCCTCAGCAGCACTTCTTACCTGTCTATCAATAGCTGTCTGAATGTCCGCACGCTGGATGATTCCCCCATGACCAAAAGCTTGGAGAGTTGCCCGTATCTAGGCACACGTCTTCTTATGTGTTCGTCAACACACCAACGCCATGTTCCAGACACATTAAATCAGCCATCGCCTCCTTCTGGTGAAATCTCTTATGCAGTTGCCACGTCTTACAACACAGGGTGGGCATCTGCAAACATGACTTAGACCACACCATGCCCCAGCTGGAAACTTCCCAGTTACTTCCCAGTGCTCAAAACCACATCTACCCACTCCCTTAGGCCTAGAAGATGGCGAGATCTGGCGTCTGCTTCTCACTGCTCCTTCTCTCATGTCCTCTCTACCCCAGAACCACAGCGATGTCCTGTGATGCCAGGGAACGCATCACCTGCATCCAACTCTAAGCTGGTCCCTTCCCACTCAACCCACATAGCTGCCCAAACTTCTTCCCACGTGTCTTCTTTGGCCTCAGCTAGAGCAACACTGGTGTTCTTTCCTTTCTTGTTTTTGTTTTGTTCTGACAGCACCCAGTGCCTCTGATACAGTTGGGTTTGTCTTTAAGGATCTCTCTGCCTTGACCATATCTCTGGGTGGACCTGGTTCAGATTTATTGCTCAAATGTTTGCTTGGCAGCAAAGTCTGTCCAAATGGTTTGTCTGGTTCATCAGTGTTGTTTTCTGTTTATAACATAGAAGAGATACCAGCAGCAAACAAGAACTGGCTGTATTATAAACATAAACATGTTTATTACTTAAGTTTGTTTTGATTGCAAATGTTCAACAAATACCTTCAACTTTTGGAGTCCAGTAGCGCTGGCTGGAAGCGTGAGATATGAGCCTGCTTATCACAGAGCCCGCACATCGTCCTTGTGAGAATGACTAGCATGGGAGTATGGAAAGTGTAGACAGGCTTGAGCAGAGGAGGTGAGAGAGTGGGCGAGATTCACCCGTCTTCCTCCTCTACAGACATCAACGTCTATTCAGAGGAGCAGACGCTGGCCAACCTGACAAAGCTTTGCAGTAACTAGCAAAATGCTGAAGGGCAGAGTTACAGGAGAAGAGTGCAGAAGCTAACCAAGTCTGAAGGGACCAGAAATGCCATCTTAAAAAGAGAATCCAATATGAAGACATGAAGATAGGTCCCCCGCCTCTGTTGTTAAGTGAATTACTGTTTTGAGGGAAAGGGAAGAGAGATGCAAAAAGCAAGTTGTTTTAGGGTACACTGCAGCGAAATCACGGAATATGCAAGAACAGAGGCCAAGGACTGGGGAGAAACTGCTGCATGGTGGTCCATGCTCTGTATAGAGGCACATGGCTACGTTTACGAGGCACAGGAGCAGGGCCTTGATGAAGGGAGGGAAGGGGGTGAAGTCAAGGCAATCCTTTTCTAGAGACAGGATCACGCATTTAAGTTAGCCCCCGTGGGAAAAAACACTAGGCATGTATTCAATGCATCTAAGTAGCATACACATTTGCAATATAGCTAAGGAGCACTGCTATTTACTTGCTCACGATGGCTTTGTTTCTTTTTAATTCAAAGGTAATTGTTTTTTTCATATAGTATATTCTGAGCACAGTTTCCCCTCTGATCACAGTTTCTCCTCCCTCATCTCCTCCCAGATCCCCCCACCCATCCAACAAAACACGATCTTTCTCTTCCTAGAAAACAGAAAGGCCAATAAAACAAACTAAAAGACATAGAAGAAGAATGATAAGGAAAGAAAAAGAAAAATCCCAGGAAACACAGACACATGCAGAGAGACACACGTACACATTTATATCCACAAAACTCTTGCAAACACAAAACAGGCTCCAACAACCCCATTGCGTTCATTCTGTGTTTGGCTGTCTACTTCTGGGCTTGGGGTCTTCCTTAAGTGTGGTTTGTATCACTGGTGAGGTTCCTTTGTGACCCGTTGCCAATGGTAGACAGCTTCTGGTTAGGGATGGGTGCTTGTGTCTACTTGCTCTCTCATTTCTGGGGACCCTATCTGGCTTGCACCTGTGCAGGGCCTGTACATGCTGCTACAGTCTGTGTGAGTTCATATGTGTGTCGGTCCTGTTGAATCTGGAAGGCACTGCTTCCACTGGCTCTTCCAATATTTCTGTGTCCTCTTCCACATAGATAGATAGATCCCTGAGCCCTGAGGGGAGGGCTTCAATGAAGACATCCCGTTTAGGACCGAGTGTTCCAAAGTCTCTCACTCTCTGAACATTGTTCAGCTATGGGTCTCAATATTAGCTTCTATCTACTCCAGGAGGAATCTTCTCTGATGTTGGCTAGGTCAGATGTTGATCTATGGATGTAGCAGGATATTGTCGGAAGTCATTTTATTGCTATGTTCCTTTATTAGAACAACAGTATCTGGTTTTTCTCTAGCTCCACAGTTTATCTCGTCTCAGGTTCTTGACCACATAAGCAGTGTCGGGCATGGGTTCCATCTCATGGAGTGGAATCAGGCAGTGGGTGGTTACTCCCACAGCTTTTGCACCACTGTTGCACCAGTGTGTCATGCTGATAGGTTACCATTGTAGATCTAGGAGTTTATACTTGGGTCGGTGTTTAGCTTTCTCCTCCAGTTGCATGCAGAGTACCTTCCAGTACCATGAATACTAGTCAGCAGGGATGAAGGCTCCCTTAGGGACCTGCTCAACTCCTCTGTGTTCAATGAGATATATAGGTGTTGTTTTCAGCAATAGAACCTTACTGTCAGCTTGTGGGAAGCTACCAGCAGACTTAGAAACAGCCTGAGTTGATAGGGGGTTCCCATGGAATTCCTTTGGCCAACAATTCAGTTATTTGAGTTGCATTCCTAGCACTGGAGTTTTCACTCACTGGCGGGAGAAGGCCAGCTGGGGCATTATGTCCCCCGTTATTTGGCGATTGATTCCATTTAGATTTCTTTCATATATGCCTATATTTTAAGAAGCCTCTATGGTACTAGTTTTTCATATGACCCCTCAAACGGCCTTCAGTGTTTGCTGACCCTCCCTTCCTTCCCCTTCTCTGTTTAACCCTCCCACTACAGTCAGCGCCCCTAACGACCTATTCTGTTTCCCCAACCTTAGGATCTCCTTCCCTCCCTGTCCCCCCTACCCAGTCCCCCACTCTACACATACCCTCTGCAGTTGTACAGATCGGAGCATGCCTGTTGAAGGCTTAGAAGCCAACACGCTTCAGGTAGTTTCGATGCGTGTGAATTTCACGAAGATGAAGAAATCAATCCCACAACTAGATGGCATTGCCGTGACTCAGCAGACAGGCTCGTGTGCTTGAATGACAGCGTTCACAGTTAGGAAGGCCGCCGGGCTTATTTCCTTTCTCTTCCTTTCTTTTGGTTTTCTTTCTTTTTAAATTAACAATTAATTTCGGTTTTCCGAGAGGGTTTCTCTACTGTAACTCTGGCTGTCCTGGAAACCACTCTGTAGGCCAGGCTGGCCTCGAACTCACAGAGATCCGTCAGATCAGAGATGAGCAATGGATGGCGATTAAGTGGACTAATGATAACCTAGGATGGTTTGGTTTTGGATCCGCGGCGTTCCCAACCCTCAACCATCACAGCGTTCTTCTTAGTCAATTGGCTCCGTAGAATCTTTACTATAGGCGTGAGGGCTTTTTTACTTCCCCCTTGATAAATTCAGTTCACAGTGGTAGGCCCAGATGGTGTATTAAAAATATTTGACTTTTTGCCTTTCAGTTTATGAAGTGCATTACAAATTCAGGTGGCCACAGAAAGGTCCCAAAGGAGAGAGGACAAATGATCCACCGTGGACCTAGAAGAAGAGTCACATCTTTATTTAGTAAAACTGGGGATCCAAGCAGGGATTGGGGTACTCACGCAAACTCTCTCCTTATCAACATGACATAAACCTGGCTGACAAGTCTTGGCGAATGGGGGAACTGGCAGATCCCGTACCAGTGAAGCCAAATGGGCAGCCTCCTAGGTAGGTTAGGGAGGCTGGTGATCCATCCTGGTGAATGTTTTAATTCTCCAGCTCATCAGTAAAGACACAGCCTGGGGGTTAGAAAAAAGAGGCTTACAACCAACTTAGGGCTGGAGATGTACGTAGCCCAGTTGGAGTGCTTGCCTCCTAGCATGCACGGGCCTCGGGTTCAACGCCAACGCCTCGCAGACTGGATGTAAGAGTGCACACTTGTGATGCCAGCACTTGGGAGACGAAGGCAGGAGGGTGGGGGATTGAAGGTCATCCTTGGGTACAAAATGAGTTGGAAGCCAGCCTGGGATACTTGAAATCCTGTCTCAAGGAAACAAAAATTAAAAGGACGGTAATAAGCAGAAAACCAGCTGCTTCTGTGGTTGGCTCCTGGTAGTTGCACCTGTGGATGATTTCGGCCCCATAAGGATGGAGTCAGACTTTAACCAACCGTTGCTTCCGTGTCTTTGCTTTAGTGCTGGCCATTGAGCTCCTTGCCGCCTGCCAGGGCATTGAGTTTCTACGCCCCCTGAAAACAACCACTCCGCTGGAGAAAGTGTATGACCTGGTGCGCTCTGTAGTAAGGTAAAGTCGGCAGATCTCTGGAACCTCTCCCATGTCAGAACCGTGGGTCTCTGCAGGGGCAGGATTGTGCTGATGGCTTGATCTGCTTTCTCTGCAAGGCCCTGGATAAAGGATCGCTTCATGGCCCCGGACATCGAGGCGGCTCACCGGCTGCTTCTGGAGCAGAAGGCAAGCTGACAGATTTATGGCTGAGGGAAGCGGGAGTGGGGGCTGGGTGTCGGGAGACACCGTCTCAGCCTGTCCTTCCTGGCTGTTCCTAGGAAGAGAACACAAAGAGATAGAGCTGCTTTGCAAGGTGACTAAAATCCATTCGATAGGCCCCAACAGCCTAGCGTGGACCCGGAGCGGAAATGGGTGGTAAACGGAGTGGGGAGACAGTATTCCCGGGGAGAGCAGAGGCAGTGGCTCCTTAGCCTTCTATAAGAGGTCCTCTCCCGGCGACCTCGGCACACTGCCGCCTCTACGCGGAGAGGACGCTGTGAAGTCCCGGGTTCTACCGTGTCCCTGCGCCTGCCTGGCAAGGCAGGAGGGTTTTCTTTACCGCTTCTCTCCTTGGTTCTATTGACCATAGACTTAGACAATTAATACAGATGCCTGAAAGGCTGAGTGATGTTTTAAAATACACATTTACAAATATATACAAATATGGAGACATCCTATGCAAATTAATGCATATGTGTGTGTTACACGTGTACTTATATATGTCTAATATTATAAAATGTATGCATAATACATGTATTTAATACTACAATACCTTTTACATATATGCCATACACACACACACATTTTTTAATGCTTTAAACCTTTTGAGTCATTTGCATCCCATTCTCTAGACTCCCTTGATTTTCCTCAGACCTGTGACTCTGCTCTGGGAGGGACAAACTTTCCTTTTAAGCTTCACTTCTCTTATTCCAAAGAACCCTCTCTATCCTTTGAGGGGACACTTCTCCCCTGCCACCAGCTTTGTTGTCAGTGCAAAGGTATGCAAGGGGCTAGCTTGTGAAAGACTAAATGTGCTTTTTTAAAAATTTGTTACTAGATAGAATCTCATGCTACATAGCTCAGGCTGGCTCAGAATGCACTCACCGAGCAGCTCAGGCTGGCCTCAAACTCATGGCAATATTCTTCCCTTAGCATATTCCAGAACCAAGGATGTTAGGGTTCAGGCAGGAGCCACCACAGTAGCTAAGAATTTATTTTGTGAGGCCATAGAACAGAAAAGAGTCTGTGGCTGTTGGGGCCACTGAAGAAGAAAGAAAGCTATAAACCAGAAATGAGGCCTTAAGAAAATAGGTTGGGGGCTGGAGAGATGGCTAAGAGGTTAGGAGCACTGGTTGTTCTTCTAGAGGACCTGGGTTCAATACCCAGCATCAACATGAGAGTTCACAGCTGTCTCTAACTCCTGTTACAAGGGGTCTGTGACCCTCACACAGATATATATGCATGCAAATCACCCATGTACATAAAAATGAAAGGAAGGAAGGAACGGGAGGGAGGGAGGGAGGAAGAAAGAAGAAAGAAAGAAAGAAAGAAAGAAAGAAAGAAAGAAAGAAAGAAAGAAAGAAAGAAAGAAAGAAAGGAAGTTTGGCCTGGACAGTGGTGGCACATGCCTTTAGTCCCAGCATTCAGGAGACAGAGGCAGGAGGATCTCTGTGAGTTCAAGGCCAGCCTGGTCTACAGAGTGAGTTCCAGAGTTACAATAGAGAAACCCTGTCTCAAAATAAATAAAGAAGAAAGAAGGAAAGAAAGAGAGAGAGAGAGAGGAAAATAGGTTGGCAGATGAAGAGAAAACTTGACTATGCACGTGACTCTTGATCATCGTGTGCCAGCTCAGCTCCCGTTCCGCGGTGTCAGGTGAAGGGGGGAGCCAACTACGACTTATCCCAGGTGATGCTTCATATTTGCATACTTATGGCCCCAGAAACACAGCCCTGGGGGAAGTCACTGTACCACTGTCAGCGTCCAGGCCTTGCGCTGTCGTATCCACCGCACCCTCCCGTAAGCATCTGGAGTTCTCCGAGCTGCCAAAGTTCTGTTTGTTCTCTGTGCATTTGCTTGTTTTGCTCTGGAGGAGGAAGCAGCTTTAAAACCTTTCAAATGCGGGCACGGTTTTGGACTTTGTACTTTAAAATCCTATAACGTACCCAGCAACTAGTTGACACAGATTCTGTGTCAAATGACTCCAAACACGAACAAGCAAGCAGTTTGGCTAGGCACAGGGGTGCTTTGACTTGGGCCGAAGCACACGTTTCATCACAGCACGTGGAAACAGCCTTGTCCCTGTTCCTTCCTTGCCTCTCAGGTTTGGGAAGTCGCTTCACCGTACATCGAGAAATACAGAATGGAGCACATTCCAGAATCCAGACCGCTCTCTCCAACGGCGTTTTCGCTAGAATCTCTGCGAAAGAATTCAGCCACAATCCCAGAGTCTGACGATCTTTAAGGGGCTTCCTCGTGAATGGCCGTATCGGATGTGCCTGAGCAGAATACAGAGTAGTGGTGTGCTGAAGGAGAGGCCCAGGAGCCTCCCAAGATGTGTAGGACTCACCTCTTTCCAAGCACGCTCCAGTTAGGCTTGTAGTGTCAACGCAGTTGCTGAAACCAGCACCCTGTTCTTGTTGTCATGGTTTGAGGAGTCGGGGCTGACTCTGGGTTGTGGAGTTTTCTTTTCTTGATAATATAAACAGGGTACTTACTCTTAAGAGTGTCCTCAAGTTCCTAGGTCTAGTTTTATTCTTAGTACTAGGAAAATCAATTCAGAGCATTCTTCTCTAAAAACATTAGATTCTGTGAACTTTTTAAAGAAAAAAAAAATTGTGTTGAAAAACTCTCCTATTTGACTTTCCTTGGCTGAGTGTACTGTCCCATGAGCTGACACATAGGCTCCAAATCTCATAATCACTGAATCACAGGAGAGCCCTGGGCAAGGGGAGCTAGCTCAGGGGGTGCATAAACACAGGGTTCCAAGTTGAGTTTAGATCTCCAGCATCGGCATAAGAAAACCAGGCGGTGGAGGGCACCTGAACCCCAGCACTGGGGAACAGAGATGGGCAGTTCCTGAGGACTCACTCACTGTTCATCTAGTCTAGCAGAAATAGTGAATTCCAGGCTCAGTAAGAGGCCATACCTCAAAAAAAAAAATGATGTAGAGAGTAATAGAAGAAGACATCTGAACATCCACCTCTGGGAGCTACATGTGCCCACATGAGCAAGTGGACCTGCACACATACACATTCATACACACGCATAAACACGCGCACAGAATAATGAGCAGACCTGACACCATTAACTGCAGCGGTTAGCAGTTCCCTTTTTTTGTTTGTTTCTGATTGTTATGTGTCTTATTAACTACAGAGGTGTTTAAACACCCCTCCCCCCAAAAAATGGCAAGGAGTTAGGAGATGAATATCAGTATAACCCTGTCCAGCTATGTCTTTCGTATTATTTTTAAAAATCACTACACACATCTCCTCAACACTTGGCCATGTGCTCAAGTTGAAGTCTGAAGTCAGTCCTGTCATTTTCCATAGCTTAGTACCCCATTCACCTGTTAGCAACGACCTTACTAAGCAGTCTCCTATTGCACAGATGAGACATCTGGGGGTTGGGGTGGGGGCCGAAATAGGTAATCATTAAAATGAGCTTTGTTCACGCAGGTCAGATGAGCCCTGGGATGTATTGCCCAATCTCTGCTTCTCCCTGAAGAAGATAAAAAAATCTTGTGGGAAGGCTTGTGGGAAGGGTCCCGTGACCTCTTGGTGTCCCAAGCCTAAAATCAATGACTTTGCACCCATCACCGTAAACACATGCAAAACACTGAAAGTGCAAGATTCTGAAGGAGTGGCTAGAAAGTCTTGGTGTAGATGTGGATTCATCAGATCTAGCCCTTGCTTTGGGGCAAAGGACAGTTTATTTTTTTGTCTAATTAAATCATTAGTTCTTGCCCAGAGCCTGGAGCCCTTGAGGGTTTCAGCCTCTTTACAATCTAGTCTTAATCCTTGAACTGGAAGGCTTCAGTCTCCATACAATCTAGAACATTTAAACTGCTAGTCCGGACCTAGCAGGCTTCAGCCTTAGCCTCGCAGGACCTACTGCTGACTGAGCCACTCTGACTACCTCCTTCTGAACTGACTCTTCTCATTCAACTGACTCTTCAGCCTGCTTCTTAACACTGATTGTCAACCGACTCTTCTTACTGATCCTTCAACTGACTCACTCTGTCTTCTGACTCTAACTCCTCTGTAACTCTCTTTAACTGCTGAGAACCCCCCTTTTCTCAGTTGGGCATGCCTTTTTTCTGCTAACTCTGTCTGATTAGTCACTTTGTCTGCCATTCACTCTGACTCGTCTCAGACGTCACTTCCTGTGTGACACTGACTCCTGAGCAATGCTTTCTGTGTCCATGGGTGTTTTTCCCCAGCTAGGGATTAAAGGCATGGACCACCACTGCCTTCTGAATATTGGATTAAAGGTGTGTCTACATTCCATCCAGACCACACAGGTCTCTGAGTGTAAGCTCTGGAATGTAGACCCTAGCTTTCACACAGGGGTATTCCTCTACAAGGAAGACTGAAGTTGGTTAACAAACACACCTGCCAGTATCGCTAGCTGGTCACAGCCTACAGGGGCCCAAGATGCATTCATTTCCTGGCCCATCGTCATTCTTTGGAGCATGCTTTGTCCACGAACACTGTCTTCATCAATTAAAGAGGTGACAATGGGCCCAGGAACAGGCTTAACTGCAGGTTATTGGTGTTATTTTTTGCAGAATGTCAACACACACACACACACACACACACACACCCCACTGTGTGTGGTGCGCATGTATGCATACAAAGCTAAGCACTCTTGCTGCTGACTGCAGCAGTGTCAGCAAACCCTTTTGTATACAGCTTGGTTGGCTCCCCCGCTTCATGACTACGTGGTAGGTAGGGGAGAAACTGTGTCAATGGCTTGTTACCATTGTGCGGTGTGTCCTTTGATTTGAGGAGAAATGGAACACAAGGTCTTGTGTGTGTTAAGCTCCTGCTCTAGCACTGAGCTGCCCTCCTACCTCCTATTTTTATTTATTTTGAACAAAATTTAACCTCCTGTTTGCTTTTCTGTTGCTATGAGAAAACATTCTGAGCAAAAGCACATTGGTGGAGGAAAGTCTCTTTTTATTACTCTTATAGGATGGGGGTTGCTGTTATCTCTTAATTAACCCCTTTTCTTTTCCTGCCGCTTTTTGCTTGTTTTGACTCATTAACCCTTTTCCTCCTATGGCTGAGAGCCCCAAACCAAGGCTGAGTGAAACTGGCAGCCCAGCATTATTAAAAACCAGGTCTATCTGGAAGCAGCTCTGGCTGGGTGGCTCCTGAGGTCTGCTCAACGCAGCCCCTCCCCGCCTGCAGCTGGCCTTCCACCCCTTCCTTAGGCTTGGTTCGCATTCCCAGCTGGCCCCACGGAGGTGTGTAAAAAAACACACAGGGGTAGAGAGCCAATGCTGAGCAGGTACTCTGTGCTCCTTTGGAGAGCCTGAGAAAAAAGACAAAGGGTCAGGAGGGTAAACTAACAGAAATATTAACTCATCACAGTGGTCCCTACATAACTGAGGCCTCAATACCAACCCTTTTTAAATTGTGTTTTAAAGATGTGTTTTCTGGTATAGATCTAAAAAGAAAATATTAAGTTAAGATAGATTTTATACAGTGTTTTTGTATGCTAAAATAAGGTTTATAAAGTTAAGATTTTTAAAAAAGGTGTTAAATAAGATATCAAAAACTATATCTCTGTGTATTCTTATACAAGAATACATCTTTTGCTGACAGTCATCATTTCAGTTTAAGAGTAAAGTGTTTAAAACAAAACATGAGAATAATTAAAATTTGTTTATAAAAAAACCTGCAGTTTTAAAATTGAGAGGCCATGTGATATCTGAGCTTTAGTGTAACAGTTGGCTTAGGCCTAAAAGATAAAATGCTGCTGAAAAGAAAAAATGTGTGTGCATTACACTGTGAGATATTATAAACACAAAGTTGGAAGGTTTTAAACTACTTTAAGAAAACTTTAGATTTTTACAAAAGCTAAACGTTAAAACTAGATGTTTTCAAAAACAGCTTTTAAGATATCTAAATTCACAAGGCTATGAGACAGTTTAAGGTAAAAAAATGTTTACAATGACCTAAATAGTACAGCAAAGCAGAAAAAATTATAGACAAAGTTTTGTTAACATAGAGATACTCAGAGACAACCTAAGAGATACTTAACATAGATAGCCCTCACCCCTCAGAGATCTGCTGATTATGGTTTTTAATTGAAGTTACAAGTAGAGACCCCAAATCCTAATAGTGACCCCAACACCTCCAGAGAAGACAGACGGGGGGGGGGGAGAGAGAGAGAGAGAGAGAGAGAGAGAGAGAGAGAGAGAGAGAGAGCAACCTCATCCGGATTGTGGTAATGCACCACTGGGCAAAACTACCCAATGCCTCACCTGCGACGGATCTGCCTAAACAGTGGACAAATAAGACACTAGAGAGTAGATCACCCTGCTTTGGATGGACAAAGTGGGGTTCGATCCCTCTGAGTCTTATCCACAGAAAGATACCTACTGGTCTGGCAACTGAAGACTGGCCTGGCAACGGAAGATGATCACTGCCTTGAGGCCTCTGTTCCCCATAAAGTCACAGAGAACACGGAGAGTCCAGAGTCATCTGTCTAGGTATGGGTAAGTCTCTGTCATTTTAATTGAGTTACACTTTTTGCTATAATTTAGTATTCCCAGATCTCTGGTGGCGTTGATGGCTAACTATAATTCTGTTAATTTAACAACAATAGACAACCAGTTCCTCTCTCTGAGGCTACTGGAGTCCTTTTCTGAATAAGACAAACAGGATTGTCTTGCTAACAGGCTCCTTGTTAAAAGATAAATAGGTTTTTGATGTAACTTTTACTATCCCTTTATTTGAAAAAATTTGCCTAAAAGTGACTGCTCTCGGTAATAACAACTCTGTATTGGGTAGACAGTTAGATTAAAGAAAGTTTAAAGGAATGTTATGAGGTTTAAAATATAGAGGTCTAAGAAAGTGATTTAAGTTTTGAGTGTCTGAGAAAATGTTAAGATGTGCAGCTTTAAGAGTCTGCAGATATGAAAGCCTAGGTAAGCTGTGAAGGTCTGAGAAAGTGATTTTAAGTGCGAAGGGGTTTGAGATAAAAGTTAAAAGGTATAAGACAGCAATGTAAACTTTAAAGGTTCAGAGTTATAACACTGAAATTCTGAATACAAGTTCTGATGAACTGGTATATTTGTTTTTATCTGGATTATTCCAAGTCTAGAGGCTTGTTTGGCTCTCCCATTCTCTTCTAGATATATAAAATCATACTTTGTTGCTAAAGGAAGCCAAAAAACCATTCTTTACATTTAAAGATGACAGATACTAATTGACTAAAAAATAGATTCTGTGTTGTGTAAATTATGGGCCACTTTAAAGTCCCTAAGAACATATGTTTTTGGGTGCCTAAATCGGCTCAAGTCTGAGGTGATTCTCATTGTCTGTTTAACAAACACTTGTTAGCCGTTCTTTCTACAATGTAAATTACAATGATAAAATGTTCCAAATGTAAGCTTCTGTAAACTTTAACTTCTGCTATAGTTTTTATCAGTCTCAACAGATCACCAGATGGCTAACAGACACCATCCAGGCATCAAACTGCTCCAACTACTGTGAGTCCTGGACTTACTGAGAGCTGATGACCAGTTCAGCTGATGTGACCACCGCTGTCCACTCCACTGGATCAGCAAACTAGATGTACCCCACTGCCTAACACCCCCAGCTTTTGACTAAAAGCAGCCTTTTGGGGCCCCACGACGCCCAGTCCCAGCAGGAAGCAGTCTAAGAGATTACAACTCCCCATTTCCCCAGGCTGGAACTTTTAGTCAAAAGAGAACTCTGTAGGACTGGGGACATGGCGTGTATAGTGCCTATTGGCACACCAGAACATTACCCTGTTGAGGCCAGGTAGACTCAGGTTCATTAAGTTGACAATATGATAAAACACCTGCTTTAACTTTAGTTAAAAAAAAAGAAATCAGTGCAGTACAGATTATGGTTCTCAGACAACAGTACCAGTTTCTCAAAAATTCTCCAGGGAGTGACTATAAACTAACCAATGCTAGTGGTCAGGAGCTAAAACAGCTGTTCCATGATTGGAACAGTCACAAGAAAAAAAGGGGGGGATGAAAGGACAAGACCAAAGCAGCCAAACTTTAGTCAGGCTTCTAAGAGCATCAAAATTGTGTAGGCCCACGTCAGGGGCAATGTGACCCAGAACAGTTCCCAAAACTGAAGTAAGAGAAACAATTTCCGTAAGAAAAACAATTTCTAAGACAAACAAGATATGGACTGCTGACTAATGGCCTTGGGCTAAGGATCTCCTCCCCCACATTGACTAAGACCCTATGTTTACATTTTCTAGTGCCCGCGACCTTGCTATATGCCAGCACCAATCAGTTTAAAGGTTAACACTCACATCACTATAGACTCACACCTGATCATCTGTTGCTATGCTCTGTCTTTGAAAAACATATATAAATCATATTCACAGTGTGCTAATTTGTCACTCCCACCTGCCTCGCTTGAGGCATCTGTGGGAGCGGACCCCAGCTCGCTGGTTCAATAAATCCTCTTGCTGTTTGCATCGATTCCCCGACTGTGAGTATCTGCGGGGTTGTGGCAACCCAACTGGGACCCCCCTGGTCCAACATTTTGTTTTTGAGTCTGGTCATTATACAATTTTTACTAGGCATTATGTTATCATAAACAATTGATCAGATCACTTGTTCTTTTGGGTTACCTTTTAAAGAAGAAAAGTAGAGAGCATTCACTCAGTTCAGAGGTAGACCTGCGTAGCACAGACAGCCCTGTCCTCTCTGCTACAAGCCCAGTTCAAGAAAGGCCTGGGGTTGCAATTGGGATAAAGACCCAGAGAAATTTATTGGCAACTTCTGAGAAAGCACTTTCACTTCCTAGAGCCAGGAAAGTCATCTTTCTCTCCTTAGTTTCTCCCCCTTACTTTGAAAAACTACATATATTATTTTTTATTTTATGTGTACAGGTGTTTTGCCTGCAGGATATCTGTGTATCATATGTGTCATGCTGGGTGCCTGTGGAGGCCAGTAGAGCACATCAGATTCCCTTATAGACGGTTGTGTCCTTGGGAAGAGCAGCCGGTGCTCTTAACCACAGAGCCATCTCAGAAGCACCCCCTCCGCTTGCTTTTTAAGCCACATCTAGTCGGATTTTTGATACCCGTGCCACCCAGCATAGTGCGTGTGGCTGAGCCCGGGCTGTGGTGGATCACCCAGCTCATGCAGCCTGGTGTTCAAGGACTGTCCCTCTAGTTGAGGACATGTTGTGATAACTACTACACCCAACACGTGTCCCAGAGGCTGACAGAACAACTGCAGTGTTACTAGCTCATCGGGAAGGCCTAAAGGAGCTGGCTGGACTGGCCTTCGCCAGTGGGAGTCAGAGAAGGAAGGAAAGGGAGGAATTCAAGGCAAAGTCTGTGCCAGAAGATATTCATGTCAGGAAACCGCTCCTGTGGTTGGTTATTTTTTTAAAAAAATATATTACGTGGTGTGAGGTGGGAGCAATGGCTCAGTAGGTAAGAACACTGGCTGCACTTGCAGAGGACCTAGGTTCAGTTCCCAGCACCCACATGGCATCGCACAACTGTAGGTAACTCCAGTTCCAGAGGATCCAACACCCTCTTCTGACGGCACCCACCAACCATGCACACAGTGCACATATACACATTCAGGCAAAACACTCATTCATGTAAAATTAAAATAAAACTAAAAAACATTGTTTTTGATAAGTTCTTATGTAGCCCAGGCTGGCCTTGAACTCATTGTGTAGCTGAAGTGTTGGTAGGTACTGGATCATGATAGCAGGAGAGAGAGATGGGGATCAGCGCCTGCGCCAGGCCAGTACCACGAGTTATGGGCCAAGCCCATAAAAAATTCATGCTTGTGTGTGTGGCCCTTTAAATGGCGGATCCTGGCACACCAGTCGAAAAGCCTGCCAGAGCAGTGTCCATTTCCTCTGTCTTTACTGAAACCTTGTTGGCCAACATCAGCTATGACTGGGACTTTACTGACCTTACCCCGCCCCTCTCCAATTAGCAAGCTTTAGATAGGCTGATTGAAGTGCCCAGTAAGGACGAATCTAAGCGATTGGGCCTCTCCCTTATGCAACGCCCTCCTTCCTCTATAAAAGCCCTGCTTCTTTTGAAATAAAGTGGATTTGCACGGAGAGTGGAACCATGGAGGCATTCCCCAGAGTGTGTTTCTTGGGTTAGTGATTCCGCACCATTCGCTCCCTCAGAAACTCTACACCCACGAAAGGAAACACACTAAAGCTGGCTTGAATTCCTGATCCTCCTGTCACTATATTTCAGTGCTGATACTCATTATAGACGTGAGCCCTCATACCTGTCCTGATGATGAGTTTCTAATAAGGGGCAAGCAAGATCACCGGAGTCCTTGTCCTTACAATTTATAGCCCAGGCTGTGGGCCAGGTGAGAGAACAAAAGACTGCAGGGCAATGGTAGCACACGCCTTTAATCTCAACAGGAGGGAGGCAGAGGCAGATTGATCTCTGAATCTCTGAGTTCGAGGTCAGCCTGGCTAACAAAGTGAGTTCCAGGACAGCCAGGGCTACACAGAGAAACCCTGTCTCTAAAGGAAAGAAAGAAAGGAAGAGAAAAAAGAGTGAAGAAAGAAAAGAGAAAGAAAGAGAGAGAGAGAAAGAGAAGGAAAGGAAGGAGAGATAAAGACAGGAAGAAAAAGAAAGGAAGGAAAGAAAAAACAAAGTATCCCAATGTGTAGAAATACCACGAGACGTAAACTGAGAAGAACCATTAAGAAACCAGGTCCTGAAGAGGATAATGCATGCTAACCCCCAGCTGGGGTGGGTGGGCTGGGGGGTCAGGGGGGGGGTCCCTGAGCTCCTGAGAGTGCCTCAGTAGGGCCTGACTGGCACAGGGTGGTTTTCACCACGTGGTTCCAGGTGACCCCTGCCTACAATAGCTTCTGTAGGAGCAACCAGAAAACACATGGCTTCCTATTTTAGAGTAACTTCCCATCAGAAAGGAAGAATTCTTGCCACGAGGTGGCCACGGTTTTTAACCTTTCAACTGCGTATTCTCGGACCAAGAGTTACGCATATCTGTTTCTGGTAAAGCTAACCCAGATGTGAAGTTGGAGGATTTTATCAGTGGGTTATTCTGTTAAGTGGGCGAGCTTTTAAGGCTGTCTGGCATTGGCTTTAACTTTCTGATGTCCGTCTTAGCCCTGATAGGATCATACACTTCCTGGACACAATGCCTAGCTTAGAATTAGAAACTCAGACAGAAGGGGGTGCGACCTCTACATTTTCCAGACAGATTTAAAAAAAAAACAAAATCACAGTGATCAAAGCCTTATGTGTGTCTCTTTTTTTTTTAATACGCTAGCTCACCAGTCCTGCACAGCACCCAGCCCACACATGCTCATCTCAGAAGGGTGGCACCACCTTCCTAAGGGAAAGCTTCTTGGCAGGCCAAAATTTAAATTGAATTGAACGAATACGACCCATAAGCCTGCGGTTCCTTCCTTTCTCCTTTCTGTGTTTTGTCTCGTTTGACTGTGTTTGAGACAGGGTCTTACCCTGTAGCCCAGGCTACCAGCCCGGGACTCATACTCCTCCTGCCTTCACCTCCCAAGTGCTAGAGTTTCGAGTGTCACCATCACACCTTGCTCACACCGGTGGAGGGCTGTCTTTGAAACGAACTAAGGCATTTCTCCTTGACTGTGCTAGTTGTTTAGAGACCTGGATTTGACCTCACCTCAGTCTGTCTTCCGTGTGTGGGTGTGGGTGCTTTGCTACCCGACGCTCCCTCTGCTTCGGTCTGCTGTGGTGACCCAGCACCCGGCGGGTGGGGGCACATACTGCGCTACTTAGAACCAGGACAGTCACAACCGTGAGCTAAACAAACCTCTCCACTCCACAGGTAGCATGCCCCGGATGCCCCGGATACAGTATGACAGCAGCAAAGCCTGATTGGTGCAGCATCTTGACTTGATTTATGCTGAGCGTAGCAGCACCTCAGTAACTCGGGCTCTGTCAACCTGAATTTGGTGACAATTTGGCAGCTAACGTTTATTTGTGAAACCACTATTTTTGTAACTAGGACAATGTTTGATTACAGTTGCAAACCACAGTGCTTTGCAGAGGGTTGCTATGATTGCAAAGATCACTGAAACGTTTTATAACTTTTCCATTAATTTGTGACATTAGAAGTATGAGTTTACATAGACAATAGTTCACTCACAAATAGTTGTGTGGTTTGTTCTTTGAACATTTCAAAAAACTCTGGTTAAGCACTGCTGGCCTACTTCTGGGGCCATCAGGAAGCAGCAATAGTAACGGCAAGTATTGATCGAGAACTATAGACCCTCCTCCATGGCTTTGTGATGTGACAAAATTTTAATGTAAAGATTTTAAGCTACCTCATTGGCATTGACTGAAATGTGACATATAGGAGAGTTTCCATGTCTCTGCAGAATTTCATCACACCTTGAACTCTGTGGTGAGGCTTTATTTAAAAGGATGAAAAGATGTTAAGAACAGGACACCTCTGTTGGAGAAGTTTATTTTTAGTTTTGTATAAAATAATTGTTATATGCACTGCTGGGTGAGGGGCTCCCTAGGTACTGGCGTTTTGTATTGTCTGCAGGTGTTGGGATTCATGTGGGGGATGTTTGATTGCTAATGGTCTGTGTGTGCTATCAGTAGAACACCTGAGCTCGAATGCTCAGGGTTCCACTGTCCAGGATGGAGCTTGCCGTGACGGTGGTCCCCTCTGCAGAGGTCAAACAGGCTTTGCACCTATGAACATGCCACCTTGCCTCTCTTGCGGAACCGCCACAGGGACTTACTATTAAACACCTCTGCCCAAGAGGGCCCCGACTGACTAGAAGCGTCTCAAAAGACAAACTGGGGGGGGGAACAAAAGTTCCCTTTGCTTCTTAGGAAACGGTACCATCTACCATGGGGCAGATCGCGCATAGAAACAAAACAGAACTCTCAGGCCAAGGTTGTTTTTCCCACAGAGGAATTTCTAAGCTATCTCGCCAAGCTTTTCCCAGAATATCTGTAGCCAATCCGTGAACAAGAACTCTATATTTCATCAAGTATGTTTACCTGTTTGCACATCAAGGCACACATGTTCAAGACAAGTCAGTCAGTCCCTTGGGTTTTCAAGCGAATAGTTTGAGCGCTGACAGATAATTAGGCTTCAGTGACATAGTTCTGGCAAGCCATGGAAATGCTTTAACTTACATGAACTTATTTGATACGGAGAAAATGTCTTCTATTTGTCCCAAATCTATCATTCGTAAAATATATTTTAGTCTTACTACATTTATTTTTGTGGAGGTAGGGATGGGGGTACAGGCCACAGTGAGTCCGTGGGGGTCAGAGGGCAACTCTCAGGAGTTCTCTCCTTCCACCAGGGATCGAAGTCGGGTCTTCGGGTTTGGTGACAGGGGACTACCCACTGAGCCATCTCACTGTCCCAGATCTATCACTTTTTATAGATGACTTTCCCTTTAGCTATAACATAATCAATTAGTTCATGATGGCCTCCAAACTGGTAAATCAAATGCTCCCACCTAGAAAAGAAATCAAACAGTTGCTTCAGTGCATATCAATCAAAAGCATCGCTGAGTCAGAAAATGCTAACTTAGAGTAAATTCTCTCTCCCTCCCTCTTCCCCCCCCCTCTGTATCTATCTTTCTGTGTGTGTGTGTGTGTGTGTGCGTGCGTGCACGCGCGCCTGTACGCACACATGCATGCATACGTTACGGATTTTTTTAGTTGTGTATAAAATTACTGCACTGTGTACTTTTGGGAAAAGGGCTGCCTAGGTCTTGGCGTTCTGTATTGTCTTCAGGTGTCGGATTTATGTGAGGGATGTTTGATTGCTCATGATCTGCACGTGCTATCAGTAGAACACCTGAGGAGTTCTGAATGAATAAAAACACCTGAGCCCAGATGCTCAGGGTTCCACTGTCCAGGATGGAGCTTGCCATGACAGTGGTTCCTTCTGCTGAGGTCTGGCAGGGCTTCCACGTATGAAAGTTCCTCCTTGTTTTCTTGGCTGAGCCACCACAGCAGCATAACAACTGTGTGTGTGTGCGTGTGTGTGTGTGTGTGTGTGTGTGTGTTCACAAGCATGTGTGTGGGATATGCCTGCTCACCTGTGTAGATGCACATGAAGATCAGTGGTCCACATCAGGTGTCTTCCTGTTCACTACCCACCTTCTGTTTTGAGGGAGGTCTGTCCCTGAACCCAGAGTCCCTTGATTTGACTAGACTGGCTGGTCAGCAAACTCCAGGGACTCCCCTCTACCTGTCCCTGTTTGCCCAGCACTGAGAGCAAGGCCCATCCTGCTGAGTCTGGCTTTTTATGTGGGCACTGGGGCTAACCTCCAGGTCCTTGTGTTTGTGATGCGTTTTACAAACTGAGCCAGTTCTCCAGCACCTGAACTTTACAAAAGACGATTCACAGGTGTCACATGCACATTATCTTTGATGGAAGGAGGAGATTCTTCCAGAAGGAGTGAAATTGAGAGAGTCTCCTCTGTTGAACATGGGGCCCAAAGGCTGTGACAGGCTCATGAGCATCAAAGAGACATAAGGTTTCTAACAATTAGATTTAGATACTGGGCCAGGCGGAGGTGGCACACGCCTTTAATCCTAGTACTCAGGAGGCAGAGGCAGGTGCATCTCTGTGAGTTCAAGGCCAGCCTGGTCTACAGAGTGAGTTCCAGGACAGCTAGAGTTACAACAGAGAAACCCTGTCTCGGAAACAAAATCAAAATAAAAAACAAACAAACAAAAACAACAAGAAAAGAAAGAAAGAAAAGAGATTTAGACCCTAGGACCCAACTTGTTGCCCTGGAGGCCTAGGTTGTAGCAGGCCACAGGTGAGTACTAAGAGCTCAGGAATGCGACAGCTGAGTGGAGGCTTTGAGAGCCATTTGATTCCACGAATCAGAGAAAGTGTCAGTCAGAGCCGGAGTGACAGAGCCGCAAACAAGCAAAAGGTCAGGAAGCAAGTGCAAAACTCAAACACACAGGCCCAGGAACAGGTCTGAAGTCCAGGGAAACAGCAGGAATTGCAGGCCCACGAACGATGCTGGGCAGCTGGAGAGACTAGAAGACACGCTTTTCTCTGTAGTCAAGGACCTCCAGGGAGACTTTCTGGTTAGGAAGGGCTAAAGATAGAGGGGCCAGTGGCGTGGAGTCTACACAGAGCCTGATACTTACTAATAAAGTAGAAAGGGATCGAAAGCTTGTCTACAAGGGCATCCAACAAGACAGCTCACGGTTACTACGGTCAGCACTCGCTTGGGAGGACACTCACCTGGATGCATTGATGATGATGAGGTCTCCCTGTTTGCCAACTTCCAAAGAACCATGCGTGTGAGACTTTCCCAGCGCATAAGCAGCATTGATGGTGGCAGCAGCCAAGGCCTCTGGCATGGACATTCTCATGTTCACACAGGCCAGGTGCATGACCATTGGCTAAAGCAAGAAGGAAAAGCATTGGAGGAGAGCAACAGAGCAGCAACTGCTAATTAGGATGCTTCTCCGCACAGCACAAGTGAAGACAATGAAATGTGTGTCCGGAAGGAACAGCTCAGAAGCAGTTTGTGCTTAGTGTGCAAAAGGCCTCAAGTTTTATTTCAGACTCCTTCAAAATACACACACACACACACACACACACACACGCACACAGAAAGCTAAGTTGCTATGGGAAAATGCAAATTTGCACATATAATGCTTAAACTTTGGAGGAAATTCCTGTATTAGTTAATGAATGATACTGTGTATTTCATATTTATTTACAATTTTCAAGAGCCATTGCTGTGTCAGAAGCTTGGCTCCACCCTTACTAAAGCCTCACTGAGTTTCTGCTAAGCCCCAGAGAAGGAGAATGGCTTATTATAAAACCTTAAGTCTCAAAGCTGAATCAGAAAATAACTTAAACTGAGACTTATCTCTTCAGACCTGGATGTATTCACGTGTGCCGAGACAGTCATTTATACCACTGCTAATTATACCCTTTTCCTCGTCTCAGAAATATTTTTAAATACATTTTCCCAACTAATGAAACATTTAAACATTTATGTACTCCATAGTTTACTCTGTTCAGAGAAATATCTGAAAAGTAATTACCATTGAGAAGCAGTATGCATTAGGGTTGAAATCACTGCCCAGGGCAACTATGACCCCCTCATCTAACATCTTCCTGGCTCGAGGCTGCTTCAACCTAAGGGAAAGGAGAAAAAGGTGTCAGCCTCCAGCTGGGACTTTTGCAGAATGGATGCAAGAATGAAGGGAAGATTTCATGTTCTAGAAGTAGAGAGAAAGCTCCAGGATAAATGGTAATGTGAGGGTCAGGTCCCTCGCCCGGGCCTAAGAAACTTTAGTCAGGCTTCTAAGAACACCAAAATTGTACAGGCCCAAGCCAGGGGCAGTGTGACCCAGAACAGTTCCCAGAGTTAAAGCAAAAACAATTTCTGTAAGAAAAACATTTTCTAAGACAAACAAGGCAACTAGACAGCCTTGGGCTAGAAAATGTGCCCCCCTTCCTGCAGATGGTCCATAATCTTGGTCCCACAGCCTTGGGCTGAGGAGTTCCCTCCTCCCAGTTGCCCACGACCTTGCTATATGCTAGCACCAACCAGTTTAGAGGTTAACTGGCCCCTACCTATCAAAATGGGAAAACAATTTAGAGACCAATCAACTTACACCAACATGGTCTGTGCTTAGCAACTATGCAGCACCTAGCAACTGTTTCAACTGTAAATAATAAAAAGGCTTGCTTTCTGCCCCTCGGGGCCGTTTCTATCCTGCGTGTTAGAGCGGTCCCAGTACACTGGAATAAATCCTCTTGCTATTTGCATCCATATCCCATCTGTGAGTCTCTGTGGGGATGCGGCGTTCTGGTTTGGGCCCCTGGGGTCCAACAGTGATATGGAGGGGTGCGTTAGCATCAACCAGCATTCTATGGGCGAATCAATCGTTCGCACCTTTAGGATGACAACGTCGTACCACTGTTGCCGCATCTCGGGTGCATCTTGTGGCCATCTCAGTCTCTACCATGAGCCTTCTTGGGCGTTTGTGTGGAGTAATGTCTGAAGTCTGTGCCCTCACAACCTGTGCTCGCAGGCACTGCGCCAGGGTGAGAAAAGTTCTTACCTCAGCATGTAGGCCGTGGTGGGCAGAAGGACAGCGGAACACCTGGCCTCAGCCATGGCAGAGATGCCTTCATCGCTTACCTCCTCCAGGTGGCTGACCGCCTGTGCTCCCAGTTCAGCCCCGAGCTAGGCAGGATGGGTAGAGAGGTTTCACATTAGGACGATTCAGTAAAGTGCCATGATGCCACTTGCCCTGATGAATCCTTGTCAACTGCTTCTGATGAGCACAAGCCCCCCGATAGATACAGCGTTTGTAATGGACAGCCACTTGAAAATCAGCATGTTGTGGTAAAAACTAGCCTTAAAAGGGGGTGCAGTGGCTCACGTCCGCAATCTAAGCACTTGGAAGACTGAGGCAGTTTTAGCTGGCTACATAGTGAGTTCCAGGCCAGCCAGAGCAATAGAGAAAAATCTTGTTTCAAAAAAAAACAAAAGCAAACGCACAAAAAAAATGAATCTTAAATACAATCGGTGTTTTCTGAAACCTTAGCATTCACAGAAACACAACAAAGACGGCTGTCTCAGAATGCCATCTACTCTGCGGGAAAGTTCAGTTAAAATAACAAACGGACTTTAGATAATTCGAGGCTGTCAATTCGAATCTGGTTTTTCTTCAGACGAAAAGTTGGGACTTGATCCTCAGAAGACAACTCGGAGGAGTACTGCATAATGACCGGAAGCTGCTTGCAGTGGGCTTCTGCTCAGCCTGGTCTGTTATACGCTTTGTTCCTGACTGGGCGAGTTTCACACATGTGCACACAGTTCCCAAGCTGAAAACTGGTATGTTCGACAACCCTGGGAGGCTGCCCTGCCCTAACCAGAGGGAGGTGCTGACCCCTGTGTCAGCTGTGTGCTCAAGTCTGAAGAATCACCCTTGCTTTCCGAACCTGATTTGCTTATTATGGCTATTGGAGTCTATCAGTTTTATCCATTAGTTGCTCTCTCTGACCAACAGTAACTCATTGACCACACGGATCACATTCATTCAACAAAGTCAGCAAATACTTACTTGCAAAAGCCTAGCTGTACCCCAGGCACTGCACTGACCTCCTGGGATAGGGAGTTTCAAGTATTGGGTGCAAGTTTAACTAGTGGGAAAAAACAAGGTGTAGCCACCATCGAATGTTAAGGAGATTTGGGCTAGGGTCCCAGAGAAGTAGTACGAAAGCGAAGCATGCATGTGAGCATTAATCAGCCAGATTAGAGAAACAGCGCGTTCAAAGTATAGGCTGTTAAAAGTAGTCTGTTGTGGTTGGTTTGTGACAGAAAGACAGAGGAGGTGAAAGATCCAAGGGAGATAAGGGGAAAGCCAAGGAAGGCCCAGATCCTGACACCAACCAATGTACAGTGGTCAGGATTTATCCTCAGAACAATTCTAAGCCTTTTCTCAGTTAGAGATATCGTTGCTGCGATGAAACCTCACGAACAAAGCAAGTTGGGGGGTGAAGGGTGTATTTGGCTTGCACTTCCATGTCACTGTTCACGAAGGAAGTCAGGACAGAAACTCAAACAGGGCAGGAGCCTGGAGGCAGGAGCTGACGCAGAGGCCAGGGATCGGTACTGCTCACTGGCTTGCTCCCAGGACCACCAGCCCAGGGATGGCATCACAGTGACCTGTGCCCTCCCCCATCGATCACTATTTAAGAAAGCGCTCTACAGTTGGATGCTACGGCTTTCAGATGACTCCAGCCTGCGTCGAGTTGGCATAAAACTACCCGTTGCAATTGGCCCCTAGCCAATCTGACACACAAATGTGATGGCTAAGTCATAACTTTTCCTTTCACATCCTCCCCCAAAGATCACACATTAATATAACCATTATAATATAAACATCTCAATCTTTAAAATGTCCCACAGTCTTTAAAAAATTCAAACATTTAAAGCTTGTAAAGAGGGGGGGGGAGGATGGGCTGCCTGGAAGGAGTGGGTTAGAGGGCAGCATTAAAATGGAGGCAAGTTCAAAGGGAAAGAGAGCAGTGTGGAAATCCCAGGGAGAGCTGCTGGTGGCTTGAGCCACACAGCGGTGTGAGAGACGGGCACGGAGAGATACTTGGGGATAGAACTGAGCAGACTCGGTGACATACTGGGTGAAAGGGAGGGAGGATGCAAACGGATGTCCAGGGTTTTGGCTTAGCCAACAAAGAATGGTGTTGTTCACTGAGGCGGGAGACACAGGCTAAGACCTGAAAGCAAGAGAGCAAGTCCTATGTGTTGAATTGAGACGCGGGCGGGGAACCTGAAACTACGCTTATGTCTCAAGGGTGTGTTTTATCAGCTCTAGGCTTACAGGAAAGACACCTAGACGCCGCTGGCCATGATGGCACACCTCTAATCCCGGCACTTGGAGGACAGAGACGGGTGGGTCTCTATGAGTCTGAGGCCAGCCTGGTCTACAGAGTGAGTTCCGGGCCAGCCAGGTCTATTGCTCATACCTTCTTCACTGCCAGATTCTTGACCTGGCACACTGTTGAACGTTGAATAAATGAACCAGGGTGGCCTGGACAGGCACGAAAGCCATCCTGTGGTCCCACATACTCCGCATCGTCCTAAAGGTACATGTGAGCTGGCAGCACTGTGCCAGTGTGGCTCTGCGCAGCGGGGGCTTTCCGAGTTTGCCTTCTACTGCTGTGATAAACACCACAACCCAAGGCAACCCAGGGAGGAAAGGGTTACTTCACCTTGGTGGTCACAGCCCCCCCATCAAGGAAAGTCAGGGCAGGAACTCAAGGTAGGAACCTGGAGGTGTAAACCGAAGCAGAGGCCGCGGAGGAGGGCTGCTTATTGGTTTACTCCCATGGCTTGCTTAACCTGCTTTCCTATGCCATCCAGGACCACCTGCCCAGGGGTGGCATTGCCCCCGCAGTATGCTGGATCCTCCACAGCAATCGGTAATCAAGAAAATGCCCCCACAGACTTGCCCACATGCCAACGACGTGGGGGCCTTTTCTCAGCTGAGGTCCCTTCCTCCAAGATGACTGGCTCTAGCTTGTATCACGTTGCTGAGAAACAAAACCAAACAGAATACTTGACCAGACTCAAAATCACTTTGGGGACAAAACTCTGCGCGTGCGCACGTTTCTGTGACAGCATTTCCAGGGAGGTTTAACTAGGAGGAAGGACTCTCCCTGAATGTGGGTGACACCATCTCACAGAGTGAAGGCTTTGATGGAATAAAAAGGAAAAAGCAAGTGGGATCCCTGCATTCCTCTGCTTCCCGACTGTGTTTGCACTGCGACTGCTGCCGCCATGTCTCCTCCACCGTGATAGACTGTGTCCCCAACTCAGGAGCCGAGAGAGAAGCCCTTCCTGCTAAAGTTGCTTCTACTGACTATTCGTTAGAGTAAAAGAAAAGTGGCTGATATACGTGCCAACAGGAACATGCCATGAATTTAGCACATGACATCCCAGGGATGCTTCTGTTTTCCATGACTATCGCCAGGAGATGATATGAACGAGACCATCTTGCTGGGAGTAGCTCAGCACCCGAGAGCAGGGTGACAGCCACCATGTGGTACAATGGACAAGCAGAAATAAGTTGTGTGAGTGCATGTTTGTGTCCTAGCCTACCTATAGGTGCGAATGCACGTGTCTGTGTGGGTCCTTCTGTGTGCGTCTGTCTGTGTGTCTGGGTGTGTCCTGCATGCTTGTGTCTCTGAGTCTGTTTGGGTGTTTGTGTCTGCCTACATGTATGTCTTGTATATATGTCTGTGTGTGTGTGTCTGTGTGTACATGTATCTGTGCGAATGTCTGTGTGCATCTGTTGTGAATGGGCATAAATGTGAGTGTGTGTCTGTCTCTGTGTGTGCGTGTGAGTGCAAATGTGTTCAGGTCGGCAGACAACCTCATGTATTGTTTCCTCGGGCACTGGCCACCTGTTTATCTATCCTTCCTTCCTTCTTTCCTTCCTTCCTTCCTTCTTTCCTTCCTTCTTCCTTATTTCTTCCTTTCTTCCTTCTTTCTTCCTTCTTTCTTTTCCTTTCCTTTTCACGGGGTCTTTTTGCAGGTCTGGGATTGGTTAAGTAGGCTGAACTAGAGCCCCAGGGATCTCCCTCTCCAAGGACAGGATTATAAGCACACACCACCATGCCTAGACTTTTTTACATGGATTCTAGGGGTCAGACTTGGGTCTTCGTATTTCCAAGACCAGCGTTTTATTGAGGGTCATCCCCCAGTTCAAGAGAATTTCCAGCAGAAGTCAGAAACTTCCCATTTTCTACCTTTTCAGAAGGGCACTCCTAACTCTGAACAAATGAATTGATTTTTCTGCAGCACAGGTACGCAGGAAAGAGCTAAGGATCAGCCATACCTCAGCAGCCTTCATCGGGTGGAGTTCATCCCCGTGAAAGTTCATCTGTAACCCCATCTCCTTTCCACCTTCAAGAATCCTTCTGGTAGTGTCCAGATCAAAGACACCCTTCTCACAGAACACATCTATGTTGTCAACGTGTAGTTCCCCAGATTTGCTGAGTTCCTTCAGCCTTGGCAGGTGGTTACTGATGATGTCATCAGCAGCTTCGATGGCAGATTTTCCTCTAATTGAAGAAAAATAGGATTATCATAAGCATATTCTCTGTATATGTGACATATATATTCTTTAACATGGGTATTCTTTAATATGTGTGATATGTAACACATTGCTTAATACATATACTTATGTGCACTATATATATACTACAGAATATATAGAGATTAATAAAGGAAGGATAATAAAGTATAGGCAAATGAGCTTAAGTTTCAGAAGGGGAGAAAAAGAGTCCAGAAAAACCTTGGAGCAATTAACAGTTGTGCCATACTTACACAACAGATGTAGTGAAGAGGCTTCTGCTGAGATGCCTTATTACATATTACACACTGGGATATAAACCGCTCAGCCTCACTAGGCTGTGTGGCCTTTGGGGATGCCAGGAAGTCATCTGGTTGCAAAGATGAATCTTTCAAGGACACTTAGAGGACTCCCTGAGCTCCAGCTAAGAAAAGTTTTCCTGAAGTCTTTCCCTAAGGTATTCTGTCTTACTAACAGGAGTAGAGCAGGGAGAAGAAAGCCTTGAAAAGCTCTGGAAAACTTGGGAGTTGTTGGCCATGAGCAAGGGCAGAATTTATGAAGTCAGACATGGAGCGCCCTCACCTCTGCCCATTCTATAACTTTAGACCCATGGTTTGGCTGTGATCTGCGCATCAGGGATAAATCAGTGGGAATCCACATGCAGGCTTTAGAGGCTCATTGGTAGCCAGAGAAAGATTCTATAAAACTCCACCCATGTAATTGGCATCGTGGCTCTCACTCAGCAGAACATGTAGTTGGGCCAGCAGAGGTCAACAAGAAGGGTATTTACATAAGTTATTTCTCCTTCTCACGCCAATCACATAGAACAAGGTGTATGCAAGTCTTTATTACATGTGTGTTATTCATGTTTGAAACAGTTAAGAAACACCTTTAAGATCACTCAGCTAGAACTTAAACTGTATTTAAACTCAGGTTTCAATACTTGAAAAAATTTCAAAATCAGCCCTATACTTTAGACTTGAAAACATCTACAACTTCCCATAGGCAGCTTTTTCAAAAGTCTCAGTTCAAACTTTAGTAATTTCAAAAATATAAATGCTACAAGTTTAAAACAAAGATCACGGGAGATATTAAGTATTTATATTTCTCTTATGAGCAATCAGTTGTGTGACTTTTTTTGAGACAGGATCTCACTATGTAGTCATGGCTAGCCTGGAACTTGTGTAGACCAGGCTAGCTTCAAACTGCACAGAGATCCACCAGATTCTGCCTACTGAATGCTGGGATTAAAGGCATGCACCATCAAGCCTGGAGTGATTTTTTTAAATATGAAACTTCAGTGTTAATTTTTTGGTTCCTCCAATTGAAGATAACAGGTGAATATCAGCATTAACAATTATGTTCCTATACAACACAGTAACAATTACATTCTTATAAATTGCTCCAAAACAGATTTGAAGCCTTTCCCCCACAGAAGTGGTAAGTGGGCTCATGCATATGTTGGTGTGGTTTAGCCACTCCACAATATATGCATTTCCAAACAGCATCTTGTATGGAACAAATATATACATTTTAAAATTACCAAATAGAAGCTAGGCAGCCTTTAATTCCAGAACTTAAATTCCAGGGAGGCAGAGGCAGGCAGATTTCTGTGAGTTAAAGTTCAGCCTGGTCTACAGAGTGAGTTCCAGGACAGCAAGAGGTGCAACAGAGAAACCCTGTCTTCAAAATCCAAAAACCAAAAACCAAAAAACGAAAACCGAAAACCGAAAAAAAAAAAAAATCAAACAGATAAAGTATACTTTAAAATAATTAAAAATGAATTAAAATGATGTTGTCTGCAACAAAGTCTATGATGGGTATCTGCTCCAGTCATCAAGCCGAAGCCTGGACGGAGAGTTTAGAATCATCCATCCTGTGAACCTTTCAGATCTGGACCCCGGGCTTTCCTGTCTAGAAGGAAACTGAACCACTGGGCCAAAAGTGCGTGAGGGGTCGGTGTTCTCTTCATAAAGCCAAGGAGCAGAAATCATTTAGATAAACACAGAGGCAAAACCACAAAAACAAAAAACACTAAGAAAATGAAAATATTTGGGTAAACAGATCAACAGAAACCCTTCTGCAGACACTTGGACTACACAGTTTGATCTCCTAGACCTAGAGGAAGTAACTAGTAATTTTTACGGCGGTTTATGATAATTATCATGGGAAATTATTTGAATTAGTAGCTGTAATTTGAAAGGGCTCCCAAGGGGCCATTCTTTATGCTAATGAAAAAGATTGAAGCATTGCCTCCTTTTTTATCCTTAAAGGTCTTGGAAACCTGAGATGAGGCTCTTAGAACCCCTTCCTAAAACCACCTGGGTACCACGACTGGCCTTGAGAAACAGAACATTTTTCTAGAAGCTTCTCTCCATGGTCTCCCGGCAAGAGCTGAAGTGCTAGAGGACCTCCACCTTTCAGGGAACACAGCCCTGGCTCTGTTCCCAACGCCTGGGTGACAGCTGGACCCCACCACTGAGATTACTTGGGCACTGAGTGAGCTCCGCAGTAAGTGGCAGAGAGGCCGAGGGGCAGCTCGCGCCGGGCACGCTCGATCACACGCAGCATCTTGAGCTCGGTCTCCAGGTCAAGGCCGTATCCGCTCTTGCATTCCACCAGCGTGGTGCCAGCCCTCATCATGCACTGCAGCCGCAGCTGGAAGGAGCTGAACAGTTCCTCCTCCGAGGCTTGGCGCGTGCGCTCCACGGTGAAGTGGATCCCTCCTCCAGCCTGGTGAATGTCCATGTACGTGGCTCCTGCCAACTGAACGCATGGCTCACTCAGGGAGGTTTTAGGCAGGTCTACAGAATCTGCCTCCGGGGGTTATAGTAGAAGATGGTTAAGGGGCTCGGCAGTGACGAGCAGGTACTGCTGGGGCAGAGGTCTGGGATTCGGTTCCCAACATCCATATGGCAGCTAACAACCCCTGTAACTCTAGCACTAGGGGAATGCCACCCCTCCACACACACACACACAAACTAAAAATAAAAATAAACCTAAAATGAAATCAATTTTACAAGATGACTAAGGAGCAGCTGGACCTGTCAGCACTAAGGAGGTAGAGGCAGGGGATCAGAAGCCTAAGGCCTACTTCAGCTATAGAGAGAGTTACAGGTCAGCCTGGGCTTACATGAGACCCTGTTTCAATCGATCAACAAAATTAGTTTAAGAAGCAACAGGGCACAGGCACACACAGCCAAGGCAGAAAGAGAGGCACATAGTCCTTGAAGACCCCCCTAGGTGTGCAGAAGGAAGTCACAGAAAGTACTTGAGAGGTGGAGATGGGGCCACGCGGTGAGGGGGCAAATGGGCATCCGACGGCAGCAATGACTGATTAACACTCAGATACAGGAGCAGTTCAGGGTGTTAACGGCGAAGTCAGCCACAGGGCATGCGTAACCCGCCAAACCTCAGCTCCCTCTACGTCTCTCGGCATGTTTGAGAAAACAAAGCCTAAGGGGTTCCAGAGACCCAAGGCAGCTAGTCAACTCTCTACTACCCAAGACCAAGGGTAGACATCATGTCATGTGAGCACCAGAGTTTGGAGCCTGATTTCTGTCACCCAGGCCAATACGGAATTCTTTCTGTAATCCCGATAGTCACTAGTTACCTGGACAGTAGGAAGTTCGGTCCAAACAAAGCATGTAGGCCTTTGGGCTAGGCTTGGCCTGGCCCTGCCAACCTCAGCTGGCCCCCACACACCCCTTCCTCATACCTCTCTCTCTCTCTCTCCATCATCTCTATGGCAACAGCACATGGACCACAATCTCTAGGAAAGCTTTTCGCTCCAGAGTTCAGAGCTATAATAAAATTGTCTTTAAAAACAGTTCTGATTTATTGAGGAAGGTACATGGTAGTTGAAGGAAAGGTTTCTTCTCCTAGTTTCCAAAATAATACAGCGTCACAGCTAGGCTGCACTTTTCTTTCCCCCCTTAACAGTAAGGACTCCATTTAGGAGCTGGCTATGGCTCCTGTAACTGATACAACTGTATTTTATGTTCTTCATAAGTCTCATTTTTCTGAGAAAGAAAAAAAAAGAGAATAACATGAGACATTTTATTTTTCTTTAGTTAGTAATACGTTTTTCCAAGTTCATAAGCAGTGAACAGCGATTTTCAAACTATTTTTTGGAAACTCGTTCAAAAGTTACTTGTTCAAAATTACGGTAATGATTTAATACAGGAAGGGAGGAGAAATCTGGTAGCGAGGTGCTGAGCTCTGTTCTTAAAAAAAAGTCTGTAGTTGAAAATCTTCCAGCGCCTCTTCTTTAAAATTAGGTTGCTTGTTCTATACATCGTATAACGATTTGGGGCAGTTTCAACTAAGTCAGCTTTATTGCCATTTGTGCTCTTTAGGGAGATAAGGAAAGATACCCATTAAAGAGGCATGTGGCATAGGCTGAGCACTTATGCAATCCTTAAAGGAGACATCCTGTTTGTACTTCATTGATTTGCTGTCATCCATTGCAGTTACCTTCATTGCAAACTCATGGACTCTTTCACCAGCCCACACAGGATGTGTGTGCGCATCCACCAAGCCTGCAAACAAAGTTGAGAAAGAGAAGGTGCTTAGACAGTGCCTGACTGCATCCCACTGTTCACAGTGCCTGACTGCATCCTACTGTTCACAGTGCCTGACTGCATCCCATTGCTCTCAGTGCCTGACTGCATCCCACTGCTCACAGTGCCTGACTGCATCCCACTGCTCACAGTGCCTGACTGCATCCCACTGTTCACAGTGCCTGACTGCATCCCACTGTTCACAGTGCCTGACTGCATCCCACTGTTCACAGTGCCTGACTGCATCCCACTGTTCACAGTGCCTGACTGCATCCTACTGTTCACAGTGCCTGACTGCATCCCATTGCTCTCAGTGCCTGACTGCATCCCACTGCTCACAGTGCCTGACTGCATCCCACTGCTCACAGTGCCTGACTGCATCCCACTGTTCACAGTGCCTGACTGCATCCCACTGTTCACAGTGCCTGACTGCATCCCACTGCTCACAGTGCCTGTCACACTGTGCCTGGCTGTCCCACTGAGGTGGAGGTAGGAATCTAGCTTAGAGGGGGCTGAGAGAACAAAACTTTGTGAGTTTCCCTCTATTTGGCTGACCTAGAAAGTTCCAACAGAAAAAAAAAAGTTCTAATAGAGAAGAATCATTCAACACAAATATCCCTTAGAGATACCCAGCTCATGTGTTCAATACCTATGCTCACCCCAAACAAGCCTTGAATCCAGGGTGACAAAACTGAGAACAATATCATCACGGATAGAAAAATACACACTCTGCTACTTTGAGAAGGAACCATAGGAAGGCACAACTAGCTTCAAGAAAGAAATACTTTAAGAGAATCTGTAATCACTTTACAAGGGATCAACACAAAATCATATTGGCAAAGCAAAAAGAACTCCAATACACGTGACACGGATATTTCTGAGCAGTGTAGTTAAGATTCTTTTAAAAACAAACCGACTGTCTTCCTCTTTACTGTCCTGGAGCCACTGTTAAAACTTTCTTCAAAGGAGAGTCAGTACCTGGTAAGACACATTTCCCAGAGCAGTCAATTCTTTCTTCAAACGTTTCTCCAGAAAACTGTCTTTGGATGATGTCAGCAGGGCCAATGGCTTTTATAAACCCATCACTAAGAAAAATAAAATCAAGAAACAGTTACTAAGTTAGGAGAAATTTTTCTGAAAAATCTGACTAATGACTTAAACATACTATTGGTTGCCCTGATGCTAGATAACATTTACTGTATTTCCCTCTGATCTGGGTTTTTTAGGAAAGAGACGGCGGCTATGGTGAAGACCATGTGTAGAAGAGGTGGGTATTTTTTTCTCTAAGATCAATGTTCTACTTCCCCACAATACTAGATCCCTAAATTATGCCCCAATGCCTGAACACTCAGAATAAAGGCTACATTTCCCATCAGTCACTGATCCCCATTTGCTGTGATTTGATTGTGAAATGCTCCTGTGTTGAAAGCTTGGTTTCCAATGTAGCAGTGTTCTGAAGTAGGACTCTGGAAAGGTAAATCAGAAAGCTCTGGTCACGTCGGTGGGTCAATCCATTGGTGGCTTCGTAAGCGGTTAGGACGTTTGGAAGACGGAACTTGGAGATGGGACCTGGGTGACCCGAGTAGGTTCTTGGGAGCCTGCTTTTTGCAACTATCTCTTGTCAGCAGCCTGGCCCCTTCCTTTCTCTCTGTCTGTACTTCCTGGCTACCTTGGGATAAGCCTCTGATCTCAGCCCTCCCCACCAGGACATCTGGACCCCACAGAACTAAGAGGAATGGAGCCCTCACAGGAAACAGTAGGTCTTTCCTTTGTCCAGTCCCTCAGGTATTGGTTTTGTCGCTCATAGGACTGTGGGGCATTTTGAGGAAGGCAGACTTAGGGATAGAGCAAGAAACTAAACCAAGAAATTTTTTTTAAAGTTTGTATTCTGATTGTTGAATCCTGACAGCTTTTATCTGGCTGAGTTCAATATGGTACCCATTTTACAGTCAATCTGGTGGTGGAAAGGACTGGCTGGGTTACAAACTGACCCATGAATGCAGGTCAAATACGATCTCCTCTTCTAAAGGAGACATGAAGCTGAATTAATCTGGACCACAGGACAAAACAGTCTGACAAAGGGCTCTGCAGAGAGCTGGCTGTTGAAGCACCCTGCTTCAGGGGTGCTGCGTGTGTTTTAATATGTTCAGCCCTAAGATGGAAAGTTCTGACCACATCAGCCCATGTAGACAGACTGAGGACACAGTTTCCTTCCAACCACAGTAACCACACAGTCCTCCACCTTCTCAGAACGTGCACTGTCATTCAGTGGTGGTGTTTTGTTCTGGGTATATTTTTACCTGCTTCAGGAAACAACCAAAAATCAGTGTGTACATGTCAGCATTAGTTTCCTGATGCAGGGCTTGAGTGATGTAGCTGCTCAGCTAGGTTTTCGCTTGTGTCGTTGTCTGTTTTGTTGACAGGGTCTCACTTGTCTGTCCTGGGACTTACTGTGTAGATCAGGCTGGCTTCGAACCGCCTGCCTCTGCCTCCAGCGTGTTGGTATTAAAGGGATGTGACACTATGCCCAGCTGTATAACACACACTACAGGTGCTTTTTGAAGGTCAAAGGGATGCAGTGTTACGGTGACTCTTCTAGTTCTTGTTTATTTTTTGAGACAGAGTCTCCTGCGCAAAGTCTCCACGCAGCGAGAACGGCCCTGGACTACAGACCTCGCCTTCCGTCTCCTGAGTGTTGGGATTCGGGAGAAAAAGAGTCTACAGAATCTTCCAGAAGCGGTACAGCCAACCCCAGCAGCCAGGCAGTCCTTTAGAAGTCGGGTGGGATCGACGGTCCTCGCGGAAGCCGCTCTGAAGGTGTTCTGTCGGAGGGAGGGCTTCTAACTGGGGGACCCCACCCGGCCTGCGCCCGCTACTCACGCGCCCACCACCAGGCTGGCGCCCTCCAGCACCGCCAGGCTGCGCAGCGCGGGCCCGGCCAGGAAGCGCTCGCCGCGGGCGCACACCAGCACCGCTTGCCGCGCGTTCTCCAGCAGGAGACGGTGGCTCGCCATGGCGGATCCTGCTGCCGGCTGGTGCGCGGGGCGGTGGAGCCCGCGGCAGGAGGCTCCCAGCGGGGCGGGGCGGGGCGGCGCGGGGCGGAGCGGTGGGGAGGCCTGCGGCTGGAGGCTCCGGGCGGGGCTGGGCTGGGCGAGGCTGGGCTGGGAGGGGCGGGGCTGGGCGGGGCGGGACAGAGGCTTCGGGCTGGGCGGGGCGGGGCGGCCGGAGGTTCCGGGCAGGGTTGGGCGGGGCTGGGCGGGGCGGGGCGGGGCGGCCGGAGGCTTCGGGCTGGGCGGGGCGGGGCGGGGCGGCCGGAGGCTTCGGGCGGGGCGGCGCGGGGCGGGGCGGCCGGAGGCTTCGGGCGGGGCGGCGCGGGGCGGGGCGGCCGGAGGCTCCGGGCTGGGCTGGGCTGGGCTGGGCTGGGCGGGGCTGGGCTGGGCTGGGCGGGGCGGGGCGGCGCGGGGCGGGGCGGCCGGAGGCTCCGGGCTGGGCTGGGCTGGGCTGGGCTGGGCGGGGCGGGGCGGGGCTGGGCGGGGCGGGGCGGCTGGAGGCTCCCGGCGGGGCGGCGCGGGGCGGGGCAGCGCGGCGCCGGAGCTCGCCAGCCCAGGAAGGCAGCGCCTGGAGCCGTGCCAACCAGAACGGCTCTTTGCAATAAACGTCACCGTGGACGCCGGTCTCTTGGGGTCTCCTTTCTAGGGCTCGGGTAAGGGAGGTAAGGATGATCCCCACCCCCGGGAAAGATCGAGCTGGACTAGGTAGGTGCGGCGGCCAAACGGGGAGCTGCCGTCGGTAGGGGTGCGCAGGGTCCGCTAGAGGGGAAATCTCTGCCCGCCGGCCAGGGGACCTGGCGAAGGAGACTAGGGAGGGGGCTGTGCGTGTGCATGCATGTGTGTGCGTGTGTGTGTGTGCACGCGCGTGCGTGTGCATGCGTGTGTTCGTGTGTGTGTGCATGTGTGTGTGTGCACGAGCATGCCTGTGCATGCGTATGCTTGTGTGTGCATGCGTGTGTGCACGTGCATGCGTGTGCATGTGTGTGCACGCGCGCGTTCGTGTGCATGCGTGTGTGTGCCTGTGTGTGTGCGTGTGCATGCGTGCATGCGTGTGTGTGCATGTGTGTGTGCACGCGTGCGTGCTTGTGCATGTGTGTGTGCATATGTGTGTTGTGTATGTGTGAGCGTGTGTGCGTGTGTGTGATGTGTGTGCGCGTCCGTGTGTGCACGAGCGTGTTAGAGGAGGAGAGACACACTGTGTCCGCGAGGCGTCATGGCACCGGGCGGAGGGCTGACGGTGCCCGAGCCGATCCTGCGTCCGCGCGGCCTCCAAGCAGGGCTGCGGGTGCCGCGCACTGTTCGGTTGGTCAGCTGGGCTCTAGGGTCTGCTACCAGGCGGTCCAGGTCCGCAAGATGAAGGGGACCCTGGGCAGGGAAGGATGGATCTGAGACGCGGAGTACCGGTCTGGCGCCTCTGTCTTCTTTGTCCTCACTGCCTTCGTGAAGGAGAAGCCTCAGCAGTGATCCAAACTCTTTGAGGTAAAACCAGGTTTGGTCTGAGTGCCCGCCACACCCTCTCCACCAGAGTCTTTAGCCTCTACAAATGCCCGCGCTCAGGGTTGTGGAGAGTATCCAGTTTGTTTAAGGAAGGTGTGAACTTCTCACTCTCTCCTGCCAGTTCGTTGCTATGGAAACACTGACAGGCACCAGGATTTGTTCAAAAATTTTTTAAAATATTTTTACATTTTTTTACATTATAATTACGTCATTTACGTCTTCCCTTTCCTCCGTTCAAACCTCTCATGTAACCTCCTGGTTTTCTTTCAAATTCATGGTCTCTTACCTTGTTGTTACTTATATATGGTGTGTGTGTGTGAGAGAGAGATCTTAATATATAAGTACAACCCAGTTAGTTCTGTACAATGATACTTGTATGTACATATTTTTAAGGATTTTCCCCTTTTCTTTTTTTGAAAAGACAAACAAACAAACAAAAAACAAAACTCACTATGTAGCCCTGGCTACATAGTAGACCAGGATAACATTTAACTCAGAGATCCACCTGTCTCTGGCAGCTCATCACACAGACACACACACACACACACACACACACACACACGTGCTGGGATTAAAGGCACATTCCACCACACAAGCCCTATTTTATCTGTTTTCTGTGGCACATTTCATACAAAGACAGGAAAACTACTTCCTCTGCTTAGCAAAGACTGCAATAGAAACAAACAAGACAAAAAAAAAAAAATTGACAGAAAACTAGACCGTGAAAGTAGGCTTACTCTGCAAAACACAATTTGGGGTCACTTTAAAGCTATTGTAAAACAGCAAAAATGTCTTTAATTAGTGGAAGACCCAAAGGCTACTCCCAAAGTAGGAACACAAGCACGAACACGAACACAAACACAAGTGTTCCTGTGATGCTGCCAGGAGGAGGAGGAGGAGGGGAAGAAGGAAAGGAAGGAAGAGAAAGAAAGAAAGAAAAAAGGACAGAAGGAAAGAAAGAGGAAAAAAAAGTAGAAATTAGCCACCCGTGGTGGTGCACGCCTTTAACCCCAGCACTTTGCACTTGGAAGGCAAAGGCAGCCAGATCTCTTTGAGTTTGATTTGAGGTCTACATAGTGAGACACTGAAGAAAAGAAAGAAAGAAAGAGAGAGAGAGGGAGGGAGGGAGGAAGGAAGGAAGGAAGGAAGGAAGGAGGAAGGGTGTGAATAGCAGCACTCAGAAACACACTCACTTATGCATAGACAATTACTGAATTTTTATATTATAATATTTCTGCTAACCCAGTGGTGTTTAACCTGTGGGTCTCCACCCCCAAACAACCCTTTTTCACGGGGGATACCTAAGACCAACTGTGTATCAGATATTTACATTATGATTCGTAACAGTAGCGAAATTACAGTTACGAGGTAGCAACAAAGATAACGTTATGGTTGTGGGGTCGCCGCAGCGTGAGCCGCAGCGTGAGGAGGGTTGAGAGCCACGGTGCTAATGTGTCACATTTGGCAGGCACAGGCACACTGGCAGACTTAGGCAATTGCAGGTATGAAGTATGGGTTCAAATTGGGGTTCAACAAACATGTCTTGCTCCTACTGCTGTTAATTCTCATCTGACCTGACCTCAGGAAATCTATTTAAAATTTCCCCAAGGCACAATTTTCTTAGCCTTATATAGGCACACTTGTTTCTATTTTGTGGTCTTGTTTGACCTTCAGATAAAATGTAAGTCACTTGGACCAGTGCCTACATATAAATGAGTAGCGGACATTCCCATTGTTGTTAGTTTATTTCGATGCTATTTTCCTTGATTGTCAGTTGAGTTAAGGATTAGGCTTCAGGCCATAGTACCAGTTTCTCCGCTGGCTGCACAGAATGCTCCACGTACTGTGCTTATGGCTTGTATATTCCCGGGAAGCATAAAAAGGAATTCTACTTCTTTTTCAAGGGTATTCATGTCAATAGGTGGCCTGAATGCATCTGATTAACCATCCAAGGAGGAATTACCTAAGAGGTACCCGCAAATGCAGTGGCTGCAGACACTAGAAGCTTAAGGACCAACCCCTCAGGCTTCAGAGAGGCTCGGCTCTTAAGAGACCTTCCTTAGCCAGGTGGCGGTGGCCCACGCCTTTAATCCCAGCACTGGGTAGGCAGAGGCAGGTGGATCTCTGTGAGGAGAGTGAGGTCAGAGTGAGTTCAGGAAAGTCAGAGTTACAACAGAGAGCCCCCCCCCCCAATAACAACTATAACTCCAGCTCCAGGGACTCTGATGCCCTCCTCCAGCCTCTATAGGCCCTGCACACACATGCACGCACACACATGCACACACACACACACACACACACACACACCAAGAATCTTAGTACTAACCAGCATTCCCACAGCACTGACTTTACAAAGCTGCTCTCACATCACCTGACTGACACAAGGACTCCCTCCCGCTATCCTTCCTTCCACTTGACCCTTGACCTTTAGTTACGTTATTGTACTTTTCAGTTTGCCCAAGGGGGTAGCAGAAATGTCAACAGAAAAGTCCACACAGAGCAGCAAGTCTGACATCAGCGACACGAAAGGGATCGAGCTGACAGGCATTTCCTCACCCTTCTGCTCTGCTTCTGACCTAATTAAAAGAGGCAGGCCATAGAGGAGGTCAAGAACCCACTGGTCCCTGGCTTCTAGGTAAATAAAAAACGGCTGGTTTAGGTATATCCACACCATTCAAGGCTACAGCTCGCAGCTTTTCCTTCTAGTATTTGTCTAAAGTGGGGAGGAGTTAGAGAAAAAGCTGGAAAGGCACTGGGTCAGGAAGAATTAGTCTAATAAGTCTAATAAGATAAATATATATCTTATATACACGTATATGATATAATATATGTGTGTATATACATGTGTATATGTGTGTGTATATTTTTATATATACATATATATATATTTATATACATATATATATATATATATATATATATATATATATATATATTTAGACCAATTCTAAGTCTTTGCTTTTGCCAGGTGTCAATGGTCTTAAAAGCAAAGAATCTGCACCTAGATTTGCACTGATAGGGCAGTAGATACCTCTTAAACAACCAGGCTGCAGTAACTGTGGTCTGAAGCCTCTTACAAAGGTCTATTGCCCCTCCTCTTTACAAACGTCACAAGACAGAGTGGAACAAAGGAGATCGGACCTCGGCCGTCACCTGTGTCGGAGGACATGTAAGACGTCATTTCCCACTCATCTTCCACAAACAGGCGTGTTGCAAGAGTTGTCGCTGTTTGAAAGTTGAAGCAAGCCGCACTCCACAGTTGGAAGCTGGGGGTGTTTCTGAGCTATTGGTGTTTTTCAGCCGCTAGCGGTTGAATGTGAACTGAAAACCGGGGTTTCTAAGATCTGCTTCAGTGCGCTCAGTTTTCTTGGCACAGGACTCTTGTCAGCCACCGTGGCGTTTTCTTTTACACAGGGCATTGCCCAACTGCCTTCTCCTAGATGGAGCCACCTGGCTGTCTTCTACCTCCCTTTGGTCTTCCTCAGACCCCCTTAGTCATTCGGGAGATGAATGCATAGGAAAGATAGGCATGCCAGGGCTTCCAGAGACGGTAGCATTTGTCATCAATTTTCCTGTATTAATGTGGAATTAAAAGAAAAAATCTCATTAGCATGTTCTTTATCTTTTCAACTTAGCTGTCTTCTCGATTTGCTTTTGTCTCCGTGTTTTATTTCGTTTGATTTTATTTTTGGCACTTCTTAAGTTTTACAGCTGAAGTAGGTACCTCAGCACCCAGCCTCACCCTGCGCCTGGCCAGAGTGGAAGGAGCCCGGGGCAAATCCACTGCTGCAGGGGGCCTGCTCACTAGCCTCCGGAAACCCAGACTTCCCTTGCAGTTTCTCTACCCTCACCATCCCTACACTTTGGAAATAAGTTAATTGACCGGTTGATTGATTTTGCATGTGTACACGTATGGAGGTCAGAAGACAACCTGTGCGGCTCAGCTCTCTCCCGTCCTGCAGTTCCTGAAATTCCAACTCTGGTCATCAGGCTTACTGGGAAGCACCTTTACCTTCCGATTCGGTCATCAACGCCCCCGAACTTAAAACTTACACTAGTGGACACCAGGTAAAGACTGACCCACTGTGCTAAAAATCACGTGGTCGTTGAGTTTATGGTGTGCCATGGCTCCTCAGTCAGCTCCCAGATTATTAAATAGCACTGAATGAACAGTGTTGCACATACATTTTTGCTCTCAAGGTTGATTATTTTCTGGGGTGTAAGTTCCTAGAATTGGAATTGCTATGTGTAGGAGTTTGTCTGGTCATGGTTTAAAAAGCCAGGAGAGTTGTTGGAAAACCATTGACAGTTGAATTTAGCCACCTTTATTTCTGTATACAGTTTTTTTGGTTTTTTTTTTTTGTTGTTGTTAAGAATTTATTGGGTCTGGAGAGATGGCTCGGTGGTTAAGAGCACTGGCTGCTCTTCCAAAGGACTAGGGTTCAATTCCCAGCGCGTATATAGCAGCTCACAGCTCTCTGTACCTGGGGACCTGAAACCTTCATACCAATGCACATAAAATAAAAAGTTAAACACATAATTTTAAAAAATTATCTTATTTTTCATGCTGGAGAGAAGGCTCAGTCATTAAAGACTCACAACCAAAATGTTTCTTTTGTTTTTAATTTTGTGTGTGTGTGTGTGTGTGTGTGTGTGCACATACACACAGAAGAGGGCACTGGGACACCAGAGCTGGAGTCACAGGCAGCTATGAGTGGCCCAACACGGATGCTGGGATCCCAGCTAAGTTCCTCTGGAAAAGCAGCTCAAGCTCTCAGCAGATGAGGCATGTCTCTAGCACCGATACACAGACTGCTTACTGTTTACAGACTGTTTATTATAGGTGTATATGTTATGTTCAGCATATTCTCTTGTGCCTACAGGATTTTTAAAAGATGTATTTCCTTTTCTTTGGACAGGACCAGGAGGCAAAATGTCGTCCCGTTTTTATCAGGCATCGATGAATGCTGGAGGTAAAAAGCAATCAGTGAATGTGAATGTGTCCTTGCTTTGTGCCTGGTATGGTTAGGCTCCGTGGTGGCTAGGGGGTATGGAGAAGGCTACACGTCATCATATGAAAAGAGCTGGTAAAGCCTGGCTGGGACGTTTCAGTTAGTCGGAGTGCATTAACTTGTCGTGGTTAGCTGGATTGCTTCAGCATCCGGTGGCGAAAACCCTTAATCCAGTTCCCATCACAGCGAAGGACAGGAGGAGCTGAGCTGTCGGAATCTGCCTTCTTTCCTTTGCCATCTTCTCCCCTCATCCCCCCCATCCATCCTTTGTGACTGGCAGAGAATTCTGGCGAATTGACATTTTCATCCCCAAATTTGACAAAGGCACCTAGCGTGAGCCATGGGCACTTGCTAGGCATAGCCGTCGCTGGAAACGATTAGAATGAACAAGCCTGATTGCAAGTGACAGAAGCAGAAGACATCAGCCTCAATGTGATAGAAGTTTCTGTTCTCTCAGAGAGGGAAAAGAAGGGAGAAGAAAAGAAGGGGAGGAGGGGCAGGAAGCAGAGGAAAGGAAAGAGCATGGGTCTTCTGGGAAATGTCCCATAAGCAATCCATTTTGAGATTCTGTGGGCTCTCCCTTCAAAATACGCCAAGAGTCCAGCCACTTCTCCCCAGCTCTACCCCCACACTGTCTGAGGCACTTTGGCCTCAACCTTAACACTTGCTAGCTGCTTCCCATCCACCCGCAAAGACCTGAAACAGCATAGGCCCTCCATCCAAAGTCCTCTAGCAATCCCTCTTACTGAGGCTCAAGGCACACAAGACACCAACTGATCTGCCTCGCTACTGCCCCACCCCCACCTCACCCCACCCCACTCCTGTCTCTCGGCCAAATGGCCTCCTCTTTTTCCTGCCTATGTCACCACAGTCAGAACTGTTCTTCCACAGACCCGGCACTTCATCAATGGCTCTATCCCTCCACTCAGAGTTGCTCACCCCGGACCTTGCTGCTTATATTATAAAACTGTTTCTTTACTATGTTCATTTTTACTACCTGTTACCCCTCCCTCGTGCTTACCACTCATCTCAGTGTAAGGGCAGAGTCTTTGCTTTGTTTACTAGTGTGTATTGCCTGGTACAGAGCAGAGGTCCTTCCTAGGTATTTGTTGAATGAATTAATTAGAACCAGGCAAACAGAAAGGGGCAAAGCGAAGAAGGAAATGAGCCTGTGTGTTATAAACAGAACAATAGTCCCCAAGTATAGGTATATTATATTCCTTGGAACCTGTGAATATGTAACTTTACCTTATTAAAAAAATAAACTTTAAAAGTTTGATTAAGTTAAGGAGCTTGCCATGGGAAGAATACTCTGGATTATCTAATGGGACTGGGAGAACCCAAAAGTCTGCACAAGAGGGAGGCAGGTATGTCTCAGACAGGGGAGGCAATGTTACCAGGGAAACAGAGGGTGGATACATTCTGAATATGGATAACGGGGCCACAAGCCAGGGAATGCAGGCACACGCTTACAACAGAAGAAATCACTTCAATCTAGAGCTTCCAGAGAAACACGCCCCTTTTTAGCCCATTGTTAGAAGACCCCTGACCCCTGGAATCAGGAGGTTTCCGGGCCATCACAGCCCCACAGGGGACTAATAGTGAAGCGGTGAAAGGCTACTTGTTAGCCGTGATGTGGATCTTCAGAGCAGCCCAGACGAAAACACGGACGAGCTTGCAGTAACCTGGGTTCAGCTAATGACTCCGATTCCAACAGGGCAAGCTGTAGATCTTGGGCTTCACCTTGCTCTGTAGCATGAAGAGGGATCAGGCAAAAGACTAAAGATTTTTGTAAACATTCTAATACAGACTGGGGGATGCATGTGGTGCCATACTAATATTGTCCCCCAAAGATCAGTCTATCCAGAACCTGAAAACAGGGTCTTCACAGAAACAACTAAAGAAAGGATCATGGATTTATGATCCATCTCAAATGCAACCAATGGTCATTTGTGGTGGTGCACTCCTTTAATCCCTGCCCTGGGAGGCAGAGGCAGGCATATCTCTATGAATTTGAAGCTAGCCTGGTCTACACAGTGAGTTCCAGGACAGCCAAGGGGTATATAATGAGACTCTATCTCAAAAATCAAAGCTAAACACTCTCCTCCCCCTCCCCCCCCCCATTAAACACAACGAGTGTGCTTGTAAGAGAGTAAAGGGGAGGAGAGAGCCAGCGGGATATATTTAGCCTGCCAATCAACTCCCTCTGAGAAGTATCAGTGGGCCACTGGGTATCTGGTAGATCCATCCTGTTCTGTGGTAAGGGGCACAGGATGGACTCAGGCGAGGTCATGGGCTTAGGGTCCCCAAAACAGAACTGGTGGGAATGAAGTTTATTGTGAGAAAGGGGCTTATGGGACATGGAGACCCCTTGCAAGTTGGGAACTCAGGAAAGCTGGTGCTGGAGTCCAGCTCAGTGCAAAGGCCTGAGCCCAGGGGAGCTGACAGCATGATCCCCAATCTGTTGGGCATGGGTGGAGGTATGAGTCAAAATGTCCCAGATCAAACAGCAAGGCACCCACGTGAGAGAGAGAGAGACGGTGGTGGATGTTCCTCCCTCCTTTCGTTGTACTCAGGGGCCGTCTGTGGATTAGCTGATGCCCATGCAAATTGGGAAGGGCAGCCTTCTTTACTGAATGTACCAATTCGAATCCTAAAGTCACCCGGAAAACCTCTTACAAACACACCCAAAATAACATCTAATCTGAGCAGACCATAGCCCAGTCAAGTTAACCACCCTGGCTCCTCAGTCTTGCACCTCTGTCTCTCTCTGCTGAGCCCTAGCCAGTCGGCCATGCTTCCCCACATCCCCCTCCTCCCAAGGCCCAGCCTCTGCCACCTCTGTGTATTGTGAGGCCCACAATATCATCTGCTTTCTTGACATCTTTGAGCCCCACAGGGCCCCAAGGAATCAACCACAACTTCCCCTGCTTCTCCAGATGTGGCCCTCCCTGGTTGCCACCCCCTGCTGACGGAACAGCCACACTGCACTCAGTCTTCCGTGCATCCAGTTACTTGATGCTTATGGTCTATGCTCAACTTTCTAAGAAGCTGGCAGCGTGTCCCAAAGTGGCCGCACCATATCGCCTCTGCTGGCGGATGGAGGGCCCAGTGTCATCTCCATATCTCGGGCTGTGATCTCATTGTTCCACTAATGGCTCCTTATCTAGGGTTCATGTCCCTGAGCCACTGAGTCCCAAACTTGTGCCGTAGATGAGAGGCAGGGAAGATGTGTCTCTTGCTCAGGAGACCCAGGACCTATGTTTCCTGTTTCAACTGGAGGGCAAAATCCATTCACATCCCACTTTCTCGGAGACCCCCCGAATCCCACTTCTCTATTCCGGGTAGTGGGAGCCTTCTTGTTCTGGCCAACAAAAGAACAACTCCTTCCCTCCCTCCCTCCCTCACTCGATTCTTTCTTTTTTTTCTTTCCATCAGATAGAATTAAATCAGATGCAATCAAAAAGGAAAGGCCCTACAAGATCTTTTTTAAAGATCTCTTTCTTTTCAAAGAAAATGAAATGGCTGCAAAAAGAAAGGTAAGGTTTTATGAAGATCAAAGTCTCAAAAAGGTTAGAATCCTGTGCTTTTAATTATAGTTCTTACCAGTTTGTTATGGGTTAGGACATGGGGTCAGATACTGCTACATCTGACCTGTGCTCCGCACCATTCTGGGAAGACAGGAGTGCATCCAGGGGACAGGGGTAAACAGGGCCCTTCAGAGGTCGCCACCTAGTGGGGGAAGGCAGCTACGCCCTCACCAACAAGTGTGACAGGCATATTCACCCCACACGTCTTACACCACAGTCTTCACGGTGCTACGCGTCTGTAATTGGTCTGTCTTGCACAGGAGGGGTGTCATGCATCATTGGTCAAGCACAAAATAAAGCTGCATCTGGTCACAAGCAAGCACCTTAGACTTAGACTGAGAAGTCATAAAATCAGAGATGTGTAAAGGAGCCGGAGGGATCTGTTCTCTCGATAAGGGGGAAAAAAAAACCACTGTGAGGGAGAGGTAGAGAATTCGTTGTGGTGACAGGAGCTAAGTCCTTATGAATAATCCAAAATGTATCAAAGCTGACATGGATAAACAATGTGCTTTGGAGGTGTCGGGGGAGCAAAGAAGGGGTGGAGAGACAAAGAGAATTATTTCTTAGGGTACTTTAGATTACAGTGAAATCAGTGAGGCTGAGACTCAACCTTTCCCCCAAAAGGAAACGGACGAAAGCATTCTCCTAGTCCTGGGTATCAGGAATAAAACAGCTAGGTTTCCGGTTCCATCAAGCGGGCCTTTGGAATTTGCCTGCTCTCCCTGCAATTAATCTGGAAGGACGCTTTCCTGTCTCTGTGTCTCTGTGATAGTTTACTAAAGGTTCACCTTTTAAAGTCTGTTCTCCCTTGCCTCCATATAACAAGAAAGGGATGCTGTCCACATCCCTTCCAGGGTGAGCTCCAAGCCGCGTAAGGCCGAAGGTCCTTGCTGTTCACATATGACCACCATTATAACAACATATTACTCTGGTGTACTGAAATCCTTTTACACTTTTGAAACTTGGGCAGGAAAGACTCATGAGCCGCAACATGAAAATCTACCAAAAGACAACATTTTCGTCCCGAATGAAGAGTCGCTCACACCTCGGCCAGCTAGCTTTTTATGCTGAAGTGGGTAGAGGCTCAACTGAATATCTGGGGCTGGATCCCACTCTAATTCTCAGACTAACAGAAGGTAAGTCAACGTCACTCTTAATCTTGAAATGTTATTTTGGATATTTGCTACTCATTGTAGATTTGGGAGATTTTCTGGTGGTGAGAGAGACAGCATTTATGCAGCTACACTGTGGAACAGTATAGCATGCTACACAGACACTTAAAAAAAAAAACTTTTTTTTTTGAGGCAGGATTTCTTTGTGCAATTCTGGCTGTCCTGGAACTTACTCTGTAAACCAGTCTGGCCTTGAACTTGGAGATCCACCCGCCTCTGCCTCCTGAGTGCTGGAATTAAAGGCATGAGCCACCACCACCTGGCCAACATAGACACTCTAGAAGCCAAAAAGAAAGTCTTTATTGCTGGCCGTGGCTCCATGGGAACTTGCCCGAGTCATGCAGCCCCAAGCCTCACAGCTCTGTCTTTTATGTACAAAAAAACACCTCCTGGTTGTCACACTTCAGTTAGCAAGAAGGAGAACTACAGAATCCAAAAAGCAAGATTAGTACATTCGAGGACTTGTTAATTTGTGGACTCTTTTAGAACTATCGACCAGGTCTTTGTCCCATTTTGGCAGCTGTTGGGGCTTGTGTGCTGGGTTTTAAGGTCAGAACAGTGCTTCTAGTTCTGGGGCCTGTTACAAAATGGAAGATAAGATCTTTGCAATAAGCTTGAGAGTCAGAAGAAAGTATTTGAACAAGAACACATTTTCCCAAGAAGGTCATTACTTCTTCTGCTTTTTGGAAAGAAGGAAAGTCAGTGCCAAAATAATAGTGTCTGGGTTGGCAAAGGTGGTAATACCAAAGCGGTAGACCTGGCCATCTGTACTATCTGAGGTGTGGAAAGACAGACGCTTCCTAAGAAGGGGCTCTGGTGGTTCAAAACACATGACTTAGACACACAGCATCCAGAAGCTGATGGGGTGAAAGTGTTGGACCTCAGAGATCCAAACTGGGACCCCCAGGGCCCAAACCGGAACGCCGCACCCCCACAGAGACTCACAGATGGGACATCAATGCAAATAGCAAGAGGATTTATTCCAGTATACTGGGGCCGTTCTAACACACAGGATAGAACACCCACGAGGAGCAAATGGTGAAGCTTTTTATACAGTTGAAACAGTTGCTAGGCACAAACCGAGTTGGGACAAGTCGATTGGTCCCCAAATTGTTTTCCCGTTTTGATAGGTAGGGGCCAGTTAACCTTTAAACTGATTGGTCCTGGCATATAGCAAGGTTGCGGGCTCCTAGAAAATGTAAACTTTAGGGTCTTAGTCAATGTGGGTGGGGGGAAGACTCTTAGCCCGAGGCCATGGGCTGTCTATGTGGGGAAACTCTTTTAGCCCAAGGCCGTCTTGTTTGTCTTAGAAAGTGTTTTTCTTTAACTCTGGGAACTGTTTTGGGTCACGGTACTCCTGGCTTGGGCCTACACAATTTTGGTGCTCTTAGAAGCCTGACTAAAGTTGGCTGCTTTGGTCTTTTTCTATACTAGGGACCTGAATCTTAAGGTGGAACCCCCACAAAAGAAACTTGCCTGCCATTGCAAAAAAAAAAAAAAAAAAAAAAAAATGGGACTGGCTTAATGACCTGATTATCAGAAATGTCATATGCATTTCCTGCTCATCACAGGTCACAAAGCACCTGCAAATGAAAGTGTTTTGCAGAGAATAAGGCCAGAGTGGCTAACGAGAAAGGGAATTTTAGTTAACCAACTCGTGTAGAGAAAGCAAGCAAGCTGGAGAGATGGCCTAGCAGTCCAGAGGACTTGCTACTCCCGCTGGGGTTCCATTCCCAGGTCCACACGGTGGCTCACCGCCGTTTGTCACTCCAGTTTGAAGGAATGTGATTCCTTCTGCTGACCTCCTCCAGCACCGGGCAAGCATGTAGTGCATGCTTATGAATGCAGGCAAAATATTCATGTACATAAAAGTAAAACAATCTTAAGAGAAAAAGGGGGACTGGCTAGATAGCTCAGCAGGTAAGAGCACTTTGCTACTCTTCCAGAGGACCTGGGTTCGATTCCCAGCACCCACATGGAGGCTTACAACTGCCTGTAACTCCCTTTCCAGGGGATCGGGTGCCCTCTTCGGGTCCCTTCAGGCACCAGGCCTGAATGTGGTATGCAGACACACATACAGGAGAAAAAAAACACTTTACACATAAAATAAAAATAAATAAATCTTTAAAAAAAAATACCTTAGGCTTATTTAATTTATTACTCTGTATGTTTGAATGTTTTGCCTGCATGTACGTAAGAGGGTGTCAGATCCCCGGGACTGGGGTTCACAGTCAATTGTGAGCCGCCAGGTAGGTGTTGGGAATGGAACCTGGATCTGCTGCAAAAACGTCAAGTGCTCTTAACTGCTGAGCCAACTTCTCCCAGACCCAAAATACATCCTTAAAAAAGGAAGAAGCAGGCCACACGAATGGGTTTAGACCACCTTGTAGATGTATATGTGACTGAACATCAGTGAATGGCAGTCCACAGGAAGGGTGCAGCTACAGCACCGGGTCTAGGTCCTGGATACCTGAGTTCTCTCTGTGCCTCCGTGCCGGGCCCTGGGCCATCAGCATTCAAAGTGACAAGTGACAGGTCCACAGCTCTATGCGGAGGTGCTGACTGCAACAATGCTTGCCACCCAGCGCTTTCAGATAACTAGAGATCGGCGCTTTGCAAATGATCCTGCCCTGGGTCATTGCTGTGGAATAGGGTGGCTCTGGCCTCTTAAGAGTGAACGCCACAGAATGGAATCCTCCTCCAGAGGCAAGAGTAGACTCTGTATGCGTTACCCGAGGCTCTGTCCACAATGCGGCCGACCGCGCAGACAAGCAACATGGAGTTTTCCCTTGAAGACATCTCCCGCGGGTTGTGTCTCCTCCAATCAGGAACTGGTTCCTGCGTGGGTTCTGATAGAAAAACAAACTCATATGGAAATAAAATAAGCCAGTGGCCTCACTCAGGGAGCCTGGATACTTGTATTCTGTGTTTGCACTAGTGGTGCAGGGCTAGGTCACCGTCACAGGAAATACACAGATGCCTACGGGCCACAGGCAGACAATTCACCCACACCTATTCTTTCCCCACACATTAACAGTCAGACTTTGGCTTTGCCCTTAAAGGCAACACCTCTAAACCAGATGCGGTGGTGCGCTCCCACAGTACCAGAACTCAGGAAGTAAAGGCAGGAGAATCAGAATTCAAAGTCATTCTCTGCTCTAGAGCAAGTTTGAGGTCAGGGTGGGTTATATACGGCCCTATCAAAACAAGAGCAAACACATCGAGACCTCTGAACAGCCTCTGTCGCAGGCTCTGTCGGCTCAGATATCTCTCCCCGTGCTTCCAAACACCAACGCGTGATGGAGGTGTTTGGGAAGAGCTCGAGAGCCACCCACTACAGTGAGTCTTATTAAGTAAAAAGATAAAATCCCAGCCAATTCCATGGTGAGTAGCCCGAATTATTATTTAGCACTGGCAATACAGAATAAGTTATGGACATTGCAATTTGTTTTCGGCTGGGTTAGTCCTTCATATATCAGCCAACAAAAAGCTTCTGTAAGCAACTGCATTTCTTCCTATTAAAAATATTACAGTAGGGTTGGGAGAAACGACTCAAGAGTGGGTAAGGGTAAGAGCACAAGCAAGAGGTCCTGAGCTCACATCCCCAGAAACTACATAAATATCTGGGCACGGTCACAGCCGAGTCTGCAACCCCAGCGCCGGGTATGTGGAGTCAGAAGGAGGCAGGAGGGTGACTGGGGCTTGCGTGTCATCAACCTCGCTTCAGGCTCAGAGAGATCCTGTCTCAGAGGAATAGGCAAAGGGTGCTAGGGCAGGGCACCCAGTGGCCTCACCTGGCCTCCGCACGTGGGCACAGAAGCATGCACACGTGCACGCACACACACACACACCTCCCCCCCATACCACAGCCCACACGGAAGTTGGCTTGGCTTCCTGAACAAATGAATGGTGGGGGTCTCGGGACAAACAGTGGAAGAAAAGTTGGGGGGGCTGGGATATAAAAAGATGAGTCTCTAGAAGGCGTCACAGCGTTTTTTGTTTTTGTTTTTTTTTTTTTTTTGTTGTTGTTGTTGTTTTGGTTTTTAAGATAAATGTTTTTAAGACAACTGGGAAAACGCAACCCAGGCCAGATATGAGGTGCCGTTGAGGTTGTTGGTTCCACAGGGCGAAGGATGGTGGGAGCATTAATCTTTAAACTTTCTGATAAAGTTACACGCGAAGGCACTTAGGGATGAAAGAGTCGAAGTTTTGTTTTCTTCCCTCTCCAAAATATTCTAGTAGGGGGAAAGCTAAGGCGGGATATCAACAGCAAGACTGACCAAATATTGGTAACGTGGAAGTAGCTGGACTTGCAGCTACGCGTTTGTGAGGATTTCTTGTGCCTGTGATTTTTAACCGACAGTTTCTAATGGATAGTTACTCTGGGGTGTGTTATATCTGGTCTGCACCAGATTGCTGGTAGATGATTGTGGCTCCTCGTTGCAGATGAAAGTGGACCAATGAGGTTGAGTCATCCCAAATCCCTAAGCAAATGCAGAATCCAAGGGAAAGCCTGGTGTGACTCCACGGGTCACACCTCCCAGGGAATATTTGTTGATGCCTATCCTAGTTATCGCTGCCCTCATGGTTGATAACAAAACGAAGTGATTCATTCCAAAGTGTGCTGTTCAAATAATAACGTATAATTGTTACTGAGAAACTGTTATGTATTTTATACCCATGGCCTCACTTCCTTCTCCCAGCACCATTGTGAAACAGAGCCGTGTCCCTACGTGGGCTACCTCATGCTTTCATAATGAGCAATATTGAAATTTCAGTGGCTTCCAATCCCAGGGGTTTAATTCTCAGTCACTCATCAGGTTTGTTGCTTTCCCCTCTGGGTCTCTGCTGATGGAACAGTCCCTGGCCAGGTCCTCTCAGGGGCTGCAGCTGTGGGCTCTGGAAGCTGCTTCTTGGAAGTCACATAGCTCCATGCCCGTTCCGCGGGCTGAGGGGAGAGAGCAATCTTCACACAAATGAGAAAACTGAGACACAGAGAGGGAGAGGGCTGGCTCCTCAGTCCCAGCTAGTTAGAAGTGGAAACTGGGTGTGTCTGTGGGAGAAATGAGCCTCCCAGCACAGCACGGGCCTACTGCTTGCTTAGGAAGTATTTTCATTTACACCGTTAGCGAGAGACTTTGTTCATTATCAGATTCTGTTGGTTTCACACAAAGCTGATGTGGAAATGTAGCATATTCCAAAATGAAGAAAACTTGAATGTGTTTGGAAATTCCTTTTCAGTTTTCTGCAAGGTAAAACTGGTTGCCATCTTCTTTACCCTGGTTGCAATTTTGGCTTGTGGTCTGTAAAGACGTCTGGCCGAGGACTCCAGTCTTATGTCTAGACTGGTAAAACATTAAGATCCAGGGCAGTCTACAAACACAAATGGGACTTTATATCACACTCGCTTCCCTCAAAGGCTCGGAGGCCATTGCGGAAAACAGGGCAAAAAGATTGTAAAAGCCAGAGATCAGAGAGGGCCAAATCTAAACAGCATCTGCTAGGCATGTCAGGGCCTCTGTACCCATGGACTCAGCAGCTCTGGCTGCCTTATCAAGACCTGCACAAGATCAAACCCGTCAAGAGTCCAGCACGGAGGCGGGAGGTCTCCTAACTGAGATGCTGTCCACAGTTGATAGTTTCTCCAGGAGGCTGAGTTTTCTGTAAGCCGCTGCTAGATGGACCATGCTCCAGCGGGGGGGCCCCACACCCACAAGGTTGGGATGGGTGGAGAGGTGGGGTGGATCTGGGGAGAGGTAGGGGGGTTTTGAGGGTGAATATGATCAAAATGCAGTAGTCACAAGTACGAAATTCTCAAAGAACCCCTAAAAATCCTGTGCTCTAAAAAAGCTTTAGAGTCATCCGGCCTGCGGCTGCGCACTCGTCGCTGTGGGGCCTTGGGCAAGGACGCCGGCGTCCCTAAGCGTCAGGACACAAAGTAAAGGGTAGCCATTGCTGTAGTAGTTGCCGAGCGTGGGAACGTCACTGTGTCCTGGACACACAGCATGGCGATGACTTGGTCAGCGCTTACGCGTTGAAAGTCTCTTTGAAAGCTGGCAAACAACCTGTGTCTACTTCAATGTTTTTTCAGGTGCTGACAGGAAGAGGACCGTCCATGAGTTTATTAGTGACCAGAGAAACAGATTTCTACTTGAGGTATTAAAAGTAACTTCTTCCCCCCACTAGCCAGGAGGCTCCGTGCACAGTAGTGTCAGACACTCACCTTGGTGTTGTATTTTTCCGTTACACAGCGCCGCCAAGTCTATTGGCTGAGCAGAGCAGCTCATTCTGGAGTTTATTCATTTGAACAATGTTTACTGAGTACTTATTATTTGCCAAGTCACTACAAAATTCCCCCCCTTCAGAGAACTTCAAGTAACGTACACCAGTAACCCGAGAAGTTATGTTTTATATATATATACCCAAGATTTCTCTTTCCCAAACTTCTGTCCCTCACAGCCTCAATAGCCCTCGAAAAGCCTAATTTGATTTGGATTTTCCTGACATCCCGGTTGACTATGGTGAGAATCAGAACATTTTTCAGTCTTTCAGCTCTCTCTATTCCCACTCATACCAGAGAGAAATAGCTTGTCACAAGGAAAGGAAACATTAAAATTAGCCAAAAGAGCCCCATGCGGCAGGGCCTAGAAGCACCCCAGATGCAAAGCTTCTAGGACCCCTCTCCATGGAGTCCGCCTGTGGTTCCATTCCTGCATCTGTAAAGTAAGCATACAGTATGGCCAACCAGTGAAGATCGTTAAGTATCTTATAAAGTAATAGAGGGTTTTGTCCTATCATCAGTAACCCTGAACTAGAAAGCAGGCCATATGACACTTATTATTTATTATCCTTTTATGCATATTAATTTATCATAGATAGAGCAGAGACACTGCAAAGTTAATGTTTTCCTGCGAGGCTAGCTGCAATCAGCAGGAAAGAGCTCACATAAACTGCATCACAGTTACGAGTAGAACCCCATGCCTTTGCTCGCTGTTAGTTCCTGGGTGTGATTTTGGTTCATCATGAAACCTTGCTGATATAACTAATGTCTTGGCTAGGTGAAGATGGTGACAGACTCTCGGGGATTTGAATGAGTCTGTAGTAAATGCACTTCGTCTCCATTTTCAGTCCCCCACGCAGGTTGATAATATGCCTCAGGTGATATAGTAAAGTCAATTTATCACTAAAACTGTAGCCGGAAAGAACTGACATTGCCCAAACAATGTCTGGCCTTCGTTGGCCATACTGTGTGTTCATTGATACAGATGCAGGAATGGAACCTCTGGCAGACTCCATGGGGAAGAGCCCCAGAAGGTTTGCGTCTGGGGTGCTTCTAAACCCCGTGTCATGGGGCTCTTCTTCTGGCTGATTTTAATGTTTCCTTCCCTTGTAAAAAACTGTACCCAGGAATTTTGTGAGACCTCCCAGAAACCTGAAGCTGTTTGAGGGACTCCTCAGATTTTCCACTGGTTTGAGCAGTGAGGGCAGTTTAACACTATGAACGATTTTATGCCAATAATTTGATAAGGACAGGACAGACAGATTTCTGGAAAGTAACACGCTAACAATGCTTATTCAAGAAGAAAGCAGATAACTAGCTTTATATCACTATAAAAACTGAACTTGTAGACAAAAGAAAGAAAAATCCGCATTCACTGGTTAATCAGAACAGACATTTTAAGAGGAAATCTTTCTAATTTTACATATTCTGTTAAATAAAATCGAGTAAGAAGCAGGAGCACTTCCAACACTCACAATGACAAGAACATTGTCCTGACCTCTGAACAGCAGACAGGCTTTAGAAGAAAAGAAAGAGCATGGCTGGAGAGATGGCTCAGTGAGCAAAGGCACGCGGCTGATGACCGTTCAATATCTGAGACCCACATGGTGAACGGAAAGACTGACCTCCACAAGTGGTCATCTGGTCGCCACAAGTCCCCACCCCATGAATCTATACTAATTAACCTAATTAAATAATACAATAAAATTTTAAAGAAGAAATCTAGAGGCAGGCATTACAAACAAATTTTAACAACTCAAATACCATAATATACAGAAAAGACGTGTATGGTCCATTATGTCTAAGTAGGGCTTATTCTGAGCACTTGAAAGCAACTTAAATTTGAAAATGGATACCTTCAGTACATCGCAACAGATTAGAGGTGAAAAGCCTTGTAACTACCTCAACCAATGTAGAACGAGCATTTATCTATATCCAAAACTTATTCTTTTTACTAATAACATTATTATCCTTTGAGAATTTCATATAGTGCATCTTGATAATTTCACAGACACCCCAACTCATTCCAGATCAGCCTTTGCCTTCTTACCCACCTGATTTCATGTTCTTTCCCTTTGTTTTTCTTTAACTCATTGAGTCCAATTTGTGCTGCCTAACTACTGTGGATATGGGGCCTGCCCAGTATATGGTTGGCTTACCAAGAGTCACACCGTTAACCTGACTCTCCCTCTCCCAGCAGATATACACCAATAGCTCCTCAGTTAGAGACCAGAGTTCATGCCCACTTCCAAGCCTTCAGGCTGGGGTTTTGTTTTGTTTGCGTCTGCAAAGGTCTTACGTATGCTGTCACAATGGCTGAATTCATACGAGCAATTTTCCTGATGTGTCTGGAAACAGTTTTCTTTGACATCATCCACACTGCTGGCTCTGCTTCTGTCCACTCTCCCACAGTGATCGCTGAGCCTTGGTGAAATCGATGTGATACAGATGTTTTATTTAGGGTTGATCATTCCACAATCTGTTATTCTCAAGTGTTGACCAATTGTGGGTCTCTGTGTTTATCAAAATCTACTTCAAGAAGAAGCTTCTCTGATGATGGTTGAGAGCTGTACTGGTCTCTGGGTACAACAATATGCCATTAGGAGTTGTGCTGTCAACTTGACACAAGCAAGGGTCATCAGAGAAGAAGGAGTCTCTGTTGAGAAAATGCCTCTGTAAGATCTGGTTGTAGGCAAGCCTGTAGGGCATTTTCTTAATTAGTGATTGATGTAGGAGGGCCCAGCCTGTCATGGGTAGGACCACCCTTGGGCAGATGGTCCTGGGTTTTAGAAGAAAGCAGACTGAGCAAGCCATGGGAATGAAGACAATAAGTAGCACCCCTCTATGACCTACGTATCAGCTCCTGCCTCCATGTTCCTGCCCTGCTTGAGTTCCTGTCCTCACTACTTCTGATGGTGATATTATATGGAATATGAAAAAAAATATATATATATAATATTATATGTGAGTGAAATAAACCCTTTGCTCCCCAAGTTTCTTTTGGTCACGGTGTTTCATCACAGCAATAGTAACCCTTACTAAGACAGGAATTGTTTCAATACTATGTCCACTTAGCAGAATAATAATTGCAGGTTCTCCCCAAGGGCCTACAGCCTATCTAGCCACAAGTTCTTGACCCAGGGTTAGGTATGGGTTCTATCCTGTGGAACAGACTTTATGTCCAATCATAAGTGGTTGGTTACTCAAATAATATCGGTACCACTATTGCATCAGAGGGCATATCTTGCCAGGCCAGTCACTGTTGTAGCTCATAGAGTTCACCGCTGGGTGAGAGTGATGATTACTTTTCTCCTCCAGTAGCATGCACAGCACTATGAAAGCTAGCCAGTAGGGATGAAGCTTCCAGGTCAGTACCGGCTTGATTTCTCCATGTTCTATGATTCAATATGTGCCATCTTCAGTAATACGTTCTGTCTTAGTTAGGTTTCTATTGCTGTGATAAAACATTATGACCAAAAGAAAGGAAATGGTTTATTTCATCTCACACTTCCAAGAAACAGTCCACCACTGGGCACCGAGGGAAATTAAGTTGAGAACTCAAGCTGGGCAGGAACCTGGAGGCAAGAACTTAAGCAGAAGCCATGCTGCTTCCTGGTTCACTCCCCATGGTTTACTCAGCCTGTGTTCTTATACTATCCAGGATCACCTACCAGAGAGTGGCACCACCCACAGCCAGCTGGCTCCTCCCACATCAATTATTAATCAAGAAATAGCCTCGCAGACTTGCCCACAAGCCAATCTTATGGAGACATTTTTTTCAACTGAGGTTCCCTCCTCCCTGATGACTTAGCTTGTTCCAATTTGACAAAAAACTAACCAACAAGAGGTCTTACGGTCAAATTCTGGAGGATAATAAGAGCGATGACAATAATGTTTAGGGGTCAATGGAACCCCACTAATCAACAACTCAAAAAAAAAAAGTGGAGCGCATTCCTGGTACTGGGCTTTTATTTTCTAGCATGGGGTGTCTAGTTGGGGCCTTAACATCAAAGGCCTTTAGAGGAATTCACATAGGAACCTGCCACGGAAGCAGCTTACTACAATATGTACATACGCACACAGGTGAGGGGAAGAAAGAGTTCCTTGTGGTCTCAAGTCTCATATACTGTACTATAAAAAAAATAGTTGTCAAAATCACACTTGAGAATCTAAAGAGTTGTCTCTGGGGTTGGTTAAATAACCACACCCTCAGGCCAGCTTGGAGAAATCCATCATAGTACCCAGAGTTGGAACTGACTTCTGTTAGGGGTAAAGACGGGAAGCCTGGTAGCTACAGACAGCTACCAGACAGTTGCTTTCTTTGTATGCAGAAAACCAGAATGTGTCACAGGTAACAGATGGACCTACTCTTTGAAGAACACCTATTTTTTTTTTTTTTTTTGGACTGGTAGGGAACAACCATTTGGGAAGAACACAAAGTCTCTTCATAAAAGCTAGTGAGAAGGCTTAACTTCCCTCCTGACTGCCCCAGAAGAAACCTTCCTCCATGAGATCCATCCCCAGCTCCGTGCATGTTGTCATTGCTTCTAACACAAGTGACCCCTTGCTGCAAGACCCACTAACCTCTGTGGAGATTCTGTTGAAACATACCAGGATCGTGTTCTTGACCTGTTCTTGTTTCCAATATTCCTAGTATGCAGTGTCAACCAAGAAAAACACAATTAAAAAGTTCGAAAAACTCGTAACCGTGAAAGAACGTCAACTCAAAAGAGCCGAGAGGAAGCTCCAAGATGATGCGGTGTCCTTTGAAGAGTTCCTTCGAGATAATGACCAGAGATCTGTAGACGCTCTTAAGATGTTCGTGTCCCCACCCTAGCCACGCCCTTCCCCCCAAATCTCTGCTTGCTTGTTTTGCTTTCTTAGGAGAAACAGACAGACAAACCCTAATAGATGTGCGTTCCTTTTCAGGGCAGCACAAGAAACAATAAACAAAATCCAAATGACAACAGAGCTCAAGAAAGCGAGCATGGAAGTGCAAGCGATAAAGAGGTGAGGGGGTGCGCCCCTTCCTCGTCTGAGTCCCACACCCCATTATGCCTCTTACACCCAGCAAAGCCAAATGGGAATAGCCTTGCCGTATGGTGACCCAGTACCTATGAACAGATTTCAAAACGAGTAACCTATCTACCAAGGACTGTGCGTGCCTGCATATCAGAACATCGGCCTCTCTCCCGAGAGGCTCTCTGGCTTGTGAATGCAGGAGCGGAGGGTTAGTTTTTTTTTTTTTTTATTTGTCCTACCTGCCTCTGTTTTACTCACTGTAAGATGCCCTTCACCCCACATTTGAGTATCTCAACTGAGGTGCATTTGATAGTTACCTTACATTCATCTTTGTCAGCTTTGCACATTCAGACTCCTCGAGAGTATGTCGCACGGCTGTTAAAATGAAGATCTATGCGGAGAAAAATGACAGGGGTGGGAACGGGTTCATAGTACTACATTGTCAGCCGCCCCTTTTTAAGCCTGTATCTTTCCTTCTATGCCCAAGAAACCTCGGCTGGATGATTTTCAGTATCTAAAAGGCTCCCGTGACCACGGTGGAACACTTAAGTTCACAGTTCAAAATATGTGTTTCAGACGGATTCTGGCTGTAGTGACCTCTTCTATTTAGAAGTTGAAGGCGCTGCAAGATGGGGCAGTTCCTCCTCCTCTCCCCCCTGTAATGAAATTCTTGGCTACATCCCCAGAATTCTTTTAATTTCTAGATAATGCCTCACTATTTCTCCCAGGCTAGGCTTGAACTCACTGTAGCTCAGGCAAGCCTCGAACGTCTCACCTCAGCTTCCCACCCCGCTGGAATGACAGGGATGTGCTGCCAGGACCTTTCGGATGATCCTATCCATTTCAAGAATTGTGGAGTCAGAGCAGTGGCCTTGGTGCTTACGTTAATTACCACGCTCGGCATAGTGTCCACTTGGTGACCCCTCTAAACACCCCTGCCGGGACCTTGCTCATGCGTCTCACCATTCTTCAAGGGTGAGCGAGATGACGGAGCTCGTGTAGAGCCAGCGAAGGGGAACCTCTTCTCCTTTGTGGCAAGATGGCTCCAGAATAGAAAGTATTTGAAAAGGAGAAATGACTTCCTCTGGAAACCTTTGCATCGAAGCCATGCAATCCCAGCCAACTTTTACCCCACGATCTTTGTAACACGTTTAGGAGGTGGAATGAAACACGTCCGCCATCTTCCAACTACTGAAGATGAGGAACTGTGGACTGACTCTTGAAGACTACATTTACAGGGCTGAAGGCAGGCTCTGGCAGATAGAGGGTTGCAGCTGAGCAGTTGAAATGATGTAATCATGATAGGGGTCCCAGTGAGGTTCTGAATGAGGAAAGCTTGTCTGTGGGTCTGCTCGAAACATTAAGATAAACCGACCTGAAGCTGGAGACGCGCTCAGCTCAAGCCTCAGGCTCTTGTTAGTGAGAACATTGGCATTTGTCAGAGGTCTGCTACTGCTAGGTGGGTACAAGTTGTCCATTTCTTTCTCCAAAAGAATGAAGTAAGAACATCTGTTGTTTGAAGACTTATTTTTATTTATAATTGTGTGTTGTGGTTATGCGCACTAGCGTAAGAGCCTGCTGGGGTAGAGGCGTCACATCTCCCTGGTGGTTGTGAGCCACCCGACATGGGTACTAGGAATTAAAGTCAGGTCTTCTGCAGGAGCAGTATGCATTCTTAATCGCTGAACCGTCTCTCCAGTCCCAAGGATCCCTATTTTTAAATGCTGTGCTTGGGGTGAAGTTACGCCTGTCCAGCATTCAGCATGTGAAGGGGGCTCACATGTCAGGCCTTTGTGAAATGTTAGCACCCTTTCTTCCCCTCATATACCATCTTTTTTACCTTCCAAATTCTCCACATGGATAAAGCTTCATAGAATACTGTGTTTCTGACAGAAAAAAAAAAAAAAAAATCGGCAGAGGAAACCCGTCACCAGCCCACTCTGTATGTGCGTGTCTGACTGGGTGTCTTCTGTTCAAGCCGCAGCCTCTGTCTCCCTTTCTGCTCAGACGCTTCAGTTTGTGGCTGTGTCTACAAGCTGTGTTAAGTGTGTTGTTGTGTAAACAGACGATGGGGAGAATGCTTTCAGGGCTGTGTAACCACATCTTTGTTTCTTTTGAAGTGAAATTGCTAAAACGGAATTCCTCCTCAAAGAGTACATGAAGTACGGGTTCTTCCTGCTGAAGCTGTCCCCGAAACACTGGCAAGCGCAGCAATCCCAAAAACGAGCTGAGGCATCGAAAAGTAGCCCCATTCTCCCAAGACTCTTAGAGAGTAAGTTGCGGGTCTTAACTCAGGCTGAGCAAAGACCCCTGATCCTGAAGTATTCCGCTCCAAAGTGTGTTATTTATTTGAATAGTCAGAATTTCTTTAAAAAATTTATTTATGTATTTATATGAGCCCTCTGTCTGCCTGTACAACTGCTCACCAGAAGAGGGCATCAGGTCCCATTACAGATGGCTGGGAGCCACCATGTGGGTGCTGGGAATTGAACTCAGGACCTCTAGAAGAGCAGTCAGTGCTCTTAACCGCTGAGTCATCTCTCCAACCCTCAATAGTCAAAATTTAAAAAAAAAAAAAAAATTGGACAAGGATTCTTCCTACCTTTTTTGTTAATTTGGAAACTTAGGTTAGTTTCAGATACAAAGCAGTAAAAACGAATACATGGAAAAATAGAAAAATACATTTTATATAGATGACAGGATGGTGTCCCAAAAACTATCTGGGATTATTAAAGGCCTCTATAGTGAGTTCAATGGATGTAAAGTGAATTATATTTTATCAACCTAATATAAACTGAAATAAACTAAATTTATTCATTGGAAACTGTTTAAATACTTGGAAGCCAGGAAAACAGTCTTCATATGTGTGACTTGGAGGCCTGACAAATAGAAAAATATGTTGTGTTTTCTGATAGAAAAATTGATATTGTAAAGCTACCAGTTTTCTTGAAATAAGTGTATTTGGTGAAATTATAATAAAAATGCTTCTGCCGAGAGATTTTCAGGAGGATCAGAGCAGGGAGGAATTTATACTGTGATTCTGAGGCTCACACAGAAAGAGAAATGCTTTCGATTTAGGAAGGTAATGGGGGTGAGTGCGAAGAAGTAGCCGAGGCATTATACCACAGAATCTCAGTAATTAGATTCGTGCTTTGCTGGCGTTAGGGTGTCAGTCCAATGGAACAGAGCCGGAGCTCATTGCATAAACATTGCATACACGATCCAAGTGGAGCCTCATCGGAACAGAAGACTTTATTTCCAGCATCACTGGGACCAGGTTCACTTCCTCCTTGGAGAAAATTCTGAAATGCTGGATAGATAGACACTGGTAGCCAAGCACATAGCAGAGTTACCCCCGGGAGAGAGGAAAGTAATTAAGATGGGTACCAAGATTCTCAGCCACTTCCTGAAGCCATTCCAGGATTCCATACAAGGACAGGGAAGTCTGGAGGGAGCCCCAGCAAATGTGAGTGTTTATCCCACAGGAACTATCGAACTAAAAATCAGGTACATCAGTGATGTCACTGGGTCAAAGTCCATTAAATGATGTTGAGCAAGAGGAAAAAAAATAGGAGAGCAGCAACGTGTTCTCATTTGACTGTTTTAAGATTTAGTCTTTCTCATATAAATGGAAGGTGCTCAGAACTCATTGAGCCTCTCAGACGGCCAGTATAAATAGCTACAGTGGGATTTCCAGAGCTGATGGCCCTCTGCTTGATCCCCTAGGCCCAATGGTTTGTTCTCTTCTATGTCAGAGGCCAGTCCTCGCCCACTCTGCAGAATGAGGTTGCAGATCACCGCACCTCGGTCCTAGGGTCCTCCACCCCCCCCACCCCGCCCCACCCCACCTCCCCGACCCTGACTTGAAAGCCTTGGTGGTAACTGCCTTCACACTGAGGCAGAGCTCTCCCTCTCAGGAAAGCGTCTCCCCTCCCCCCACAAACATTTTCTCTCTTTCTCTTCCGTTTTCAGAATTTTCGGTGAGTTCAGGTAGAAAAGAGAGCAGCACCGACTCGTCAGTCACAGATGAGCATAGTTCAAGAAAAGGGCAAGGTGAGTGCCCAGGCCCGTGACTGCGTTAGAGCAAACAGCCAGGAGCCCCCAGAATGGGCATGTGCTTGGCAAGGAAGCCCTGATGGAGAACAGGGGGTGGTGCCCACATCACCCCTGATCTCGGGGAGCCAGGCATTCTGTTCTTTGTGATATCACAGAGACACGCCCAAGTGGACAAGAGTCTCATCCTAAATGTGCCCCTAGGTCTACCCCCTGGTCCTTTGGTACAAGCCTGCCTTCTGTGATGACAGTCCCCCGCCCTAGCCGGAGAGGCGAGCACAGGAGTGAGTAGTGGAGGGAGCTCCACCACAGTCAACCATGAGCACTCTTGTGTCCTGTTCAAGCTCCATCACCACTGCGGACCAGGGGTTTGGACCCAGGGTTTTAACATTGTGTGACTTGAAAATCAACACTTAAAATCACCAGACACTGGTGAAAACATCTGAACCTTCGTCTTCCCTTGGAAACCACTAGACCCGAAGTCTTGGCTTTAGGATGCTCCCGTCAGAGTCTACCCTGTTGGGTGATCCCACCTGTGACTGGCACAACCCACTGGTCACCTGAGTTTGTGAGCCACAACATAGGCTTACTCTTGGGACCCATTCCTCACTTCATCTTGCCGCTAAGCAGCAGATACATTTGGAGTTGGGGCAAAAGGAGCATGACTTGCTTGCTCAGAAATGACCATGATAATGAGCCCAATACCTGTGTATCCAGCCAGCTAGTTAAAAGTGGATTTTTTCAAAATGTACGAGCCAGTTGGAGCCTACACACAACATATTGCTTTGCCCATTGGAGAATCTGTGGTCATGGGTAGGGATGGAGGGAAGAAGAGGTGGGTATCAATGGTATCTTCTGAAATGTTGAGCGTAAGTGTTACTCGGCTTAAAAGCACCTCTTAAAAATGGTTTCATTAATATGTGCTCAGATACCATTCTAAAAGCAAATACAGTGTTGCATGATGGGATACTTCATTTTTCATCCCCCCTTCTCTCTTTCATTCACTGCATATCAAAGGCACGCAATGCATTTCAGGCACTTGTGAAGGCTTATGGAGGACAGTTCTGCACCCTAGAACCGTATAATACAGTGGAGAAAGTATAAAGAGCAGGGATAGGCAGCCACGGATCACTGAAAAAGGCCCAGCACGTGACCTCTATCTGACACCTTTACAGGAATCTGTGTAGGCCAGGTTGCAGTGGGGCTCGGTTTTGAAGAATGCCTGCCAGGTATGAGGCGGCAAGGTTGAGTCCCACTGTGGATTCAAAGTAGAGTAGGAAGAATAAGTGGTATGACCTGGGCAGATGGAAGACTCCCAGGGCCAGCACTGGCTCGGTTGTTAGTTTCAGGTGAGGGTCGGACCTCACTTTGATGAGCACACAGATGTGGGAAAGTAAGTACAAGAGGCCACAGCTGGAAGGTCGTCTCTCCAGATGATGTTAATGGAAACAGGCATCGCTCTGTCTTCTTCCTTAATTCCTTTAACCCTGCGATTTGAAATAGATATCGCTGAGGTAGGACAAGCAGAACACGCCTCGCACCTGCTTATCTTTACTTGTCACCTGTGACTTCAGTAGTCAAGTCCCACTGGGCCACTGCGTTTGGAGTCCAATTTCCATAGAATGGGGGAGCTCCATTTTCCAGATGATCATCGTTTTGATAATCAAACCATGTTTTTAAAAAAGAGCAGGCATGTAGCACCGCATAGCTAGCGACATCTCTAATGGCACTCTCCTCCTTCTCCCTCTCCCACCACCCATGGCGGGGACCTCACCTGGACATTTTGAACAGGAAAAGCACTGAAGAAATCTCCTGGGGACACAGACACTAGGAGGTCATCCACGTTGAAGTACGGTACAAATTTAATGAACTCTGATGGAAACTGTGAACGGCTTTCTAGAAAATAACCCCCTTTAGCCTGCCTTCAGTGTAGAGACCTCGGCTCCAAGCCCGTTGTCAAATCCAGTGGGGCCAGTGCCGGCCAAGTCTGTGCACTCCTGAGGAGCCCCAGAACTCTGCTCTCTTTGATAAGGGCCTACCGCCCACCAGTCAGAGGGACCACCAGATCCCAGGCCCTGGGTCCCCCTCTAGCTATTCTGTTAGCCTCTGCAATTTCGCCCATTGTTTACCTGAGGCAATAGGAACAGAAGGCATTTTCATTTGCTTTTTTGTTTCTTCCCTAACTTTGTTGTTAATTCGCTATTTAATAAATTATTCATTGTCAACCTTAGCTACCTAAAAGGTGCTTTGAGAAGACACATGACTGTCTGGGTCAGGCATGCTAGCCTTGAGGGCGGGTTCTGAGCCAAGGCTGCCATGTTATCTGTGCGGTGGACAGCCGGGATGTCAGCCTTGAGGTCCCCTTCGACTCTTGACCCAGTTTCCTGCAACAGAAATCCCATCCCAAACTGCAGTGCGGTGGACAGCCGGGATGTCAGCCGTGGTCCGGTCATGTGCAGAATGTCATACACAAATATAAAAACTAAAATAAAGGAAAGGGAACTCTGTGATAGTTAGGATCCACAGCCAATTTAGAAACCAATTAGAATTTAGAAACCTAGTAATTGGAAATGGCTCAGGAATGATTTTCTTTTTTCTGAGTAGGATTGAAAGCATGACGTCAGAAGACAGCTTCGAGTTCTTTCTGGAGGACGAGACCATGGACTTTGATCTGGTAACCAGGCTGTATTTCTTGATTCTAGCCGTATGTATGTGGTCTACATATTCATTTCTTCTGAGAGGTCCTATCACAGACATTTCACAAACTTTCCAGGAGGAGATGATACGCCAGCCCTGAGGCAGGAGAACCACAGATTTCAGGCTAAGAAGCCAGATGTGACAGTGTAGGCCTGCAGTCCCAGCACTCTGGAGGCAGAGGCTTGGGGGGGCAGGGGAGGGCGGGGACGGGGGAAGGGACGACAAGTCATCCTCAGATATATAGCAAGTAGGAGGCCAGCTGAGCCTTCAAGAGACATCTGGCTCAATAAAACAAAGCCAAAGCAACTACAGATCCAACAAAAAAATTCCAGGCCAGCCTGAGCTACGTATTGAGTTCCAGGCCAGCCTGAGCTACGTATTGAGTTCCAGGCCAGCCTGAGGTACAAAGCGAGTCCCTGTTTGGAAAACAAAACAAGACAAAAAGCAAGCCGTTTGGAGCAGATACATAATCTACAACCATCCTATAATAATTGCCACTTATAATTGTGTGTGTGTGTTTAAGTTTGCATGTGCGCGAGCACCTGTGTGCCTGTGCTGACACTAAGTGTGTTCCTTAATTGCACTCCACTTTATTTACTGAGTCTTGGTTCCTGGCTGAATCCGGAGCTCACTTTGGCTGCCCAGCCAGCTCGTCCCGGGGATCCTAACCACTGGATGACGGCCGGAGGCGGCGACCCCCCACCCACCCCATGTAGCTTTCACGCACGTCCTTCACACTGACTCTCACCCTTGTGCAGCAAGCGCTTCATCCACTGCCCGCGTCCCTCGTGCCGCAGATTCTGTCTTCGTCATCTTGCAAACCCGAGGCACTGTGCCCGTCCCACATGCGCCTCCACCCTCCAGCCCGGGGCAGCCATCTTTCCACGTGCTGCTTCTAAGTGGATCTTACCCTGGTGGTCTTCCTGTGCGCTTGTGCGAATGGGCTCTTTTGGAACAACTGTATCCAAAGCTCATTTAAATCGTAAGATAACTGGGGTGTGGAGCGAGCTCAGCGGGCACCGTGCTTGCTTTACAAGCATGAGGGCCCAATTTCCAGCCCCAGTACCCATTAAAAACAAACAAGCAAAAATTCACGGCACTGACTTATAATCCTAACACCTGGGAAGCAGAGACAGGCGGATCCCCGGGGCTTGCTGGCCAGTCGGCAAAACAGGCCTGCAAAGGATTACGTTTAAAAAAAAAAAATAGTAGACAGAACCTGAGGAACCATATTTGAGGTTCCTCACAGCCCCCAACACACATGTGCACACACACCTGCACATACGTGTACATGACACGCAAATGTACAAATGTACTGGAGCAGAAGTCTTTTAAGACTGATATTCCATCACATGTATGTGTACTGTACTTCCTTCGTTCCCTCATCTGTGAATATATGTGTGGTTTCTGTGTCTCGGCTACTATAAATAAGAATGAACACATATATTCATGCATTAATGTGTAAGTGGTCTTTGAAAATGCTCACTTAAAGCAATGCTTATTCTTAAAAAGCCAGGGCAAACTAGATAATTAGCATTGAGAGGAAATGAACCCCCATCAGTCTCCTCTCCCTCCCTCCCACCCTACCTCCCTCCCACCCTACCTCCCTCCTCCACTATAGCCTTTCTACTTCCCCCCTCCCTCTTTTCCTCTCTAATATCCCCATCTCCTCCCACTTGCCATCTCTCCCTGGGAACAAGGCGTGGCTCCCTTACAACTCTCTCTACCACCTTCACGTTCCAGTCACTGTGGTGTGGATTCTGAACATATCTGAAAGTGTCTGTGTTGTAAGCATGGTCCTCAGCTACGGTTGGGGAGGGTGGGGACACCATTGCGGACCACGTGATATCTTTCAGGGTAGGTCATGTGCTCTTGAAAAGGGATTGGGAGCCCTAGTGTCTTCCTCTTTACCTCTTGGCTACCGTGAAGTGATCGGATCCTGACACAATGTACTGGGCCAGCATACATCTATAGTAGCCCCAGGGCAAAAGTAAATGATTCCTGCTTAAAAGCTGATTTTTCTCAAGTAGCTTGCCACATGCGTGGGCACGGAGAGCAGGTAATTACGTATTGTCCCTGTATTGTCTAGACTAGCCACATGGGCATATCTGTGAGGCATTTCTCTTCACTGTTGACTTACTAGACGCCAGAGATTTACTTCAAGGAGCCAGAGGAGTTACTGCAGGTCCTCCTGGAGCTGGAAGAGCAGAACCTCAACTTAGTCCAGTATTCCCAAGACGTCGATGAGAATCTCGAAGATGTCAACAAAAGAGAAAAGTTGATACAGGATAAGATGTGAGCACATTTCTCAGTTACTAACCAGAGACCACACCCAACCCACTCATGGTGTCTGCTCCTGGTGCAGGTTAGGGTTTTGACTAATGATGACTTACATGGTGGGCACAAAACAAAAAAGGTAGAATTTCCATGTGTACAGAATAGACTGGCTTTACTTTCATTTTCTTCCTGCTTCCTCTAGAAATGCTTGCTGAAGCATTTTCTAGCTGGAAGGGTTGAAATGGCAGCCATTGCCTTCACTTGGTGCAGGACAGCTGTCACTGGCTAGACTGAGTGGTGATAAATGCAGTCTCCTTGGGTGTGAATCTCAGCAAAGTAACCTTCTGTGATTCAATACTATGTCATTTTATGATGTGTCTGTCAGCATAGCAGACCTAGTGTAGAGGAGATGAGATGTCAGCCACGGGGTCCTCCTGCTCTAGGAGACAGAGCTTTGGATTATAGAGAACAAAACTTGTAACCATTACTTTCCAAAATGCATAGAACTATTTGGAACAGTTTTCTGGGTCAGAAGATGGCAAACTCTTCAAGCAGTAGGTCAAGCTACATTTAACTTCAGAACCAATTCATTGGTCCAGAAGGCAAGAACCTAAAAAACAACCAACCAGTGCTTCCCAGCACCCCTTACGGTATCCCCTCCAAGTCCTCATCTCCTAACCCACCCTCAGTGCAGGGTCCTCCTGACAGGGTGGACCTGTTCTGGAGGAAAAGGGCTCTGTCTGAATCTTTCTCTGGAGTTTTACCAGAATCTCAAGGCAAGCTGGTCAAGTGTCTCCATTTCCCCAAACCTCAGAGGCTATTCTGATGACCAGCCTTTGAGAGCGCTCACACGCTAGAGAAGCACAGCTTGGGGTCCTGATGACCGCACTCTGCTGCTTTCTGTGTGGAGTCCTGAGGGGAACCACAGTAGCAGAGAGGGAAGAAAATGTCCTCTGATGGAAATGAAGGCCTACACTGAAGCATTTATTTGCCTCGTTGTAACTTGAGTGTAGGCCTGAAATGACTCAGGGGCGATCAAACAATTGCTGATCAAGCATAAGGACTTGGGTTCCGATCCCTGAAACTCACGTAAAAGCTAGGTGCAGTGGCATACCTCTGTCATCTGGTGCTCCTAAAGCGAGAGACCCTCCAGAAGCTCGGGGCGCAGACCACCTGCCATTTACTCGGTGAACAACAGGAGGGAACCCCCGGGCCACTGAGATGTTTCAGTTGGGGAAGGAGCTGGCTGCCAAGCCTGAGCTCGGTCCCTGGAATCCACATGGTGGCCGAGAGAGCCAAGTCCTGCAAGCTGTCTCTGACATTCATGTATGGCATAGCACTCAGCCACCGTCCCACTTAAACAGACTGTCTCAGACAAGGTGAAAAGCGAGGGTCAACACCGAGGTTGTCCTCTTGACCACCATGTGCGCATGGCAAGCACCCCCACTCACACATACGCATGAGCTCTTGCTCGCTCTCTGTCTCTCTCTGTCTCTCTCTCTCACACACACACACACGAATTGTGTGCACTTTGACCATACCATCACATACTGACTCCCTATGTGGCTGCTGGGCACCAGGTACTGACATGTGCCCAGCAGGACGGCTGAGCTGTGGCTTACGGCTCAGTGCCTCAACCGTGAGCTACAGACAAGGGCCCCCTCCTTCTTTTGCAACAGAAACAACAACATTGATTTCCTGCTGGAACACAAGGAGATGCTTAAGGCGAACTGTGAGCGAGAGGAGGAAAAGGCGGCGGAGCTGGAGCTGAGGTCCAGGCTCTTCAGTTTTGGAGAATTCAACTCAGATACTCAGGTACATGCTTCGCCTGCGGTATCTGTTGGTCTCCTGGTAATAATCTGCCCTCCCTGTGTGCTGAGCAGGGGAAGGTAAGGCAATCCATGAACTGTTGACAGTGGTGGAAAACCAGCCTGGAATAATTCTGTCAGTATGAAACAGTCAGTTTCCTAGACAGGAACCATTTGGATTGACCTTGAGGTTCATGTAAAGTGTCGCTCTAGTTATTTCAAACTGCATTTCTTTGTCAGAGAGTGTTTGTTGGAGTAACTCACTGCCTTCGATCATTTGGGTGGCAATTCAAGTAGCTGGTCAGTAACAGGAAATGCAGTGAACCCACACACTTAATACTGAATAAAAAAAATTGGCTGGCACTGAGCCTAGAATATGTCAACTTCTTTGGGCCTAAATGGATTGGCTCAGTCTCCAGCACCTGTGATAGATCCCAATATCCTTATTTATTGAAAAGTTCATCTCTCCCAGCTGGATGCAAACCCCTCCACAAAGGGATTACCCTAACTTCCTGCTCATGAGCTCATTTTAGTGTCCCCATAGTGTCAGTGCTCAGTAAATGTTTGTTGAATGAATGATCAGGTTAGTTTTCAGATCCACAGGAAACTCCAACTTCCATTGGTTTCTTGGGGGGGGGGGGGGACTCGTTAATAAGAATCCAAAGCTGATGCGTGGGGCTACCATCGCATTTGATGGCTGTGGAACCTGATGTTTTAGACAGAGGTAGGTCTGGGGAAGGAGCTACATTGGGAGAAAGGTGACTACCCTCCCCTACCTACCAGACAGGCAGGGCGACTGAAAGCAAAAGCTGTTTCTGGCTGCCAGGCACGTGCAAGTCCTAAGGCACGGCGGCATGCTGTTAGCCACTACAGCAGGAGGCTTGGTTGTAACGGTTCAGCTCTTCGTTTTTGTTTTTAATCAACTTTTTTTAACTGTGGTGCAATATAGATAAAGTTTACCATCCACCCATTCTGAGTGTGCGATTCAATGGCATTAAGTACATTCATTCATGTAGTGTCACTGTTACTATAGTTTATTTCCAAAACTTCCATCATCACTTAAACATAAAATTTACTACCTTAACCAGTTTTTGAATGTTCAGTTAAGTGGTGTTAAATAACATTCACATTTTTTTCTTGCAACTAATCTCTAAAATGCCTTCCCTCTTGTACATGAAAGCTCCTTACCCATTAAACATGAACTGCCCGTTCCTTCTCTACCCAGCATGTTTTCGGTCTCTGAGTTGGACTCTTCTAGGTGCCTCATGTAAGTGGATATGTATAATGTGTCCTTTGGTGTCTAGCTCCTGTCATAATGTTCTCTAGATTCATCTGTGTTGTGGCATGTAGCAATCAGAATTTTGCCCTTTTAAAGGCTGAATAATATTCCGTCCTATGTACCATACTTTCTTTACTCATTCATCTGCTGATGGACACTTGGGTTGTTCCTGTCCTTCAACTCTTAAATAACTCTGATGCTGACCACCCTGTAAAATAAAAGAGAAATTATTTGTGACAACTAATGGTATCCACATCTCAACCAAACCCCTTTAATCTCAGTTTAGGGTAACTATGAAAAAAACAGTATCTTCAATACTTTTAAGCATTGAGTTAACTAAGAGAAAGGAGAGTTTCATTTGCCCAGATGGTAAGAGAATAATAGAGAACTGGTTTGAAAACTCCTTAAGATTATCCACAAAATATCAGTATGAATTTGGCATCCGTACACAACTTGCAGGCTCCCTCCGGAGCATGGGGTCAGTTTCTCATGGTCTTCCAAAAATATGAAGTGCTAGATATGGAAGGCGGGAAAAACCGAAAAATTAGGGATTTGAGACAGGCTCTTATCCAAAGCTGGCCTCGAACTCAGTATGTAGCTGAGGATGGCCTCCAATTTCTCCTCTTCTACCTCCCTTTTGAGGCCGAGATTGCAAGCATATGTTTCCACACCCAGTTTTTCGCAGTTCTGGGGTGCCTCACACACATGCCGTGCTAGACAAGTGCTGAACCCACTAAGCCACATCTCCCCAGACCCATGAACAAAGTATTATAGAGTTTTCCTGCGTCCTCAACCCTATTTCCTTCAAATCTTAAAATAAACAAATCAGAATCCTTTACGAATAAGCATCCACTCCTAATTTTTAAGTCCCTCCCCCAACTCCTGAGGTTTATTGAGGACTATGTGGCATACCTTATTTTGGTATCCATAAATAATTAGGGACTTCAAACCTGTAACAATGAGTATTTTTATTCTTTCAAAACTGCCACACTTACAAATGTATTCAATTCCTTAAAATTTTCCCTTGGTACAGTATTTTTAAAATATAAATTTTACTCCAGAATAATGTAGCATTGAAAAATACATAAATAATGTTTACCTCTTGTGGAATTTTCTCAAAGTGAGCACAGCCTCCCCTCCCAGCACCCCGCAGATGAGGGGACACATTGACTCCTACCAGAACCCCATTCCAGTTTCTCCATACTTCACCATCAATTAGCTTTGCTGTTTTGGAGTTTATAGAGACAGAATTATGCCCAGTTTTTTTTCTCTCTCATCATTATGTCTACAGGCTCATCCATGCGGTTTTCAGTAGCAGTGATTTGTTTTTTTTTTGTGACCTTGGAGTAGAATGTTGTGGGCCCATTGTTCGATCTGCTGAATGTGATCATCTGCTTTGTGTGTGTGTGTGGGGGGGGGGGAGCTCACAAAGTTCAGCCGGGAGGTATACAGTCAGCACGGCACAGAAAGTGACAGGGACTAGAAGTGTGGACACTGGGAAGAACACATGATGACATCCAGACAGCACTCCAGTTCGAAATACTACTTGAGTACCATCAGGTCTGTTCACTGTTGACCAGAGCCTTACTTTATCCTGGTACTCAGTCTTTGGTGCATCTTCCTGCCCACTGGCCCAGGTGAAGAATGAGCACCTGCTTCCAGGGCAGCCAATCTGAGTAGCTCCTCCTCCTGCTCTGGTCTGGGTCTGCCCTCTAGTGGTAGTTTAAAGATCCGTTTGCACATCTCTGACTTCCCTAGTTGGTCTCAGCCTTGGAATACTTTCTTCTTTGCATGTCCTGGACCAGGGGCTCAATCTCATTTTCATAATAAGCTGCCATCTTTTATTTCCTTCTCTTAGTTCTTAATCTAGTTTTAAGAAAGTATCTCATCTTGTATTTCCCTCTGCTGTTTGATGAGGGAACTTAGGGGAAAAAAAAAGAAACACCATGAAAAGTCATCCATCATCTATCTGTCCATTCCCAACACTCTGTGTTCAAGTCTCCTTCAGAAACTATCAAAATGAACATTTTCCTATCACTTTTTCTTAAAACTAACATTAAATAAACAAAGTACTTTAAATTCCCATGGACATTATAGCAAGATCATGTTTTTCTTCTTCCTTTTTCAAGATTGGATCCCATTCTATAACTCAGCTGTCAGAGCGAGCCCAGGATGCCCCAAACTCAGGGCAATCCTGTCTCAGTCTATGTGCTAGGATTATAGACCTGTGTTGGGTGAGGGGTTATCTAGGGCATTTTTGTATTGTTTGCAGGCACTGGATTTCTGTGGGGGTTGTTTAATTGCTAATGATCTGTACGTGCTATCAGTAGAATATCTGAGGAGTTCTGAATCAATAAAACATCTGAATTCTGACACTTGGGGTTCCACTGTCAATTGAATATGGTGCTGGCCATGATGGTGGTTCCCTCTGCTGAGGTCTGGCAGGGTTTGAGTCTATGAAAACGCCTCCTTGTCTTCTGTGCTGAACCACCCCATAGACATCCTACTACAGACATGAACCATACTCTCTGGCAAGATTGCTTTTTTTATATGCAGTATGTTGCCCCCCTTGGTGGGGCATTTCCACTTTTTCCCCTTTCATATTTTTCTGCCCTTTAGCTGTCTCCAAGGTCTATATACAGGAAACACAGTAAGTGCTATATTGGGGGAGAGGAACTTTATGGCAAATAGGATTTATGGTTTCTTTTGTATTACTTTATATTTCCCCAAGTTTTCTTTAAAAAAAAAAACTGTCCTTTTACTGTAAGTGGAAATACAGTAAGTATTTAGAAAGTGAGAAACTAGGTGCTTTGTAATAATCTTTTCAACCTTTGTTAAGGCAGGAAGCGGGAGCAACAAGCTGTTGGAAGTACAGGCTTTGGCTTTAAGTGTTGGTGGCTCTGTGAGGCCTTTGTGGTTCCAGGATGGGTCTCCCCAGCTGTGGGGGTCACATCAGCCTTGGGTGTGTTTTCTTGAATTTAGGGTGATTCTCAACTCCTTGAGCAGAATCATGCATGCCTGAAGCAGGAAACTACATGGAAAAGGATTTTCTTTGCTGAGAAGTTTATTGAGTTCTTCTTGGGGAGATCAGCCATATGGACATAGAGCATCTTTTTTATGTCCCGAATTACGTTATCTGCCAGCTCAAGAAACTGCAACATCAAGTAAAAGAGCGCAGTTGTCGCGGTACAGGGATTGGCGGGCTTCGGCCTACGCTCTCTAGTCTAGAATGCAGCAGTGTCTCCCCATGGAGCGCTCTAAAATCCAACTCCTAAAAGGCTGTCTGCTCAGCCTAGGAATCTGCTTGCTTGTAAACATGTTTCTTTGAAAGAATGCATTCATTTATTCAGCAAACATTTATTAAGAGTGTAGCTATGTGCAGGGCCCTCTAGGACCCCCTCCTCAAGAAGGGGACTGGGCATGTCTGCAAGTAACTATGATGACAGCAGCATCACAGACTCTTGGTGAGTAATACAATAATAAAATACAGGGGAGGCACACACATTATGCCATTGGTGGCACAATGTGATTTAAAATGTGTATTTTATCTGCCCGTGGAACATTTAAGGAATCTGGTACACAAAAACATTCAAGCCAAAAGGTAATGTCTTATTATAGCTACTTTTATACATAATCTTGTATTTATTTTAATACAATCCAAGATGTCACTGTTATAATGATCTGACTAAATTACAACATAAATATCTCCTACGTATTCTAAGTGATCTGTCTTTTAAAGAAGCATTTAGGGAGCTGGGGTGTAGTTCAGTAGTAGAACATTTGTTTACCATGAATTAGGCCCTGGGTTCTATCCTCAGCACTAAATAGTAATAATGACATTTAAATGACTTCTCATTGTAACACAGTAGAATGGAATCTTGCATTTATTGACAGTGAGCCACCGTGTAGTGATGGAATGTTTTCTGTTCTTTCTTGAGCTCAGGAAAAGCTGATAGACTCACTTAGTAAAAAGATTAATCAAGTATACAGAGTCTGCATTGGAGATGCTGAGGTTGGCAGCCTGAATGCCGTTCAGAAACTGGTCAAAGTAGAGTCCCGCCTCGTGGAACTGAGTGACCTCATTGAATCGATTCCCAAAGAAAGCGTGGAAGCGATCGAAAGGATCAAACAGAAGGAGCGGCGGCAAAAGTACTGTGATAGCCTCCTCGGGAGGGTGAATGGTTTAAGGCTGTTTTTGCTTAGATACCACCCCGCCGTTAGCAATCGCTATATGGCAAGCATTGCACGGGGATGCAGTTAAGGGGTCAACTCATCCCTGCCCTCCCCAGAGAGTATTTTTAGGAAATAAGTGTTATTGTTCCTATGAGTAATGAAGCACTGTGAGCCAAAGGAGCCGGGCAGTTTACCTGGAATTGACCTAACTAGGACGGCTGTGGGAGGGAGGGGGTCTCGAGTCACATGACTGTCGTATGTAGGGACTGCACTGTGGCGAAGGTTCCATCATTAGAAGACCCCAGGGGCAGTTGCTCTATGAAGGGATGGCTTGAGATTTGGAGCTACATAATGAGGGTTTTCCTTGATAACAACTTACCCAGCACCCACACCCCCACAGGATCGCCATCCTTCAAACCTCACCCTTACAGACTTCTACAAGTCTAATATTTTTATAGACATTTTGTTTGGAACAAGCACCACCGGAACATGGTTGCTCCTGTCACATGACATGAAAGGAATGCTGATGAGTGGAATAGTGTTCTAGCAAAGGAAAACATTAAAAAGCAGATGAGCGCTACAGCTCCAGGTGTGGGCATGATGCCTGCCTACCTGACCTTTTAGCTACAACTACTGTGACAATTACTCCTTTACTCCTTTAGGAGGGAGCTCCTGTCTACTATTTCAGTATTAAAAAAAAAAAAAAAAAAAAAAAGCTGTGATATCTACCTTATAGGCTGATGTTCCAAATAATCCATGTGAAAGCCCTGAATGTTTGACACATGCCAGCCATTGCTACTGCACTGTTGATACACGGAGGATAATTCTCTCATGTAAAAATGGGAGGTAACCAGATGGCTCTTACAGAATATACAGCAGACTTAAACCAAGTGGAGGACTTCTTCCAGATCTCAGGTTTTTACAGCAGCAAACACAGTAAGACACTCTCTCGAGAGTACAGTTACAACTTATTTTCAACAATAATGTGCATCCAGATTGTTTTCAAAAGAGCTTTTTCCCTGTGGTTTAGAGACACCTAACATAGCACACAATTCTGAACAAAAAAGGGTTCAGAAAACATTTCCATTCCCTGAAAGCCTTACTGTGGGATACAATTACATAGGTCCATAAAAGATTCATTACTCACCGCCTTGTCTGAGCCAAGGCTTACAGCAAATGACAAAACAAACGGCATTTACTGGTCTTACACTGAAGGCATTCAGAGTGATCTGAGTAGTTTGCGGCAGCACACCAGGGTGAAGTGAGCTCTTTACTGTGCCATTCTTGGAGAAACTCTGAAGGCAGGTTGGGGAGGTGGCTGGGAGCTAGCGTGGCTGTGGTACAGAGTACTCTGGTGGGATGGAGGGAAGGTATGGCTTTGCTTCTGACCAGACTGGGAAGAGGTGCTGCTCCAAAACGGTGAAATTAAATGTCTGACCATTGCCCAAATATTCAAAAGCCATCATGATGGAACTCTTACATTTGGATAGTTCATTACTAAACAAAAATATTATACGTGTTTTACTTTGATGAATTATAGAATTTCTAGTAAGAATGCTCTTCTCACCTATGACAGGTTACGTGAAGAGAAGATGAAAGAAAAGCAAAGACACCAGGAGGAGCGGCTAAAAGCTGCTCTGGAAAGAGCAGTAGCACAACCCAAGAAGAAGGTTTGTATTCGTCCGTAATAGGTCCTGGTCCCAGGGCCGCCTGAGAACGGTCCAGCCTGAAAGGCCCTGCCTTCTGAGGCACAGCAGGGACTCAGATCTCATGATCAACAGAATGTGGTACTTCCCTCATCTATACACCGAAGCCACAGAAATTCACCTTTAATTGCAAACATAAAGCAAAGGGAGAATCTGCTCCAGAGAAGGGAGAGCTATGAGTTAGTTTCTTTAAACCCTCCTGATGCAGATACTTCCAACAAGAACACTGATGTTTAAAATGTTTTTTCACAAAATTGGCTCAACAAAGCAACCCCTTGCAACCATAGAAGGAAACCCAAGTATAGCAGAGGAACATCGTTAGCATCCAGCACAACACTCCTAGCAGAGCCACATTTGAGCCACATGCTACTTAGTGACTTTAACTCTCTCCACTGACCATAAAAACCAATGGCTGTCTCCACATACTATGGGTGGTCAACTGGCCAAGCATGTTGGATATCTACTAGGTTTTATCAATCGCCTGTGACTGTATTTAGTATTTTAAGCCATTTTATTCATGTAAAAATTCAAACTAATATTGGCATTTACCTCAATAGAAAAGTTACATTAAAGGAAATTACTTTGTTCTTCCTGTTTCAGCTGGGAAGACGACTTACATATCGTTCGAAACCTCCATCTGCTGGCAAACAGGAGTTTCTTTTAGTCAATGAAACCAGAACAAAATCACAAGAGGAAGAGTACTTTTTCAGTTGAACAGAAGCATGAAGACGCTTTATTGGCAAATGTTTTATGTGCATGTTGGTTTTCAGTGATGCTATCCTAGCCCAACAAATTCCAGCAAAGCAGACCTTCATCCCCAAGTTTATAGGTTCTTCTGCTAAAATTCTATTACTCGTCAGTATCCTTCCATGAGCTAAGCAACGCTATATATACAACTGGACAGGTAGAGACTATGGTATCAGAACAATCATGAGACTAGCTCTTAACTCACATTAAGCTCTGAAAACCTTATCAGAAAACTTTAGTGAAAAAAAACATACCTTCAGCCTAAATGTCAGTTTGTAATATGCTATCTCCATAATTATTTAAATTTTCATGTTTTGACTTAGCTTCAGTATGTACATTATTTAGTCTATATGGATATAGAAATAACATAATCTATTAATGCAATATATAAATACTAAGAAAATGTTTAAATTTATACATGTTAAAAGTGATGTGAAAACCTTAAATGACACAGCTACTTTTACAATGTCTCAGTTAAAATAATCACAAGGGCTGAAACTCACCTTAAAAAATTGTAAAGAATCATTCTTTATAGGAAAATAAACGAGTAAATCAGTGGTGGGCTTACAAGAGTCGCTTTAATGAAACTGGGTGTCTTCTAAAGCATTAATTCTGTGAACCATCCATCCACTGCTCCCGCATTTGCACTTTGTGTATGAGTATCTCCATGTATAGTTCACAAGTCATGTTGGAAAACCAAATCTTTATTGTATAGAAATACATATATATAAAAAAACAAACCCCCCAAAGATGCTATTCTCTCATTTCCCCATCTTCCTCCTCTTCTTCAACGCCTCTGATATAAAGGACATTATTACACCTGAAAACAGAGAAATTGGTCCATTTTGATGTTTCACTCAGATGATGTTTCACCAAGCTTGATCAAAGCATCACTGCTCCATTTTCAGGCAGGACACCAAACTTACAGCTCGCCATTCTTCCTCCACTAGTGTCACACAGGTGTGTTTAAAAGCACACAGCATATATCTGCCACATGGTCATCAAAACTGCACCTCTACGACTCAGCAGAATGTAGGTGGCTGCTGACACTGGAGAATCAGTACAACAGAAATCCTCAGCAGCTAGACTCAATGTAATTCAAATCTAAGCTTCTGTGTAGCCAAGGACGCTGAAACAGGTCTAAGAGCCAGGAAATGTAGCACCAACAGTATGAACTGAAATCTTCCAACAAAGGTAGTAATTTTAAAGCCTTCTGAAGTCTGGTATTGTTAATTTTTTTGTTTTTTAAAGTAATCGCCCAAACTAAAGGACTAATTTATTTAAGCAGGTATTTCTGAGGTTCACTAGTAACTGCTTACACACACACACACACACACAGATGCACTTGTTACCTTATTAGAACTTCACCCAAATGTCCAGACAACGCCCCATCTATGTATTCTTCTGTGTTTGCAAGCTTTAGATAAAAAGAAAGACATCAGTATAACTGCACAGAAAGCAAACAGTGTAGCATAGGTTACATTAACTGAGAGCACTCTACACTAACAACTCAAATTATATCTCTACTTGGTAATTACAAGATTAGTTTTCTATTACTCTTGTATCTTTGGGTTTCATATATTCATTAAGACATCCATGGGTACAGAACTAATGTATAATAAAGCTTGTTTCAAAGTTGTTAAGACATCTAGATATGTTACTTCTTTTTGATATCACAGTGTCTTCAAAGAACTGAAAATCTAGTTCCAAAGACTCAGGCATTAACTTTCCTCAGAGCAAAACATTATGAATCATATAGTTATTCAAGTGGGCACACAAAAGCTATGACTAAAATATGTTAACTAACAACCAAACCAAAAAAGTAAGATTTTGAAAATTTCAAGTACTCAACAGGGAAAACTCGAGAATGCCCACATGGTGCACAGACATACATGCGGCAAAACATCCGTGCACATACGAGTGCACAGGCTGAGAGTGCAGCTCAGTGGTAGACTGCCTATACATATGCAAAGCAAGTACAAAGCCCTGGGTTTGATCTCTAGATCTTAAGAAACTGAACAGATTAAATTGCAATATATCCATTATATTATTATATTATACATTATTATACATTATACTATCATATTATTTGGTCCTAAGAAGCAGCAGATTCTGACATGTTATATAACACCAATGAATCCTGAATGAATAATCAAACCAGACAAAAAGACAAAATGTCTGTCCCAAGGTATTCAACGGGAGTTGGTTCCAGGGTCTCTCAAGAGAGCTGAGGATATTCAAGCTCTTTATTTCAAATAGTCAAGTATTTACACGTAACCTAGTTTCTGGATTACCTGTAACCCAGTTCAGTGTATTACATAAATCGCTGTTATACTGTATTGTTTATAAGGCTAACAAAAAGTTTGTTTATCTTCAGCACTGATAGAATTTTACTATTAAGTATTTTTGATCTGAAGTTAGCTGAATCTGTAATATACTCCACTTATGTGAGGTACTGAAACCAGACAAACTCAGAGTCAGACCATGCTTCTTGGGATTGGGTTGGAAGAGGCAGGTAATAGGAAAAATCTTAATGAGTACAGAGTTCCACTTGTGAACGACAAAAACACTGTGGAAATGAATAGCAGTGATGGCCACACAGCGATGTGGATCAGTGATGTCACTGACTTATAGAGCTGAAGCCTAAACAGACACGTTTGAGGATATCCTTTATTAAAAAGACTGGCCGAATCATCTATAGAAACTAAGGGGCAATTGTCAGTCAATTATCAGTCCCCTTGATGTATCTTATGAAAACGTGCTTCCGTGAATTACTTTCATGCTGTGTCTTTGAAATTCGATAAGGCAATTTACAATTTTCCCTTGAAAAAATTCTTCGAAGGAAATTTTGCTTTCAGTAACAAACTGGTTTTTTTTCCCTTGTGGTATTAAAAACCAAACGCCAAAGTTCTTTCTTTGGCTGCCATAGTAGAGTTGATGACTGGATTCTAGTTTAGCACTGGTACATCATTTTCAGCCTCCCCCGGTACACTTTAATCCTAAACTCTGCTTTCCGTTTATCAGTTTAACTGTGTGGTCTTATCAATCTTTGGGGAGTAAAGTGAAGCAATACAACAGTTTTATGGCTCTTGCTATGCTTTAGCTTACCTACTGCTCCTCAGCTTACCTGCATGTTCATGTAGCCGTCTACAGAGACCAGGTAGCCCTTGTACTCCATCCCCCACTTAAGCTTCACCATCACCGGTTTTCCTGTCAGTCCATTGAGAAAAGGCTTGGGATTGAGGGGCAAACTCTGTACAAAAATAAAAGCAGCGTTCCAGACTTTTTGCTTAGCTCAGCTTCCGTCACCCACTCTCTACTAAAACACCCATCAAGACTTTATGGTGTCTAGTTAGGGCAGGCTGATTATAACATTGCTCTACAATTCGTTGGAGACGGTCAGAGAAATTTAAATGCCCGTTTAGTCAACTCACCAATTAAACATGACCACCAGGTGCGGGTGGGGGCAAGTGTGTACCACAAAGGCAGAGCACTGGCCTAGTATGCATGCGGCCACTGGTTCTATCTATGCCAAGCGCTGCCGAAACAAAACTCTGAATACCTGTATCGCCGCTCAATATCCAAGTTCTAAGGAAATAAAAGTAAAGGTACCAGGTGCTATCTGTTGAGCAGCGAGTGACAAACGCAAAGCTTCGGAAAGATGCGGAGGGCAGATCACATTGGGGGGCTTTCGTTGTGGGAGGTGGGGCTAGGTCGCGGGTTTTTTTTTAAATCGTGACCAGTGCCTCTCAATGCAATCATAAAAATTTATCCGGTTAAAACAGCATTCCCTGTAAATTCAGGAACATTACCCCCAAATGTGATCATTTCGTCCACCATTTCAAAGAAAGACAATCAAGAAACTTGGCTACGAAACCCTCCAAGATGAGGTCACCTTCAAGGGCATGGGGTCTCAAGGAGCAGCTGATTCCCCCCGTCTGTAATTTATCACCCACAAAGCCAACTGCTATTTTTAAAGCACCTATCACGCCATGTTAACACTCTAGCATAAAATGGCTCCAATGGTCTCTTCTAACTTTACTTGGAAGTAGACTCAGGCGTTGAGAGGTGCCAGTCCCGTCCATTCCAACCACTCAAACCTATGGCCCAGACAGTGCTCGTTCACGAAACATTCTGCACTTCCCGTCCCTTTGGGTTCCCGGCTGGACGCCCCCTTCGGGAGAAGGGCGCTCCTCCGTGGCGCGGCGACTCGCCGAGAGCATCCTGCTCGGCAAGGCGATCGCCACGACTCCTGACTGCCTACGTCGGCTCTCCGGTTGACCGCTGCCTACCTCCCGCACCCGGGCCGACGCGGGATCTGCACCCGCACTCTGCACCCCGTGAGCGGCGCGCTGGGGGCAGCCTGGGGTTCCCGCTCCGGAGAGGACAATGAGCCGGGACGGTCGCCATCGAGGAGGGCGAGCGCACCGCGGAGTGCGCCTCCGTTTACCCCGCGGGCCCCGGACGAGGCTGCACCGCGGGCTCCGGGGTCCACCAAAGCGGGGAAGGGCGGCGGGGCACCTCCGCGAGCGGCCGGCCGCGCGGCGCCTCGTGCGGACGCACGGACGGACGGACGGATGGATGGCCCCGCGGGGCCGCCCTCCCCTCGCCCCACAGCGCTCGTCCCCCCCTTACCATCGCGAACGCCCGCGAACGCTGCACCCCACCGGCCGCCGAGCCCGCCGCCGCCGCCGCCGCCGGCTCCTCGTGACCGGAGCAGCTTACCGCAGACGCGAACCGACGAGCGCAGGGCGGGAAATGGCCGCCAAGAGGCGGCGTGACCTTTCACCTCCCGCCTCGCTCTCTCGGCGCCTGTGATTGGGCCCAAGGACGCGCTCGCTGATTGGAGGAGACGGCAGGCGTCGTCTCCGGGCAACCAGAGGCAAGCGTGTGCTGAAGTCTCCCTGGCCGTGCGAACCCCGAACTCATCCCCGCGAGGGGATGCTGATCCACCGGGAGCCATCGCGGTTCTCCAGCCGGAGCGGCTTTACTCCGAGACCCAGCGGGTTCTGCAGGGACCCTCCACGGGTCCCCACTCGGGCGGCTCTCTGCTACCCGGCTCCCTCGCCGGTTTCTACCGGAAGCCGGGGAAGCAAGACTGTGAGCGGAAGTGGGTCAGTACGGAAGTGGAGACCCGGCCAAGTGGAGTTCAGGGTACTGAGTGCTGATGTCTGCCGTTCGGCTCCCTGAGCATTCCCAGAACCAGAGCCCCGGGGCGGCCCTTGCCCGTGTCTGTAAATCAGAAGATGGAGCGCGCTGGCGCTGTCACGGTTTCGTCTCTCCGATGGAAGGACACCGGTCGGAATCCCATTGGACTTGCCCATCGTCTCCGTGTCTCAGATATTAGCGCACTACCGATATGAAACCCATGTGAAAAGAGTTCTTTTTTCTTTATCAGGGGAGACCTGACTCTGCAGGAACCTGACAGTTGTCTTTGCGTGGATTCCTCGAGTAACTCAAGATTTGAGATGGGCCTAGACCTAAAGACGGTCGTGTATATTATTAAAGTATGCCGACACGTGCTGGACCTAGGTTCGATTACCAGTACCCACATGGTAATTCACAACCATCCAAAACTTCCATTCCAGGGAATCCATCTCTCTCTTGATTACTGTGGACACCAGGCACTTGTGTGGTACACATAGGAAGAGCCAGGCAGTGGTGTTGCATGCCTCTAGTCCGAGCACTCCGGAGGCAGAGGCAGAGGCAGGCAGATCTTTATGAGTTCCAGGCCAGCCTGGTCTACCTAGAGGCTACCTACCTGGTCTAGGCCAGCCTAGAGTGAGTTCTAGGACAGCCAGAGTCACAACAGAGAAGCCCTGCTCAAAAAACCAAAGTAATAATAATAACAATAATAATAATAAAATAAATAAGAAAAAGTATGCTGATAATCTCAGAGATACATTTTAAACAGACAGCACTCTTAACCCAGATTTTTCACGGCTAGCAGCTTCCCACGTCGGGCCATCTTCAAGTACATACCCTCCCCATGAGGCTGCCTCATAGCCCATCCAGCCGTCAACTCACAGTGGGTGATCGATGGTAAGGTTGGCATCAATTAGCTCTCAATAGCACCACCAGCTGGTGGTGTGTTGATACTAAATTGAGCCATCTTCTCCTGTGAGGTGGTTGCATTTCCCTAATGACTAATGCTGTTAAGAATCTTTTCTCATGTTTGTTGGTCACTGGAACTATGGTTCTTTGGAGAGATACCCACTCAAGTCTTGCATACATTTTTGGATGTTGCATCTTTGGAACCCTTAAAGGTCTTGGTTAATAAATTAAAAAGCAAAAGATCATTTCACTTCCCATGGTCTCATTTTCTTCACTTATGCAATGAAAAGTTTAGACCAGATCACGGTTTTCAACCTCATAATTTTTATTTTGGGCCAAGTGTGTGTGTGTGTGTGTGTGTGTGTTATGGGTATAGGTACATGTGTATGTGTAGGTACCATGCACACATGTGGAAACAAGAAGAGGTCATTTGGGAATCTTGCTCTTTCACTCTCCACCTATTCCTCTGAGAGAGTCTCTCACTGAGCCTGGAGCTAGGCTAGGGGCCAGTGAATTCCAGTCTCCATAGCCCTGGGATTGCAGGTATGTGCAGCCATACCTGACTTGTTACATGGGTACTGAAGATTTCTGGTGAGCCATCCCAGTCCTTCCCTAATGATCCTTATTGTGGGTGTTGTTGTCTTGTGTACTGTTTACCAGCATCTCTAACCTTCGTCAGATGCCAGTAGCAACTTCTTTCCTCCTGTGAAAACGAAAATTCGAGATATTCCCTATCAGATTCAGTTGACCTTGTTTGCAAACCACAGGAGATTATAGGCAAAGGCCCTGGGCCAGAATCACTTCGTTGGTAGTATTGTAATTTTGAAACTATTTTCATTATTAATAAGTGAAAAGCTTTCACACTGTGCATTTATTTTAATGGACACTGTACACATTCCTGATGTTTCTTTGCTTTCTATTAGAATAAAATTGATTAAAATATAAATACTGCCTGGTTATCTGTCTCTGTTCAGAAGTTTTGAGAAGCATTTAGCTGATACATAAAAAAAGGAGAACAAATAATCAAAAGAATATTTTTATTTTGTAGGTTACAGATTTGGTTTAGGAAGACAGCAGCTAACACAGACATTTGAGGGCAAAGAGATCTGGAACCACTTAGCTGAAATACCAACTTTGAACTTTTTGTTTCCACGGGGTGTCAGTTGTGAGTCTGGAGTAAAATGACACTTGGGTATTGGGGAGGTAATCATCTAACTGAGAATTTGCCCTGCACTTGAAACACAACACAACAGAACACCCCATACAAGTTCTCCCATAGTACCCTGTACCACACAGTCTCCCTACCCCAAATGTCTCCAGTGAATACAGTTTTTAAAAACGAAGCTTTTTATTCTAGTTCTTTTTGTTTGCTTTTGTTTTGGTTTTGGTTTTTTGTTTTCCGAGAGGGTTTCTCTGTTGTAACTCTGTCTGTCCTGGAACTCACTCTGTAGACCAGGCTAGCCTTGAACTCACAGAGATCTGTCTGCCTCTATCTGCCTCCTGAGTGCTGGGATTAAAGGCGTGCAACAACACCACCCGGCATCTAGTTCTATTTTTATTCTAGTTCATCTGTCACTTGTCAAAGATATCTCTCACCTCTGCAACTGTAAAACAAAATGAGAATCTGGACCTCTGTCAGGATGTTGGTGCTTAACAACCTCCATGACCAATGGTCTGGTGACCCATTACCAGCAGCCTGAAACAGGCCATTTCCAGTGTTCCATTCTGTCCCACAGACCACAAGGTCTGCCCTTGCACCACGAGGTATCCTCTTCACACTTCAACCACTTATGCATGATATTCTCTCCATCTAGTGATCCCTTCCTTTCCCCTCCTTGTCCTGCTTTCTTTGCCTGGAAAATTCTCCCTATTTTTACCTCCATATTTCCAATTAATGAGCCTCCCCAGCTCTGGGACTGCAAGCATGAGCCACCATGCCTAGCATTCGTATGTGAGTTCTGGAGATCAAACTCGTATTTTCATGTTTGTGAGGCAAGCACTTTGTCAACTGAAACCTCTAGCACCTGAAATGGACATTTTCTATCTGAGCTGACATGGATTCTCGTTCTTTAGATCTGTTATTTGGACACTACACGATCACAATGTATCTTGTTTTAACACCAGACTCCATTTCAGAGAATATTTTGTTCATGAACTCATTTGAGGCTAGTATTAATAATTCCCCAACACATAGCAGAGTATTCTCCTCTGCCACACCCCATCTTGACTCCCTCTCTCCTCAGTATATAGCTCAGGATGACATCAAATTCTTGCCTCAGCCTTCCAGGGGCTAGGATTATAGCACCTGGATTATAGCTAGGATTGTAAGGGCCCCAGACCTTAGCACAACTGACTCCAAGCTGGAAGTGCCTTTCAGGCTGTAAAATTTAGAATGTGCTGGGCGGTGGTGGAGCACACCTTTAATCCCAGCACTCGAGAGGCGGACACAGGCAGATCTCTGTGAGTCCGAGGCCAGCCTGGTCTACAGAGTGAGTTCCAGGACAGCCAGAGTTACAACAGAGAAACCCTGTCTCAAAACTCCCCCCTGCCCAAGAAAAACCTCAGAACATAGCACCACCTGCCAAAACTAAAACAAAGGCCTAATCCATCAAAGTCCATGGTCTCAAAATGTGTTAACCTTGCTTTTTAACTTCTGCAGCTCCTCTTATGGCTAACTGTTCTAGTTAACTGACGTATGTCAACCCAGAAAATGTTTTTTTGTGCTTAAAACCTAAGAAAGGCTCAGGGCTACACTGAGATTCTGAACCCCAAGTGTAGTCACTGGCCCGCTAATAGACTTTCTATTGGCTTAAACCCATATCTGAGCAGTCTTCTCTGGTGAATACCCAACAACAGGATCACACTCTCCCATAGTGTAGCAATATTTTAATGGTTGAATAATATTTGCTATTAGGATTATACCTTAGTTATTGGACATCTTACATGAGTACCTTGATTTACAACTTTCAATACCAGTCAGGAAATATTAAATATGTATATATTTGTTTCCCTTTCATCCATTTCTGTGTGAGTGTTTGAGAAGCATGGATTCCCCTTTTCTATTAGAGATGGTTGAATGTCATGGTAGAGTAGGATCCTAGACCCTGGCATGGCTCTAGACTTTATGAGCAAGCTCCTCATTGATAAAGATAAACTAACACAGACAAAAGAAAGAATGGTACGTAAAGAAGGAATGGTACGTAAACTGTTTACTGAAGCATGCTGACTGAGTATGGTAAGACAAACAGGGATGTCTGCTGGAGGGCCTGCCCTTCTAGATCTCTGTGGGTGGCTTGGCAATGTGCCAGCTGGGCTTGGTGGCTTCTTCTCCCCCTCTACAAGGGTTCCAAGCCTTTCAGTGCTGGGCAGCTGCTGTTCCCAGCACTGGAATGTGACTCTGCTGGGCACTGGCAGTCATGTGCAGACTTCCCTTTCTCCACTCACCAGGTCTTCCCTATAGAGAGGTGGGCAAGGCTGCTTCTGGAGCAATCTTTGAGGTGCATGCCACCCTCAGGCAAATGTGTCCAGGGTGTGCCAGGTCTGTGGACTTGTCTGCCTGTTGATTCCTGCTGGGTTTGTGTGGGTTTGCATGGTCTTCCGTTAAGTTGGGTAATGTTACACCTTATCAATGCCAAGGTAATGCTATACCTTATCAATATGGAAGGAATAGATAAATATGTAGGGAAGAACAATAACTAGGCTCAGCTCTGATCTAGACTGTTCTATAGACACTCTAAAGAGAAGAATGTATAGGTGAAAAAAAATAAAACATTCTGCCATCTTAACATACCTCTTCTTGCAATTGGGGGTCCTAAGGACAGATGCTGCCTTTGTTGGGCACCAAGATCACTTGCTTTGTCGTTGTAATCTTTGTTTGTTTGTTTTCCGAGACAGGGTTTCTCTGCTGTAACTCTGGCTGTCCTGGAACTCACTCTGTAGACCAGGCTGGCCTTGAACTCACAGAGATCCGCCTGCCTCTGCCTCCTGAGTGCTGGGATAAAAGGCGTGCACCACCACTGCCGGCTCGTTATTCTCATCTTGATGTATATTTCCATGATGCTTTCAGAAGATGGTGACATTTTTATTTTTGCCTTTACCTGTAACAAACTAAGCACCCATGCTTTCCTGATCTCTTAGAAAAAGAATGAAGTAACATTCACAGAAGTGACATTTTCATTTTAAAACCATTTCAAGCTCTCAGTAATGTTGCACGTACAGTGCCTGAAACCTTTATCTGTCCTGAACCACTTGAGAGTAAGATGCCAATGGGATGCTCTGCCATCCCCAAATACTTCACTGTGCATTCTACAAATGAGGGCGTTTTCCTACGTAAGCACTAGACGGAGCCAAAATAAGGACAGAATTTTAGCAGGGAACATGAGCCGTTGCATCAGAGGCTGCTGCTAAATCAAGACTTGGTGGCTCCCATTCTGTCCCTTATATCGGGCAATGCCAGGGCCATTGGCCACTTTTTCACAAGAGCATTCCAGGGAAGTGTTGATGTTGAAAGCTTGATCGATATGGCTTAAGAGTGAATATAGGGCGAGGCAGAGAAAGAAACAAGTACAGAAACTTCAATATGAAAAGGTGAGGCATTGAGGGTATTTGCAAAAGAGTGCTGATGCATAAATTAAGATAGTTTCAGGTGGTGATATACACTGTAAGGAAAACTGTCCTGGGGAGCCAGAAGGAGTGGGACTCTAGGGCTCTTTCCCTTCCCTTCCCTTCCCTTCCCTTCCCTTCCCTTCCCTTCCCTTCCCTTCCCTTCCCTTCCCTTCCCTTCCCTTCCCTTCCCTTCCCTTCCCTTCCCTTCCCTTTCCCTTCCCTTCCCTTTCCCTTTCCCCTTTCCTTCCCTTCCCTTCCCTTCCCTTCCCTTCCCTTCCCTTCCCTTCCCTTCCCTTTCCCTTTCCCTTTCCCTTTCCCTTTCCCTTTCCTTCCCTTCCCTTCCCTTCCCTTCCCTTTCCCTTCCCTTCCCTTTCCCTTTCCCCTTTCCTTCCCTTCCCTTCCCTTCCCTTCCCTTCCCTTCCCTTCCCTTCCCTTCCCTTCCCTTTCCCTTCCCTTCCCTTTCCCTTTCCCCTTTCCTTCCCTTCCCTTCCCTTCCCTTCCCTTCCCCTTCCCTTTCCCTTTCCCTTTCCCTTTCCCTTTCCCTTTCCCTTTCCCTTTCCCTTTCCCTTTCCCTTTCCCTTTCCCTTCCCTTCCCTTCCCTTCCCTTCCCTTCCCTTCCCTTCCCTTCCCTTCCCTTCCCTTCCCTTCCCTTCCCTTCCCTTCCCTTCCCTTCCCTTCCCTTTCCTTTTCCCTTTCCCTTCCCTTCCCTTCCCTTTCCCTTTCCCTTTCCCTTTCCCTTTCCCTTTCCCTTTCCCTTTCCCTTTTCCTTTCCCTTTCCCTTCCCTTCCCTTCCCTTCCCTTCCCTTCCCTTCCCTTTCCTTTTCCCTTTCCCTTCCCTTCCCTTTCCCTTCCCTTCCCTTTCCCTTTCCCTTCCCTTCCCTTTCCCTTTCCCTTCCCTTCCCCCTTCTTTTCCCTTCCCTTTCCCTTTCCCTTCCCTTCCCTTCCCTTCCCTTCCCTTCCCTTCCCTTCCCTTCCCTTCCCTTTCCTTTTCCCTTTCCCTTCCCTTCCCTTTCCCTTCCCTTCCCTTTCCCTTTCCCTTCCCTTTCCCTTCCCTTCCCTTCCCTTCCCTTCCCTTCCCTTCCCTTCCCTTCCCTTCCCTTCCCTTCCCTTCCCTTCCCTTCCCTTCCCTTCCCTTCCCTTCCCTTCCCTTCCCTTCTCCTTCCCTTCTCCTTCCCTTCCCTTCCCTTTCCCTTCCTTACTTCTCCCCCGCTCCAGGATCTCAAGTCTTCAAACTTGCACACTCCACACTCCACTCTGTAGAACCAGAAGAGGGTGTCAAATCCCCCTATAACTGCAGTTACACACAGTTGTGAGCTAACATGTGGGTGCTGGGAATCAGACTCAGGTCCTCTGGAAGAGTTATCAGTGCCCTAACCACTGAGCTATCTTTCCAGCCCAAGTACCCATATTTTATTTAATATCACTGGAGTCTTGCTATGTCTTTTGGTTTCATATTCTTTTATGAAATTAAAGTTATTTGCAAATATTATTTTAAATCGGTTTATAGTTTATCGTATAAAAGTATTATTTCCTAGGGGTGATCCTTAGGCAATCCACTAGTGCTGAGTATTGACATTGTTGTACTCATGTGTACATTAACATAGAAGAAACTAATTATAGGGAGGGAAATACATCCAGTAAGGTTTGGTGAGGCATTGCTCTGTTTAAGGGATTCTTATCAATTTAGCCACATGTGGGTAACGACATTTCAGTTAACACTGGGCCACATTTATGGCAGTTGCCCTGTGAGCTTATAATAGAGCTTAAATATTCTTATTGCCTAGTGTCTTCACTGTGCGCTTCCTGCGTTTAGACAGTGTCCCAACTGTCCAAGGTCTTTGGTCCAGGAATATGTCACACAGGTTTCAGCCTGGTAATCATCTCAGGATGGAACAGGTCCTACAGTCGAGGATTGTGTGAATGTACTCTACGCTATTTACAACTTAACATTTATTAATATCTGTGCCTATAATTCTTTTTCCAAAGCTAGGTCCCAAACAATAATGCACTGTAGAATATCATTAACTTGATTTGCTTATACACACAGCCATCCTCAGTTACACATGAAATTTCTCACTAAAGACTGCGCCCACAGCAGGAGCTAGCCAGTGAATCTCTCCCTGCGAGGTGGCAGAGACACAGCCATTCCCCAGGCTAGCACTAGTGTGTCTGTAGGGTGTCTGTAAGCCCAGCTCTAAGGAACTAGAGACAGGAGGATCACACATTTGAGGCCAGCTCTGGTCTATATAGAAAGCACCAGGCCAGCCAGGACTATATAGCGGGGCCCTGTTTCAAAATAAAGGATAGTAATAGTATATTAGTAGTCATAACAATAGTTCAAACAAACTTCTGGCTTTATAAGCAATCAACATTAGCCTTTTCTTATCTGCAGAACCATTGTGCAGATAGCTCAATGGGTAGGGTAAAGGTGCTCCCTGAAAAACCTCACAACCCAAGTCCCATCCCTAAAACTTAACATGGGGAAGGAGGAAATAGACTCCTGGAACTTGTCTCTTGACCCCACATACACACTGTGATACAAATATGTGAGCACAGATGACCTACGAACCAGCACAGCCACACGTTTGTCTCATGAGTAATTTTTACTTCAATAATATATGAGCAAATATTGAGATCTTAATCCATGACAAATATGGGAATTAATATCAGACGAAAGGAAGGATTGATTCATCAGGCAATTTTCCGTGCTTGTTGGTGTATTGTGGGGAAGGGGAACACTCTGTTCTTATACACTTATCCTGGATTGTGATAAACCCACATTAATGCAAACATGACTAATTTGGAATTTATGGGAATTCCATTGGTGCTGAATTTAACCATTGTTCTCTGAAAAGAAAGACTTATTAAGAAAATTACTTGCATACAAAAGAATGCCAATCCCTAGCCAGCCACAGAGACTTTCTGACTTCTAAGAGGAGTCTCAGATACCATCAAAAGGTTCAAGTGTAAACACAGGTCCATAGCTTCCAGTAAGATCACCCAACAGACAAATCCAGTACCTCACTTTTCTATTCCTGGAGCAACACTCTGGTAAAGCATAAAGTGAATTTTGTTTTTTTAATAGGTAACCTTTATTTATCTTCTGACAATTCATTCATGAAAACTGTGTCTTGATCATATCCAAACCAAACCCCCATCCTCTCCCTTCCCCAATCTCCTCTCCTCTGCTCTCCCTATCCCCTTTCCCTCCCTCAACCCCTCTCCCTCTCCCAGGGACCTTCAGCATATTATTTTATTTATGACTGCTCTATCTGCATGTACACCTGAAGAAGAGGACATCTGATCCCAAATAGATGGTTGTGAGGCTCCATGTGGGTGCTGGGGAATCGAACTAAGGACCTCTGGAAGAACAATCAGTGCTCTTAACCACTGACCCATCCCTCCAGCCCCCATGTCCTCTCCTTTTTAAAAAAAGAACACACTGAGTCCAATTGGCGCTTCCTGTTGGGATGCTGACTGATCTTGTTGGCTTGGTCTTGTACAGGTAACTGCAGCTGCAGGAAGATCGTAAGTATAATGACCACGTCATAGCCAGAAGAGCATCTCACAGCTCTGCTCCCCGCATCCACCGGCCCTTCCAGTCTCTCCACACACCCCTCCCCACTTCCACAATGATTTCTGAGCCTTGTGGTGAGAAGTTGGTACAGCTTGTCCCACTTAGGGCTGAGCCCACACTGGCCACTTATTCTCAGCACTTTTGACCAGCCGTGAATGCCTACGTTAACTGCTGACCAATATAGAGAGAAACGTCCCTGGACAACTTTAAAGGGCAGCATATATGTATATGTATATATATGTATGTATATATGTGTATATATATGTATATGTGTATGTGTGTGTGTATATATATATTCTCTCTATATTGGTCAGCAGTTAATGTAGGCATTCACGGCTGGTCAAAAGTGCTGAAAATAAGTGGCCAGTGTGGGCTCAACCCTAAGTGGGAAAAGCTGTATCAATATATATATATATATATATATATATATATATATATATATATATATATGGCCTATGACATCCCTAATCATGGTGAGTCTTTTACCACATTTACAGTACCAGGCATGAATTCCCAACCTGAGTTTGACACCCAGATCCTACACGATGGAAGGAGATACCTACACACACACCACAAATGAATAAATAAAAATATAATTACAATTTTCTAGCACTGGAGAGGCTGAGGCAGGAGTGTTATCATGAGTTTGAGGCTATCCTGGGCTCTGTAGTGTGTTCTAGGCCAGCCTGGGCTACAGAGTGAGATCTTGTCTCAAAAAAAAAAAAAAAAAAAAAACAGCAAAAAAAAAAAAATCATCATGACGTACATATTCTGTAATTATAGTGAACAAGACATTATAGACATATATTTGAGGGCTATGCTCACTACATGACAGGGAGCTTGTGGATTTCCTACAGCCAAATATCACCCTGATACCAAGATACCTAAAATGAGGGAGCCTGAGCGGTGCTTTAACTTCCAAGGCACCGGAGAACATTTCCTCGTGTATTATGTGAATGATTGGGCTATTATACAAGGAGCTGTAGAGACACAGGATTTAGTCTTAACTGCAGTGTTCCAAAGAGCTGGCATTTGTCCGCGGGTGTTAAGACCCCGTTCAGATAGAACAAGTAGTTATAACTCTGCGCCAAACCCTAGGTCTGCTATTACTTTCTACTAGATTCCGGCCTATATTATTTTTTTATTAGCTTTTAAGGCAGCATACAAAGTTGTGGCTTTCTTCTGATGTTTTTATAAATACTTTGGGTTTTTTTAATATTTGTTTTTAATTTTTTTAAAAAATGCAGACTAGGCCTTAATTTGTAGCTATGCTTTTACTTATACAAATAGCCTATGCTGAAATTAGCTACGATTTCAATGAAAGTAACACGTGTTTTTTTTTTGCACGTTTGTTTTTTTAACAGATAATGCTTTCACTTTTCCACATCTGCATACGGTAAGGAGGGTAGATACGGTTCTCTCATCCTGTGCACTGTGAAGCAGGGTCTTGTGATCCTGCCACACTTGCATGGAGTTAATATAGTTATATATAGTTAATATAGTTAATATAGCTGGAAATGCCAGCCAGAACCGACCAAGAGTAACTGATTTATATCTGATCCCATTGCATACATATCTGCATCTGACTACAGTTACAAGCTGGCAGGCTAGATTGTATTACTGTCATTACAAAAGACTAAGCATATGTCATAAAATATTTTACTTATAATCCTTTGATCTGTGATTATTTGGATTTAATGCAAGTTTTCGCCTCCATATAGGTACACTTCTGGGGGAAAGTCTAGACTGTTCTTGGAAGGGCACAGTAATGACATCCGCTCTAAGCACCACTGCAGTGGTCTGTACTAACTTTGCATGCATTGTCTCGCTTAGTCCCACAGCACGTCTGTGAAGAGGGTGGTATTGTCTAGGCTCTCCAAGTAACTTCTCAAAGGTCCACAGGAGACAAGCTGCAGGACCAGGGTCTGTCTGCCTCCAAATGCTATTCCTTAGATCTTTTAACACAAACTATAAGAACATCAGGGGCGGGTGGGGACAGAAGACCAACCCCATCCCAAACCTTTAATTCTAAATTTCACACATAGTTAAATAGCCTCACTAAGACGTTGGTGTCCCTATGTGGCTGCCCAACTTCGCATCGTTTTGGAATATGTGGCAGTAGCACCATGGCCTAGACACGAGACCTTCTGTACGGTATCAGACGCATCTTCACATCTCTGGTGAGTGCTCAAAATCAAGATCACTGAAATTAAGTCTGCTAGGCTTTATTTCACTCACTGTGAGCAGACAGGGCCCCACAGAAGCTTCTGGAGCTTAAATTAGAGAGAGACTCTCTGAGCTTCTGACAAGTGCCCCCCACCCCCCTCTTTGAATGTCAGTCCATTAAATAAGGCTTGAAGAATAGACATTTTCCCACGGTCCCCTGCTGGTTCTGAATGCACAGATTCTCGGCCTCCCGCCGACTGCTGAATATGTGGCTTATCCTCATCCTTGCTCTTTACTGACAGCCTTCATAAAAACTTGCTCACAAGACAAACACCACGGCAGAACCTCTGACAGCTCATTAAGGAAGGATGCAGTGGGCTTCTGCAAAACATCCCCACCATTTTAACGTGACCTAACAGCAGTTTTGTTGTGTTAGAACAAGGAAAACTGTAGCCTTTGGCCCGAAATAGTATAATGCCTGTTTGCTCTGTTCTCCAGGAGCGGGCTGGTGAAGGCTCAGTGAATAGGCTATCTGTAGCCCATAACTTTTACACTTTTTTTTCCTACATTGAACACCTCCTCTAGCTCCCCTGCCTACCTTACCAGAGCCAACCCTGAAGGGACATCCAACGCAAGCCTATATCCCAAGGAATCTCTCCTTTTTCCTGAATGCCAATACTGTAATTTATATTTTGCCCACAAATTACGCATCTCTTAATTTATTTTAGGCTAAGGTTACTGTGTGAAACAAATGAAGGTGTTGGTCAAACCTTTATGATCATAGGGGCTGGAGAGACAGCTCAGTGGTCAAGAGTACTTGCTGCTCTTGGAAAAGACACGGCTTGCTTGCCAGCACCCACACGGTGACTCACATCTGTAGCTCCAGTTCCAGGGGCGTCTGTTGCCCTCTGCTGGCCTCTGTCGGCATTGCGTTCACATGGTGCACACGCACGCATGCAGGGACACGTAAGCTAAATGCGTAATTATGATGACAGCACTAGTGTGACAAACGCTGTGCTCTCCCTTAGATGGGTTATTGCATTTAATCCTCACAGTGACCCTGCAGACATTGCTAGCATCCTCACCTTATCGAGATGAACATAGGTTATGAAACTTACTTAAGGTCACATGTTTGAAAATTCCTTGTTCAGGATTTGATGCAGTTGTCAGAGGCCAGAGTTGGGTCTCTAATTGATCTTGAAACTGAAGGGGAAAAAAAAGATGGTTCAATAAATGGATGAAATTTCATGTTCAGAGATTTCACTTATTTTATCAGCATTCTTCAGGAAAGGAAGATCCCCGCATCTACAAGTATCGTCCTAAAAGAGGGACTACTACAGTGCCTGTGAGATTTATTTTATTCTATTTCAAAGGTATACCATTGTTTTATGTATTAATTATGTGTTGAGTATAATTGCAGACATATTGATTTCAAAATCCAAAATTTTAGAGATAATAAAATGTGTGCTTTAGAATAGGTAATATATATAAGGTGTAAATATACAGACTTTCTGTACAGAAATATTAATTTTTCCATAAGTTCTAAATCTATGCAATGGTTAACCACACTGACTAGAGAGCTTGTTTGCTTAATACCAAGTAACACTGGGGAAATCACTTAATTACTATGAATTTAGGTATCTCACCTACAAAATGGGAACAATAGTAATATACTTATCAGAACATAGCTAGATATTTTAATTCAATTTCTAGATCCTTTTTCAAAAGATAGATCAGATAAATTGCTTAATACATCTGTCAGTTGCCACCCACACAGCTTAGCTCAGTGGTAGGATGCTTTCCTGGATGCACAAGGCCTTGGTTTTGATTCCCCAACACCGAGACACACACACACACACACACACACACACACACACACACACACACACAGTCTATCAGCCATTAAAGGGCAGCTAAGCAACTGGGGAGCAGTTTAGAAGTGATAACATATATTTCTGCTTACATTTCGCTTTCAAAGACAGTATTTTATTTTGTTTCATCTGAGAAAGAGTCAAATGTATCCCAGGTGGGCCTCCACCTTGCTAGGCAGAAGAAAGTGACCTTGAACTCCTGATCTTTGGCCTCTACCTCCCAGGTAATAGAATTCTGTGACCAACCACATGCCCAGTTTATGTAATGCTAGGAATTGAACCCAGGACTCTGTTCATTCTAGGCAAGCACTGTGCCAACTGCACTATATCCCCAGCAAGACTTCAGGAGGTCTCCAACTGTAGGCGACCCTAAAACCTACCATCTTGCCAGGATATTAACAGTAACTGAGCTGACAATTGGGTTGTGGTCTTAGGAAGACACAGTTCCATGCATGCACTTCCCACCAGAAGCCAGTTAACCTTGCATTAGGAAAAGTTCCCATTTGCAACTATAGTCTGCAGTTCTCATGTAAAGCCCTGGGCTGCTGCTTGCTTGACATGCCTTTGCAGCAGAGAGACCAATAGCATTAGCATTTTCTTGTTCGCTCTTCTACTTCATCAGTTAGCCTTTATGCAAATAAGTGTCTTAGCTGTACCCACGTAGCAAATAAACAGAATTCGTTTTTGTTGTGTGTGGCCCACACCCCAGTGTACCTGTCAGGAATCTGATAAACTGACTGTTAACCGAGATAACCCTGCAGTACATTCTTGGAGGGAAATGAAAAGATTTCATCGTAAGATGTGGGTTTGGTTTTGTTTGGTTCTGCGGCAGGCGACTCTAAAGGTTAAGAGAGAACAAAGATGCTGACAGAGGTTACGTTTGGACAGACCATGGAAGAGGGGCTATTTCCTGTTCTGAACTCTCCTTCACTTGAAAACATTTCTCCTGGCAAGGGAAGCTTAAACTTACCTTTTCTGTGAGAAGGTTGGAGGCCACTTACTGAAAGTATTATTTTTCCATCTTCGTTCAGTGATCTTCACTCTTGAGTTCTCACCCCAATGCCCAGAAAAAAAAGTAAAAAGAAAAAAAAACTTAAAAAAAAAATGTCATGTCCATTTAAATGTCCATTTAAAAAAAATGGAGCCAAACACAAAAATTCAAATTTTATGTTCTGCAGTGACACCTGAGCATTCCGAGGATCTGGACCGAAGCCCCACAGAATTCTAATTCGAAGCTGGGGGGTGAGGGAAATTGATTGATGAGGCTTATGTACACAGTACCCCAACTTCTTCGTAAGCTCCTTGGGGAAAGACCTTGTGCTAAGGTTTCATTTTATTTCATTTATCACTTATTTATTTATTTATTTATTTATTTATTTATTTATTTATTTATTGTTTCTTTCAAGACAGGGTTTCCTCTGTGTAGACCAGGCTGTCCTCGAACTCAGAGATCCACCTGCCTCTGCCTCCCAAGTGCTGAGATTAAAGGTGTGCACCACCACCGTCCGGCTTCGTTTTATTTCTAATGGAACATTTGATCAAGATTTGTATTTGAGAATAAGAGGGGAAAGCAGCAGGCATGATCGAGACTTCCCAGTGCAACACACGCTGCTGTTACCAGCGTGTTGGGGTTTTGCCGGCATGTAGTCTATGTGCCATACACATGCCTGGTTTCTTCAGAGGACAGAAGAGGGCACCAGATGCTCCAGAACTGGAGTTACATCTGGTTGTGAGCTGCCATGTGGGTGCAAGGAACTGAACCCATGTGCTTTGTAAGAACAACCAGTTCTTAACCAGTGGGTTGTCTGTCCAGCCCCCGATGTGGCCTTTTGTTCTGTCTGGGTAGATAACATGGGTAGGGGAGGAGAAAGGTCTAAGGCTGGCTGTCCCAAGTCCCTGAGTGCTTGGACCTGGAGGATGACTGACAGACGTGGGTGGTTTAAAACTCTAAGCCCTGGCAGCCCAGGACCTTTGCTCTAGGCCTTAGAATTCAGAGGTTTACAGCTGTAGGTACTTGGGTACTGCTCTGGCTTCAGCCCCAGAGGCTCCCACCCTTGGCAGCTATGGTAACAATGGGCTTCCAGGAGCAGGAGCCCCTGGGGTGTTACAGCTCCTGGGCAGGCCTCAGGGGTCGGGACCCTCCGTGTTCTACAGCAGCTAATGTACAGCTCTCATGGCTGGGTGCCAGGATCCTTGTCCCTGCGGTTTGGCAGCTCATCAAACTCTTCCAGCAACCCTGCCCACAGTTTTTCACTTCCGGCTACTCACAGCTCTCTGTCTCTCTTCATCCATCACTCTCGTTCTCACTCGCTGTCGCTATACTGTGGCCATCCATAGTCGCTGCTGCCCCTCAAAGCTCCATGGGACTCCTTCGGTCTCCACCCGCTGCTGACCTCTGGAGTTCTTCAGTCCCCTCTCGCCACGCTGCCCCTCCACTGTCACACCGGACCATGCCTCCACACTCCCCTCTTTGTGTGCTGGGCAGAGTCTTCGCTAGCAATAATACAACCCAAGGAGGGAAGCCCAGCCGGATGTGGTGACCCAGGCCTATAATTCCAGCACTTGGGGAAGTGATGCAGGGGGATTGCTCAGTCTAAAACTAGCCTGGACTACATAGTGAGTTGCGGGCCAACTAGGCTACAGAATGAGACCCCCATTTCAAAAAGAATGAAAAGACCATAGTAGAAAAGCCTTTTGCCAGGCGGTGGTGGTGGTGATGGCGCATGCCTTTAATCCCAGCACTCGGGAGGCAGAGGCAGGCAGATCTCTGGGAGTTCTCTGGGAGTTCGAGGTCAGCCTGGTCTACAGAGTGAGTTCCAGGTCAGCCAGAATTACAACACAAAAAAAACAAACATAAAAAAAAAAAAGAGAGAGAAAGAAAGACAAGAAAAAAAGAAAAGCCTTTCAATGTGATCGGCACACCAGGGCACAGTGCAGAAATCTAAATAGCCTGCTAGTGGGGCCAGAAGTTATGAGGGGCAAGGGTGTCTGTGCCAACCTAAAGGGGTGTGGTCACCATCACTCACAGGCTGAGCTGTCACCCACTGCCCCGAAGAAGCGGTCGAATGGGTCGCACTAGTGTGCGGCCTTCTGCAGCCGAAGTCGGGCTCCGGCAGCAGCGGCCCGGCCGCAGCACAGCTCCCGCAGGACATCCCTGGAGTGTGGCGAGCAGTCAGGCCGCCGCGAGGGCGGTGCAGCCGCTGCCCAAGTCCAGCTGCCCCTGGGCGGTTTGACCTACAGTCCTGCTCAAGGTGGCCGGTCACCAGGGAGGGCTCTAACAACTCTCCATCTGGGAGTCAAGAGCCGGGGCCCCACACCTTGGCTTATTTAAAGGCACAATGGACGAAGTGCCTTTGAAGAAGCCTTTATAGCATTTGTAGTGCTTCGTTCTTAGCCAAATACCTCCAGAGAGAGTGGGGATATTTTTGTCTCTTACGATTGTAGTCGGACTCGACTGGCTTATTTGTAGTATTATATTTCATTACCAGACTGTCATTATTAAACCAAAATTAAGTGCCTATCTCTTCTATAAGAACCAGAAATTTTATATACTTAATAATATTAGGCCGTGTTCCAAGGACCCAAACTAACCAACGAGCAAGTGCTTGGTCACGAGCCAAGGGAATCTGCTGCCCTCTAGAGGGTATTGTGATGATACGCCAAGACGCGAGAGAAGGTTAAAAAAGACAAAAGTTTTTTCAGGGTAATGAAAAATCCATGGAAGTCAACGAATGTAAACGGAGAAGATGGAAACTGAGAAATTCTAACTTCTGTCCCAAACTGATGTGGCTACTCTCCCGCTCCTCGTTTAATTTCTGTCAATATCTGGGGAACTATAGCCAACAAGTGATATTTTATGTCCATCACCTGCAAATAACATTTAGGGCACAGTGAAAAATAAGAGAAACTTAAGGATTTATTCACTAATCTATAGAAAGGTTCAGATGGGAGAAAATGAGAATCTCCCCCCCATGTGGTGAACTTCTAAAAGGGGCGCAGTCAGGGGCATAATTCTGGCTGGGGTGCAGTCAGGTGTGAGAGCGTGCTGCCGTGTCTGTCTCTCCTGGACTTTGTTCAAAGGAGACATCAGATAGCTCTCGCTGTTACAGCGGATGGAACTGTGACCCATGCTTTATAACATACAAACGCCATGTATGTCCGTCATATGTACCAGAAATCATAACACAAAAGTGTGTGGAGACCTGTGAGAGGCCAGACATAGTGGGCTCCACCAGAAGTTCAGGTAGTGCAGAGTGAAAGCCCTGTGTATGCATCGTTCAACTCAGCATAAATGGGAATGAACATAGTTAAGGGGCGTGGTTTTAATTCTTTTGTGTCAGCGGTTTCATGGTCCTAGCTAATTAAACGAATGTCTCCCCTTCCCGTTGCTGTGGAGGAATCACCAGCAAGGTACTACATGAAGGAGCTCGAGAGATGGCTCACTGGGTAGGAGTGCTCCTGTGCAAGCACGAGGGCCTGAGTTCAAATCCCCAGCACCCACATCAAAGCCGAGCTTGGTTAAACATGCCTAAAACCCAGTATTGAGAGGTAGAGACAGGAGGGTTCCAGGGGCCTCTTGGCCAGTGGCTTAATTAAAACAGTGAGCTGCAGGTTCAAAGAGAGACCCTGCCTCAAGGGGATGATGTGGATGGCAATAGAATATATCCAATCTTCTCTTCTAGCCTCTCCGTTTATGTTCGTGGACACATACGTGCACACACGGGCCCATACACACGTATACCACATATACACAATATAGCTCTCTCCTTCTCACACACACACAGAGAAACTATGTGCAGACACAACATTTGACATGTAGTTGCTTGACAAATGTGAGTCACTGGTTTAATGAGCCCACAGTGAAGAGTCAGAAGGTCAGTCAATGAAGGCAGGTAGGTAGAGGTCAAAGTTGAAACGACTACCCATCCCCGTCCGGTTTACGAGGCACATCAGCTTGGGTATTTTAAAAGTCTTGCATCGCTATCATCTCGGGAAACCCCGTAGTCCAGGATAAACAGGGATGGCGAGTCTCTGCGGCTCAGGATCCCAAATAAGAGTCTGGCAGCATCCTAAATATTCGTTAACTATAACACGGACACTGTGACAGCGTTCATTCAAGGAACAGCTGCCTTGCAGCAGCTGGGATCCAGAGCTAGGTGACCAGCGTCACCAAACTTCAGAGGCATGGTCGACTAAAGGAAACGGGTGGAAGGAGGATTTGTATCATTCAAATCATATTTAAAATCACCACATCATGAACACCTGTATACAAATAAATAATACAAGTACAGAGACAGTCATGGAAATGAAACAGAGGGAGAGTTCATTTGCACAGGAACGCTTGAGAGAAGTTTCTGTTACTTTGGTTTCTTTAAAAACGCAAAATGGCGTTTGGATTATGTTTGCGTGCCCGCCCCAGCTGTGGTGGAGTTGTTTGTGAGTTGGGTTTGGGATGCTTGATGCAGGCGGCTATGATTTGCTTGGGTGCAGTCGTTCTGGCACCTGTGGCTTGTTTTGGGGATCGTGTGCCGCAGGGGTTTATGGGAACTTTTGGCTTATGGCATAAAAAGTCTGAAGCCCCGCGAGTCGAGGTGGGCGCTGGTCGGTGGTCCGTTGGTTGGGTTGCTGCCGTTAGTGTGATAATTCCTAAAAGAACAAAGGTCGGAGACCGTGAGTTAATAGACCGAGAGCTGAGACGCTAGTCTGATCGCTGTCAGCTAGTCCTCTTCAATCCTAGGACAGCCTAAAAGGAGGCTGTGAAGATTTCTACCTTCTCTCTTTCTATATCAAGCCCGCTTGCAAAAGCGGTGAAGATTTCTTTCTATCCTTCCTTTCTCGTTCCATAAATAGAGGGTAAAAGATTGTACTGCTACAGGTGGCATGCCAACACGGAGCGCTGACATCACGCCAGCTCCAATGTGGCAACAAGGAAGAAGAAGAAATTCCAGACCTCCAAGTGTTTGGTAAAGTATGATCAGGGAGCCTACCAGAGGCCAGAGGTTAAGGTATTAATTGAAGGCTCCTGAAGAAAGAGGAAAAAGGAAATAAGCCTCTACGAAGAGAAAAGGCTGTGAAATTAATAAATAAGTGAGGGAAAAAAAGCTCCAAAGTGAGAGCCACAGAATGGAGGCCCTTAGAGATAATGAATTCAGCTGGGAGCAGGAAAAAGCAAGGTTCTCACTGCTTTTCCTGATCATGGAGCCGATGCTCCCTCCTGCTGCTGGTGGTAGCATAGCGTACTGTTTCAAAAACTGAGTTTGTTAACGGCATTGCATGTGTGTGAAGCACAAGATGTTGTGTTTGAGGTCTATGAGGAAGGGTGTATGTTTCCCTGTAGCAGTGGTGAAAAAGAATGCCAAGGCGCCAGAATGTTTCAATCGGAGATTCTTCCCACTGGCCTAGAATCCCCTACTGTTGTGGAAGCCATGGCTTAGAGCCAAAAAGCTGCTTAGTTAAACTGAACTTTTTCCCCCCTGCAAACCTGACTACAAGCGGCCAGGCACCGGTAACGGTGATGAGAACTCCACCCAGCAGGGAACCCTTCCTGCAGACAAGGACTGGTTATTTTTCCAGCAAACCAGACTCTATCTTAAAACCTGGGAAGTGTTTCCTCACGGCCAACACACAGAAGCTGTTTTCTAGAACTGGCCAAGGTTGTATCTCGTGCTGGTAGTCGAACTTGGTACTGTAAGAGTCATCCAGCTGGTGATGGTTTTGAAGGCATGGAGGGGTCTTTGGAGAGCAACTGAGGCTTGGCATTGTGAGAGGCCAGGAGAGGCCATTAGTGAAGGTGAAGCCAAAGTAGTAGTTGAAGGCCCAGATTGTAGGGGTAATACAGAGAAGTTGAGGTTTGGCACCGTGAAAAGAGGAGAGCAGCCCAGTTACAGCAAGGGACCCCAGCTGCCTTGAAGATGCCCAGTACCATGGGACAATCACCAAGAACAGCAGCAGCAGTGGAGTGGGGCCAGCTGGAATCTGGAGGACAAGCTGTGCTGCAGAGATCACAGCCCAAGAAGTGATCCAAGCCCTTTGGAGGAGCCCAGAAGATCGTGAGTGAATTCCAGATAATTGGACATGGATAATGTTTTATCTGCTGTCCAAAGACACTGTGAAAGCTTGATAGATGTTTGGTTTCATTTGGTCCTGTGCATTAGAAGTCTCATAATCATTCCTCTTGTAAATGTTTTTTGCTGGTGCAGTATTAAATTATGTTGTAAAGACAAAGCAATTTTTTTATACAGAAAAGGGGAATTGTTGTGGAAGTTTATTTTTATTTGTGTTTACAATAATTGTTTTTGTGCTCTGTTGGGGAAAGGGATGCATAGGCCTTGGTGTTTTATATTGTCTGCAGGTGTTGGATTTCTTTGGGAGGGGGGGAATTTTGGTTGCTCATGATCTGCACCTGAGGAGTTCTGAACGAATAAAAGCACCTGAGCTCAAACGCTCAGGGTTCCACTGTTGATCAAGCACGGCGCTGACCAGGAAGGTGGTTCCCTCTGCTGAGGTCTGCCAAATTTTCACATTTGAGAATGTCTCCTTGTTTTCCTTGGTGATCCACCACATAGCATATACTACACTCATATGACATCAAATGCGTTTACTTTGTTTTATTGTTTAAATACCTGAAGGAAATAAATGAACGTATTAAGATTTGCCAAATATGAGGGCAAAAAAAAAAAAATACAAAGAAAAAAATTTTTTTTAAAGGATCCGAGCGTCCACTGTCCTGACAGGGTTCACTGACACTTGGTCAACACTAGATGTCACCTTACTTCATGCATTGATTTTAGAACGAGGCTTTCTGGCTGAAATGAGTCGGGCTGTTTACCAGTTTCTCCTGTTGTTGCAGAAAGTGAATTTCCGAGTTTCACCAGGTAGTGTGTAGAGACCCCGGGCATCACTGGGAAGCTTAGAGCTTACTGTCTCTGCTTCGGTTCTTTATTAAAAAGGAAGCGAATGTTCTAAAAGCTCCCAGTTCTGTTAGGTGTGCTCTCGCATGAGGTTGAGACGCTACAGCAGAAGGTAGCTTCCACAAGGACTCCTCTATTTATGCTACGAAGGCCATAGTTACAATTGGACACTTTATTTTATGTTTTGACAGGGCTTACTGTGTAGCCCAGGTTGGCCCCTAACTTGAGATGCTTCTGCCTCAGTCTCACGAGTGCTGGGGTTAAAGGCCTGTGCCACAGCGTCCAGACCCCAATTTTTAAAGTATTTAAGTATTGTTCTACTCAGTATCCATTACACCAACGCATAAGATCGGTACATCCGGTTTATTTTTTCTCCTACCACAGTCACGCCGTACGTGCGAGGCCACATGAGTCCTTATTGGCACAGCTGGTCACCACACCACTGTGAAATGAGGTATGGAAAATGGATGTTGTTTTTTAAAAAAAAGACTCTAGCTTGGTTTCTAGGTATTCAAACACAGCCTTTTCTAACAAAAACACAAGACCATAAGACCCTCATCAGAGGCATAAAGGGCTCTGTGCCATGATTTTATTTAGCTAACTGAAGGAAAAACCAATTACTTTCCTGAAGGAAAAGAGTGTGGGTACCAGGACCTACATAAGTGAAACCCTGTCTTGAAAAACAAAAACAAAAAGAATCTGAATACCAACCACACTTTACAACTGGCAATGTCTCTAGGGCATTCTGTTAAAGAAAATTATCAGTGTGAATATTAAACCCTATGAAGAAAATTGAATTTTTACAAGTAAAGTCCTCGATAATTAGGCAAGAACATTTTAAAAGTTTTTGGCTTCTCCATATCGCTCTGGCCTCTCCAGCGCCTGTTTCTGGAAACTGACATGGTAAGTGCTGGTTGTAAGGTCGAATCCTTTCTCTGGAGCTCGACTGAAGACAGGCTTTCTCTCTGGTAGAAGAAGTCACTTGCATGAGTCACATGAAGCATACTGTGCCTTCCTGCTTCCAAACCTATGTGGCTGAGTCTCTCACTGATTCACCCTGTCAACTTGTGCTTCTGTGACAACATGTTTCATCTGTGTGTGTTAATTCCGGAGGCTATGTTTTAAGACATCTTGCCATTACTCTCGACAGCTTGAAAATCATTACCATTTAGAGGTACTTATTTGGGGAGAAGTTCCGTGCAGCCTGTGGGCAGACGCTAATCACACTCACGAGGTGCCTCCAATGCCTTCCACTTCTTGAAGCGGCTCCTCCAATCAGTGGACTTTCTTTCTCTCATCTTTTCAGTAGTCAGTATAAATATATGGAGATTATACAATTCTTTCTCTCCTCACCCCCCCTTAAAAAAAAATACAAGAGAGTCTTTCTATTGTCCAGGCTATCTCGAAATTCCCTACATAGTCCATGGTGACCTCAAAATCACAGTAATCCTCCTGCCTCAGCTGCCTAACTTCTAGGATAGGCATGAATCACCGTGCTAGTCACTTTTTCCTTAGAAACACAACAGAAATAACTCGGTTCAGTATAGTACAATTTTAGCAAAACATGAAATACAAAATATTCGTGATTAAGTTCTATACCATTCCACTCCCATCCTAAAGAAGGTTGGTGTTGAGTTAGCAGGAGCCCAGGGTGCTCCATTCCCCAGGAAGTCATCCGCGTCTGAAACAATGGTTAAAGGGGCCTTGGCGAGAGCTCAGTCAGTAACAAGTGAATGAACGAATGGATGAATGAATGAGCAAATTAGATATTTAGTGATTGCTACTGTGGCTTTGGGATAAGAAACTCAACTGTATCCCTGTGAGCTTTCACTCCCCAGGAAGCATTGCGTTTTTTAAATACCAAGATGAAGTCTCCTCCTCCTCCTCCTCCTCCTCCTCCTCCTCTATTCTTACTCCTTTGTGTGTGTTATAAAATAACTTTATTGCTCTTAAATTGCTACTATATTTACAAGGGACGTCCATCAGTTCTTTTCTTCCTTCTGTTTCTGATGCTGGTACAGCAACGATAGGGTCACAAAACGGAATGGGAAGTGTCTGCCTTTTTCCCAATTTCTCAGTGATTATATAGAGTGGGTCTTAATTCTTGCTTCACTAGAAATCGCAGGAAAAATCATCTGGATTTTAGAATTGCTTTGTTGTTGTGGTTTCTATTATTTAGGGGATTCTTGCTCCTAGGTTGACTGATTGATTAACTCCAGTCGTGCTATGCCGCCCAGGATATCTTAAACTTCTGAGTTGAAGTTATCTTTTTGTTAAAATTAATTAATTATTTTTTCTTCTCTCATATAATGCATATCGATACCCCTCCTACCCTCCCTCCGTCCCTCTCAGCTCCCCCCATCGTCCCTCTACTCCGATTATATACCCTCCCCCCAAGATGAATTCTTAATTTAAAACATTTTGAAATTTGTGCCAAAACTTTTGTCACAAAAGTGGCCCACTGGTCTGTGTGTGTTTTACAGTAATCTGGCCACTGATGTGTTAAAACTTGTACAGATGAACAGAATACATGTATTTGCTTTTCCATAGAGAATTACTAAATCTGCCAACTTAGAGTCACTTTATATGTTCAAAGGGAATTTCTGTTACTGCCCGTTTTGCGTCTGCATTTGTTTTTGTTTAAGTCAAGGTCTCACCATGTAGCCTAGGCTGGCCTGGAACTTGCTATGTAGGCCAGGCTAGCCTCAAACTGATAATTGTCCCACCTCCAAGAGCTGGGACTATAGGCATCCACCATCACACTGACTTTAAGAGAATTTTTTAAGGTCTAGACATCACTGCTTTTAAAATTAAGCAAGATCTAAGTGACAGTTCGCTGTGACAGCTTTAACTCGCTGGGACCCAGCTCCTTAAGGTTTGAAACCAGTGTGTACAATGGGAATAGACACCACTTATATTACTGAAGAGCAGGAGAATTTTCAACAGCTTTCCAACTTCTGTCTGGTTATCTGAGCTGGCTAACAGTAGAGGAGCCATCAGCCCTGGGAAATGGTGAGTACCTGGCCAATAGAACAGAGAGACCCAGAGTCAGTCGCTTAGGAACTCCATGGCCGAGGCAAATCGCTGTGACCTCTCTGCGCCTCATCTGTAGAGTGGGATGGTAACAGTGTTTCTGACACAAGGTTGTCATGGGACCCATCACCCAAGTCAGGGTTTAAGATTTTCATCAGTACCTAGACAGTGTCAGAATGTCAAACAAACTAAGTCATTTGACAGTAGATGTAAAATGGCTATTTTCCAGTTATAAAAAAAATGTTTACGTGCTCAGAAAAATTAGCCTAGGATGCCTGTAGACTCACAGTGCTAAGTTCTATTATTCTACTGAATACCGTAAGACAGGACTACCAAATGTACCCTAAAGATCCCATATTCTTCTTCTTATGCCTTCACACACACCTTTGTGAACGGTCCTTCTTGCCACATTCTTATCGACCCCCCCTTTCCTCTAGGCACCCCAGTCTCTGGTGCATCTTGTTTTATGTGCAAGGTTTTATTTGTTTTTGTTTGTGTGTTTATTTGTTTTGTTTTTGTTTGTTCATTTTGTTTTAATTTTTTTGTATTGAAGTTTTGTTTGTTTTATTTGTTTAGTTTGTTTTGTTTTGTCGAGATGATGTCTTATTACATAGCTCAGACTGGCCTCAACAGTTTTCCTACTTCAGTCTCTGCTAGTGCAGAGATGATAGGCATGTGTCACTGTGCCAGGCTTATTTGAAAAGTGTTACACACCAAGTCACACAGGAAACCTCTGAAGGACATCCCGGTGGTTTGCATACACTTCCCAGCCTGTTAGTGATTCTCACTGAGTGAATGCATAGTACAGGAGAAGTTAAAATGGACATCCCTCTTTAGTTAGAACTGAAGGCAAGTTAGGTAGGTAACAGATTTGACCTTCACAGTTACTAAGTATTTGCTTCTAAAGAAGAGTGAGAACTGTTCCCCCCGCACTGTTGTTCTGATCTGCTACTGTAGGCAAGCCTTTGTAGGTTAGCTGGTTTCCCTTCATTCCTTCTCTTCTGAAACCTGTGGTAAAGCAAAAAATGCCTCAAGCAATTATTTGGGGATAAAAAAACAAAACAAAAAAGCCACACACGGAAAATAATTGATGTGGTTTGAAAATTACTCGGAGGTGGAAAGTAAAATGCATTTTCCAACTGATGTTCTAAAAAAAAAAAAAAAAAAAAAAACAGTGTCAAGCTAATTCCTTATAAATCACAGCATGGAAGCAAAGACACACACACTTTTGCATAGTCGCTTGATTTTCAACGAGTGAGGCTTTAAAATTTAGTCTAGAAATTAGAAAATTTTCAGTCTGTTGAGAAGACATAGTTGAGGTTTAAAAATGGCGTCCTTGGAGATCTGAGTTTAATGTTCCCGTGATCGCAAAGAGGAAGGGCTTGGGCTGCTACTGCTGTTGTTGATATTTGCGTTTGTTTCATGAATCATGGTTTCGCTGTGTAGCCCATTTCCCTGACATTCACCGTCTTCCCGCCTCCACCTCCCGGGTCCTGAGGTTACAGGTGTGCTGGCCGTGCCGGGCATTTCTGCTTCTTTTTAAATTAGTGCCTAAAAATACTTTTGTAGTTGTAATCCTGTTTATTTTTTATCATGCCTCTGAAATTTCCCTGGAAGTGAACCAAAATGGCAAACATTCTTCATTGTATTTCCAGGGTGCCGTCATCACGGATGTGTGGCCCCAATGCCACGGGCACCTGGCGGGAAGGCATGTGTTTGTACCGGACATGGGATTCAGCGAGATAGCATTGTTGTATTTCAACAAAGGTGATATTTGGTTGAGGTTTTTTGTTTTTGTTGTTCCTATCTAAGTCTATGGAGATATTTTCTTTCCTTCCTTGTCTTTTTGGTTAGAGACTGAGTCTGGTTACGTGGCCCAGGCTGGCCTTAAACTTGGGGTCCTTCTGCCCAAGTCTTCTCAGTGTTGGGATGATAGGTGTATGCCAAAATCTCCAGGAGTTCTTCTCTGGGTTTTAATTATTTGCATCCACCTGTTGCGCCATGGGCGCGCAGGAAATCTGTGCACATCGACCCCGGTTTCTTTCCATTGGTTCTCACAAATCATGCTTTTCCTGGGCATGGCACTCTGGTGGTACCTTAGTGGAACTCAGGTACTTTTCCCTTTGGCTTCCTGCTTTCCGTAATCACTTTCCTTTGTGTGTTATGGGAAGCGACTTCTGGTCTCGAAATGCTTGGTATGCTCACGTGCAAACGTCCACTATTCCCCCAACAGCATCACAATATCGGTTCCTGTAGACTTACGTAAGAGCACGACACCGTGTTTCCTTAAAGACGTACAAGACATGCAGTGGGTGCCTCTCCTCTTTCCCTCTGGACAGGCCATTTTGGTTAATTATTGCAAGATGGTGTTTCCAGCTAAAAGGGAACCATCCTCCCACCCATTCTTAACTTACAAAAGTGGTTACGTGATGATCTCTTGTTCTTTTATTTGTCTGGAAGTTAAGCTTATTAACATAGTTCTGATTCCCCGGTTTTCTTTACGCAAAGTATGCCTGAGTAATCTTTCTTAAATGTTCTTTGCTTTAAAAGACGTTTAAGCCAGGCAGTGGTGGTGCACGCCTGGAATCTCAGCACTTGGGCAGCAGAGGCAGGTGGGTCTCTGTGAGTTCGAGGCCAGCTTGGTCTGAAGCGTGAGTTCCAGGACAGTTAGAGTTACAACAGAGAAACCCTGTCTCGGGGGAAAAACAAAAACAAAAAAAATGTAAGCAATAAATAGAGAAAATTTTAGTGATTATTCTTTAAAAAGTGTTGCATCTCTTAGCTGATTCACACAGGAAGCTACAAACTGTGCCTCGGGAGAGCCCGATGAGTCACTGGCCTCACTCACTGCTTGGTTTCAGCCTGTTGTTAATCCCAGGGCTTCATAAACAGTAGTTACACGCAGAGACTGAAAACACACACACACACACACTTCTAAAGATCTGAAAGCCCTGTGATTTATGATGGTTATCAACGCTGTAGAAAAAGATAAAAACGTTCTAGGTGTATACCACGTTTGCTATAGTCTAACGGTCAGGGGCTTTGCTTCTAAATTATACAAATAATGTTATTTAAGCCTATGTCTGGATTTTGAAAAAGGAAATAGACTGAGACAATGAAAGTAATCCTAAATAGATGAGGATTAAACCGGAGTTAAAGAATACAGCATACTGGGCTGTAGGGACGGCTCCACGGTTAAGAGCACTTGCTGCTCTTGCAGAGGACCCTGGTTCAGTCACCGGCACCCACGTCATGACTCGCAAACAACTGTAACTACAGTTCAAGGGGATTCAATGCCCTCTTCTGGTCTCTGCAGGCTCCTACCCACATTTGCTACACATGAGCTCACAAGAGCACACATTCGTATATGGAATTTCTAAATTAAACAATATAATATACTAAAACTAGGCAAGTAGACAAGCTTGAATTTCAACTATCAAATGTATTTGGAGCACTCATAGTGAGAAAATATAAATTTTTTCTCTATGAACATTTTAGTAATAGATTTAGAAAAATCCATTGGAAAAATATACTTTTCAGCCAAATGGAAAAAATATAAAACAGCTCACATAAGTGCATACTATGTGCAAGGCACAATTCTTAGACCTTTTCATATACATTATTCATTCAATTCTCATTTTTTAAAAATCTATGTGATGAACACTATCTCAATTTGAAGATGAAGAAGCTCAGGCATATAGAAGGGCTGTGGTCTTCCCAAAGTCACCGTGGTAGTGAGTGGGTTATGGTTAGGATCTGGGGTGCCCTGCAAAGCTCATGATCGAATACTCAGTTCCCAGTGCAGCAATGTTGAGAGATGGAGCCTTGAGACTAGAGCATGAGGTCACCGACCTTACACATGGATTAACCCACTTACAGATCCAAAACTTAATGGGTATTGAAAAATGTAGAGAACTTCAGAAGGTAGGTCTTTGGGGAAAGAAGGTCATTTTAGGGAATGATCTTGGAGGATGTACTTTGCCCTCAGCAACTTCCCTTCTCTCTCTTTACTTCCTGGCCACCATGACGTAAGTGACTTTGTTCCAACACATGCTCCCAGCCATCATGTTCAATCTCATCACAGGCCACGGGGTGAAGGCTCTGAAACCGTAAGTCCAAAGAAATCATTCCTGCTCTGAGGTCATCTCCTCGGTGTTGTTCACAGCAACGACCAGTTGACTGATGCAGATTCTAATCTAAAGTCAGAGCATGTGAGTTTTTTCCATCTTGTTTTCCAACATAATCAAAAATCTTTCTAATCATGTTTGCTTCAGCAATTAGAATGTCTGGTTAAAATAGCAAGTTATGGTAGGTGGGTATTCTATTACAGCACACGGACATGTTGTATATAGAATGTACCAAAAAAATGTTAGCACCTGTTGGTTATCACATACCCAGTACAGGAACTAAAGACCCAATAATATTCCAATACTAAAATTCTCTATAGTCTAATAAGCCGAGAGAGAGAGAGAGAGAGAGAGAGAGAGAGAGAGAGAGAGAGAGAGAGATAATGTCTGCTGTGCTTGGTAGAAAAGAATAAGTAGAATAAATAGTCATTAACTTTTATTAAGTGCTTACTAGGTGCCTTGCATTATTCTAAATGCTTTAATTAATGTTATTTAATCTTACCATGATCTGATATCTGTATTATTATCCTCATTTTACCAGTGAGGTTAAGTGGGAGGTAGCGTGCTCACTGAGTCTCCATCTGTTCTTTATTCAGGGCGTGTCCAGATCTTTAATGTTTCCTTGTTTTACACGGGTGAGTGATTAAGAAACTTCAAGTTGACTTTTTCTGGTTAAAAAAAAAAGGGGGGGGGTTGGAGTGTTTGACTTAGAAATGGTTTGGAGGAAAACGCTTCTTCAAAAGAGAGTAAGAAACAGAACAAAGCTTTGAAGACGTTTGCATCCAGTCACCACGTAACCAGCACACAATCGAGTTTAATTTAGTGGGACGATTACAGCCAACTTTCTTGCCTTTGCTCCCCTCTGCCTTAGCCTGTTCTTACTGAGGGGACAAAATGAGCTTAGCGAGGTGATCTATACACAACAGGGATCTCTTTCTCAGAGTTCTAAAACTGGAGAGTCTAAGGTGCGTGGAGCCATTGTCTGCTGAGGGCTTGGTCTCTGCTTCAAAGATGGCACCCTTTCACGGTATCCTCGGGTGACAGAGGGGTGCAAAGCAAAACAGGCTTCCCCAGGTCCTTCTATAAGGGCACAAATTCCATTCAGAATGTAATTTCATCACCTTCCAAAGCTTCGCCACATAGTTATATTGCCTGGGCATTAGGTTTCAGCCATGAACTTTTGAGAAACCCAGACATATAATGACAGCTTCTTCTGAGGTGATCTTGTGAAAATTTACTTCCAAAGATAGTGTCTTTGCGTGGACAGGGAAATACCCTGCCTTGTTGTGCTCCTGCGGATGTGAGGTGGGGGAGATCATTACGAGAGGGAATAGAGAGGCAGTATCTAAAAATCCGACTATCCCCACCCACCATTTCCCATTACCATCTGATGCTTCTATTTGTGTAGTGGTGAGAACAGACTTCTGCCAGCTTCTTCTCAAGCAGATGAGAATTTTCTAGATTTTCTATGGTCACATGAGAACTGACCTCCAGGCCCACCCAAGCTGTTGTGGTGAGATCACTTGTGACTCTTGTTCTGGCTCTGTTTGCCATCTTCCTGATGTGTCACCAAAGCTGTGTATGAGCCACACCCACAAAAACAACTCAGGGACAGATTTTTCCCCTTAACCACTGATGGCACTGGTAGATCAGGATATTAACTAGGTCACATAGCTCTCTAATTGATCATTCTTCCTCTGCTTTCAACAAATATTTACTGAGAAATTATCCTCCATACCTTCTCTACTGATGTCTGGTACCAGGAATAGAAAGATGAATTCATTCCAGTGCTATCCTTGGTCACTTCATAGTATCAGCAGCCCCTGTGCCTTATTCACTGCCTGGGAAGATGCTTTTAAAAATCTTTCCAAGTCTTTATTTGTCTTATGACCCTTGGCCTCTCTTTTTGCCTTCTGCTTAGCTCATGTGCTACATTATCACTTGTAAATACCTCAGAACATCCAAACTTCACCCACTTCTCCCCGGACCATTTCCACTCTGGCTCCATCCAATAATGGAGTTGCGTGCACTGTGCACGCTGTGTGAGTAGTCCCTTTGTGGTGCTATCCCCTGCGGGGACTAGGTCTGTGCTATCCAGTTCTGAATTATTGAGTGAATGAAGTAGAGTACATGTCTGTCAGTGTCAGTGTGTGTGTGTGTGTGTGTGTGTGTGTGTGTCTAAGCTTTAGATGTGTGGCTACAAAGACAGATCACTGGGCTCCTTGCCAAGCTCAATTATGACTTATGGACTGCCTTTCTGAAGAAAGCTTTATAGTTTTAATCTGAAAAAAAAATTAATTTTGTCCCAGAGTGGGCATGGAATGAAAGTTTTCTTTATTTATTTTATGTTTATTTATTTGGGGGTGGTTCGTGAGTGGAAGTTGGAGGCCAGTTTGAGGGAGTTTTCTCTTTTCACTCTGTGAGTCCTGGGTACTGAACTCAAATCTTCAGGCTTGGCAACGAGCAAACTAACCCAGTGAGCCATCTCACCAGCCCAGAATGGAAGTTATAAAAGTCATTATTGAAGTGACTCTAGTATTTATGTGGTGACACAGTATGTCATTAAGAGTAAGTTTATTACCAAGCAAGCAGTAGTGTTACTATGTAATCCTCCCAATATTTTTATAGGAAAAAGGAAGAAATAAGCCACCGCTAGGCTTATTCAAACTTGGAACCAGCCAAACAATTAGGATTCATGGCTGCACCGTCAGTGCGTCAGCACCATCGGCTGCCACCTCATCAGAAGCATTTCCAGTGCCATTAATGAGAGCTGTTAATTGTATTGTCTTCATTCCGTTTCTTTTAGGGGATATCTCCGTTCTTTCCTCGTCTCTTTCCCCATTCTGATTGTGGTGCTTAGATAAACAGAAGTGACAATTTTCTCAATTACACAATATATCCCAGGTATCCCTCTTGCCGCCGACAAGATAAACCTTCTGGACATGCGCCGAGGTTGCTTTTGGAGTCAGGCCTTAGTGGATTGTCACCTCTTGCTTGCAAGGGCCCACCCCACCCCCACCCCAACCCGGTCTAAACTAGCGATGTGAGCCACAGAATCAAGGTTATAGTTTGCAGCCTCATGGATTCTATCCTGTAATGTTCCAGGTCACACCACCCACAGAGACGTGAGACGTGGAATCAAACAGCAGGGAAAGTCAAGATGCAAGATGATGAAGAGAGAACCGACTCAAGCAATTGACATCTGAATTCTATCAGTGCAAAACACTGGGAGCCATGTAGAAACATATGTGATTTTGTACACTTTGTTTACCTCACGAAACAATATGAGAAACCAGAAGGCCCCCAATATTGTGACTTTTCAAAACACACTAAATGTTCTAGCCAATGTAATTAGGAAAGAAAAACCATCATGTTGTAAGACATTTTTAAAGAGTCTTTGTAGACTGGAAAAAAGCAAACTATTTAATTACACAAGATACTGTTTATACAGAGAAGAATCTAGAGTGCGGAGGATTAGAACTAAAAAATTAGACTGTTGCTAGATATAAGATGAATGTACAAAATCCTACAGTTACATTTCCATACACCAAGAACAAAGGATTAGACAATACTGCTTTTTAAGAAAGATGTCATTCGGGGCTGGTGAGATGGCTCAACAGACAAAGACGCTTGCAGCCAAGCCCGGCGACCTGAGCTGAGTACCCGGAGCCCACACCGTGGAAGGAAAGAACTGACTCCCGCAAGCTGCTTAGGAACATTGCGGCATACCCTCCCCTGACACTAAACAAATAAATAACTATAAAGTTAAGCATATATCAGTCATGAAAAATAACCCAAAGTAGATCTACAAAATAATCTAATAAGACATTTGTACTACTTTTTTGAGGAAAATTATATAAAACTGTTGAGCTATCTTAGAGAGGACCTAATTGCATGCTCATAAATTTATAAATTCAATTCCCTCAGTACATAAAACAGTGGTTCTCAACCGTGTCTGAGTCAATGCTGCTGTTATGAATCATAATGGAAATATCTGATATGCAAATGGTCTTAGGTGGCTTCTGTGAAAGGGTTGCTCAACCACCAAATGGGTCAAGACTCACAGGTTGAGAACCGCTGATATAAATCCTCCCGAAACCAACTGCAAAAACAGTACGATTCCGATTCAACCTGACCCATGTGAGTAGGTGGTATAGAAATGATCTGCTAATATAGAAAGTGAATCTTGACTTGAGGAGCCTAGTAGAACGTACGGTATCTCTTGTAGAAAGTTATTCCCTGTAAAATCTGTTACAGAAAGGATGAATGCTAAGCTGTACATTGATATATATATATATATGTATATATATATATATATAATTTATTAAGATCTGGAATATTTATGCCAACATTGGAAAATTAATGTGATTTCTTGGCAAAGCAACCACTCTCTTGGGTGCAAGATAGCATTTTCCATCCGTGACTCGGAAGGAGAAGTCTTGAATCCTTGCCCAGCACCCAGTGTAGATATGGACATTAGGCTTCCGGATCTCGGGAAGAATGCTGTAGGGGTTCACACTGCCACACATGAGAGCATCCAGGGGTATCTGAGTGACAGAACCTCACCCAAAGGCTCCTTGTTAAAGTGTAACAGGCATGCCACCTGTCCCCTCAGAGGCCAATAAGTGATCTTTGAACAGGGTTGGAGTTAAAGAGTAAACCCGAGCGTTACGTCTCTGCATTGTTGTAGCTGAAGCGCCTGTAAGGACCGACTTGATACAAGTATGCAGTCCATGTTTGCTCCCGAGATTGGCTCATGGTTGACATTTGGCGGCAGAACACGTTTGCTATGAGAGAGGGTTTCCGAATAGTCTGACTGCGTTTGAAGCAGCTCTTGAGGCTGTGACACTACAACCGGATGGACTTCTGTAGCACCAACAACACTGAGGTTTTGGCATTTTAGAGTGCGAAGAGGATCCGAAACAAAACAAGCCTCCTTTGTAAGAGGCTTATTAGTACGTTCCTATTAGGAATTTCAAGAGTACAGGTCAAAATCTTTGGTGCTTGAGACTGACATAAAAGCATCATGTACAGTACGGGAAAAACTGACCAGCATTGCAACTTGCCCTCACACACGTCCTCCTCACTGCTGGAAAGAGACATCAGACACACACTGAAAACTTGGAGGGTAATATGTTTCATATTTTAAGTGTGAATGTGTTTTAGTTGCCTCTCCTTGCCTTGATCACTAGCTACTACAAGTATTTGAAAAGGATGACCATGTTAAGGCTGTACATGACCTAAGCAGATTGATCAGTTTGGTCCACTTGAACTTTCTAGAACATTCCACCCCACAACAGTGTAACAGTATCGATTCTTCTCAAACACATATGCACTGTACAACAAGGCAGACCATCTGAAAGAACAGGAAATGTACAGAATTTATTCTGAGACCACAATAGAAATTAAACCAGAAACCAATTTTAAGAATAGCTGGAGGATCCTCAACTATCTGAAAATGAACATGAAGCACAGGACGCTGATGAGCAACCCATGGGCTAAGAGAAAAGCCTCGAGAACAGCAAAAGTATTTTGAGTTAGCCGAACATGACGGCTCGTACCTATAATGCCAGTCTGAAGCAAGAAGGTCTCCATGATTCCCAGACCAGCTGGGATACAGAATGAGGCCCCGCCTCAAAAATAAATTCTTTAAGTTTAACGAAAATACAAGTATAACTTAAAATAATATGTATAAATCTAACTTAAAGTTTGTGGGACATAACTTACAGTAGTCAGAGAAAAGCTTGGAGCACCGGGTGCTTACTTCAGAGCACCAGCACCCAGCCTCCTCAGCAGCCAGGGATTTTTGCCTTCAGAAGTTCATCAAAGACAAAATAAGAACGAGTTAGCAAGCACAGGAAAAGTTCTGCTTCAAGTGTAACTCAATCATGTGTGAGCTAAAAATAGCATTGTGATCACATTGAGTCAGGAAACATATTTTAAAGTATGATAATCATGCTGGTGGGGTGAGGTGGGGACCGACACCATACGTTAGTTGTGAGCGTACAAATGTGTTGGTACAAATGCACTTCGATAACTGCAAACGTAATGCTAGTTGCATACTTTTACAAAGGTTGTAAAGGTATAACCGTCTTAGAGATTCTGGAATGCAGCCTAGATGTACTTTTCCTTTGACCTGACATTTTCTACCTAGTAGACTATCAGAAAACAATCCCAGGCTATGAAAATACTTAATGCACGGAGCCAGATATCAGCGTATTATTAATAAGCTGGAAACAACCCAGGTCCGGGTCCAAATAACTACAGTACTAAGGAGAGTGAGATTTATTCATGCACTGGAACAGTAGGTAGCCATGAAAATGGATGTCTTAAGAGAATTACTAATGACTTAACCATATGGGGAGAGTAGCATGGAGGAGACAGACCAAAAGAAAAGCTTGTTTCTTTGTTTAATGGGTTTTCCTTTCTCACTGCTTTTCTGTACTTCCTTAACCTCATGGTGAGCAGAGCAGGTTTGCTCATGGTCTCTGGAGTCTGGGGGAGGGCTCTCACTCCCTTTATAAAGTGGTGAGGGTGACTGTCAGGTCTGAAGCTTGTGTCGGCAGGGTATTCAGCACAGGGCCTCATTAAATGCTAGCTGCTGTTGCTGGTTGTGGCGAGGGAGAAAGTTCTATCCACAGTCGGCACCTGGGGACAAGTTCATCCAGATTTGCATAGGCTTGGCTTTCCATGGGACTCTTTACTTATCTTCTAACTGATCTGCAAATGCACAGCTTTAGGTACTGATTGCAGGGTATTTTGTGTCCATAAAGGGGCAATTAAATTTTATATGCACATAAAGTACATTCTGGAAAAACATAAGTATCTTTGACTCTCTTTGTGTATCTGAAAGTGCTGTCCACAGCACACCAGGAACACTGAGAGAACTCAAAGCCACCGACTGTGGCTACTTATTATCTTAAGACTGTAGGCCCTGAGTTATTTTTTTCGGAGTGAAAGATAACAATCGGTGTCTCCTTTATCCTGTGGGCAGGTCAGAGGCCAGAGAATACAGTTTTCCACAGAACAAAATCTTTACCAGGTCATTAGTTGACTAGGACCATCACCCGTCCCTGTGAACCAGGACTTATGTCAATATAAAATGTAAGATCATTTTAACAGTGTTAAAATAGTTCCATATAATTTTGTGACCCCAAACCACAGTTCTAGCATTCATAAATATGCCAAGCATGCTCACTGTGATCATTTTTAAAGAAGGTTCCTGGATCTGGAGAGGTGGCTCAGGGGCTAAGAGCACTGGCAGAGGACATCCTTGTGCTACCCACAGAAGCCAGAAAGGCTCACAGCTGTCCGTTCCTCCAGTTCCAGAGGATCCAACATCCTCTTCTGGCCTCCACAGGTACCACAAACATGTGGTACACAGACATGATATGCGGGCAAAACACCCATATGCATACAATAATACTAAATGAATGAAGAAGAAGAAGAAGAAGAAGAAGAAGAAGAAGAAGAAGAAGAAGAAGAAGAAGAAGAGGAAGAGGAAGAGGAAGAGGAAGAGGAAGAGGAAGAGGAAGAGGAGGTGGAGGAGGATTGCTTCTTCCCTGTTTGCAGAGAAAGAAAGAAAGAAAGAAAGAAAGAAAGAAAGAAAGAAAGAAAGAAAGAAAGAAAGAAAGAGAAAGAAAGAAAGAAAGAAAGAAAGAAAGAAAGAAAGAAAGAAAGAAAGAAAGAAAGAAAGAAAGAAAGAAAAAGAGGACTGGTTCAAACATCCCTGAAGGACAACAGAGACTGAGGAAAGCACAGGTTTTTCCTTTACAAGGAGGGAAACTTTTACATTAGAGGAACTAACTCATGCATGACCATGTGCTGGTGTTCAAGAGCCATAAACATTCTGTTAACTTTGGATTTATGGGTTAAATTCCACAAATTCAATGAGAAATTTTTGTGTGGCTGAGCAGAATTCATTTAAAACTTCTGCTCTAAAGAGGACTGTGTGAGGCGTCGTATGAAGCATGAAGAAACATAAAGGAACTGATTTTTTATATGAACTGGAGTGGCTGCAGCCTCAGTTTCTCTTCCAACTCATTCACAGACTTTTCAGCATTCTCGTGAGTTGTGAGGGTGGTGTTAGGGTTTGACATCGCTTAGTGAGATTCTTCAAGTGTCTCTGGGAACCGAATTCCTATCTACAAGGAGGTCTGTTGCGTAAAATCTGGGGTTAAAGAAAAGTGTGTAATGATTTGCCTTCTAAATTGCTTTGTAATCTTCTGAAATTTCACATTTAAAACCATTCGAGCAGGCGTGTGTTTGAAACTTCAACACAAGTTTAGAATGGAGAACAGCTAGAGTTGTTTGTTCACTTGCTTTGAGACAGTGTCTCTCTATGCAGATCAAGGCCGGCCTTGAACTCACAGAGATCCACCTACCTCTGCTTCTGGCGTGCTGGGACTAAAGGTTTGCACTACCGCACCTGGCATGTCCAGGGTTATTGAAACCTAAAGAGAAAGGCAAGCTGAAAGTATATTTACTGAGGTCAACAGCTTGAATATAGCGTTATATCACCTATCCTGAAATTCCTCTTGCGGTATCCTTAACCCTTCTTCCAGGTCCTCTGTTTTCTATCCTAATATGCACGGTTTCTAAGCAACAACAGGTAGACTAGTGTAACTTCCCAGTAATCCCAGCAGCCCAACTGGCTGAAGCCATCACTCTATTTTTTTCTTTCCAGTGTCTGTGGGTCCTATGCGTTCTCCTTTCCGCATAATTATTGTCACTTCCCCAAGTCTCTTCCTTTATTTTTTTTTAAAGATATGATCTCACTCTATAGCCCAAGCTAGCCTTGAACTCAAGGCAATTCTTCTGCCTCAGCCTCACAAGTGCTGGAATTACAGTTTGAGCCACTTTACCCAGCTTCCAGGAGTCCTGATTTTCCTTGAGCCTTGACTTTACCAACCCAGCAAAGCTCATCGCACCCACCACAAAGCCATCCGCATCTGCCCGATTGTGGGGTCCAGCTGAAGTCTTCAACCTCCTACAGCCCTTCTACCCTCTCAAAGCCACAGAGTTCTGCCCACTGCTAATGTCCTACCATATATGCTGCTCTTTGGGTACCGCTTTATACATTTGATGTTGTGAAAGTGCATGTGTGTGTGTGTGTGTGTGTGTATGCATGTACACATGCCCACATGACTGCACATGCACCTCCATGCAAGTGACCCAGAGGCCAGAAGAATGCATCGAATCCCTAAGAATTGGAGAAACAGATGACTTTGAGCCACCTCTTAGGTGCTGAACCCTGGTCCTCCGCAAGGGCAGTAAGAGCTCTTTACTGCTGAGCTCTCTCTCCACCCCTACTATGTGTTTTGAGTAGCCTGCCTTAAGTTGCCGTGATTCTTAAATAAAGTGTAATTTCACGAAATATGTGGCATTGTTAAGGGAAAATGTTATCTGTGATATTTTGTTATAGTGATATTTCTTTCCATGATTTTTCATTCATTTTTTTTATTCAGTACTAGGGGTTAAACCCAGGGCCTTGCACATGCTACACAAGACTTCTACCACGAAGTGACGTACTGTATGGGCGTGCAGAAGCAGAGGGGCAGACGGTCCTTCCGGGAGACAGGCGGGAGGTGGCGCAGCAGTTACCATCAGGACTGGATCTACAAGGACTCGCCAGAGTCAGTCAGCAGGAGAGGAGACTGCCCATCTTTGAGACTGCAGGAAGCTCACCCTGGATGGCAAGGAGCCCATGGCACAAACTGGCCCAGCATAGAAAGCTTGAATGCCAAGCCAAGCAGCATAATCCATCTGCCAAGGGGCAGCGAGCCATGGAATATGCTAGTGTGGGCAAAATGCATGGGTGAAATTGCTAGCATCTGGTGACATACATAGACCCGTGTTTTCCTGACAGCAAAGCTTCCCTTCTTTTTGCTAGAATCCTGACTTGGTTAATGGTACCAGTGTGCCCAGATGAAAGTCTTAGCTCCTCCTAGTTCTCCAAACATGTTTTTTTTTTTAAGTCTGGAGAAGCTGACTGACCCAGTTCTGGATAAGTAGACATAAGCAAGTGGGCAAGGCCAGGAAAGCCTTTTAAGGGGCAGTCAGGCTGGAGAGACAGCTCAGGGTGTAAAGGTGCTTGCTACCAAGCCTGATGACCTGAGTTTGATTCTCTGGACTCACACAGTAGGAAAAAACAGTAAGGAGAGAGCTAATTCCAAAAAGTTGTGCTCTGACCTCCATAAGCAAAGATGTACAACTACTAAAAAATAGATTGGGGCTGTAGAGATGCCTTAGGGTGGTGGTTCTCAACTGGTGGGCCATGAACCCTTTGGGGGCGGAACAACCCTTTCACAGGGGTCACCTAAGACCATCTGTATGTCAGATATTTACATTATGATTCATAACAGGAGCCGAATTACAGTTATGAAGTAACAACAAAAATAATTTTATGGTTGGGGGGTCACCACAACATGAGGAACTGTAACATCAGGGATTAAAGGCGTAGACTACCACCACCCCCGACAGAAACATATTTTTAAGAGTCGATTGGCATATACCTTCTTCCCTTTTTCCACTTATCTTGCCTAAGATAGAGCCACTCACTTCCTATAGATAGGGTAGCCATACTATGCCAGAGAGGAAGAAACCATACAAATGCAATCCGTTCATGCGATTGAATGCCATTCTATCAAATATAATAGTGTATCCACTTTGGAGGGAGATTCACAATGGAACATAGATTATTAAAATGCCTGAGAAATCCTATTTAACTTTGGCCTAACTAAAATTACCTGACTACTGGATTCTTCTTCCATAGAACATGCAGACCACCTTGCTGAATCGGAGTGTTCTATAGACCCTTGAAAGAGGACACCTTTTTAATGTCAACCAAGGCTCGAAGAAAGCTAACTCTGTGACCCCAGCTCTCCCACTGACCCTAGCTAGCTGTAGCGACGTGGTGAATCAGGCCTATGCGATAGTAGGCTCTAAATGTGTGATTTCACTGGGCCTGAGTTTCCCATGACAGAAACAGAGACTGTCTAAATGATTCCACCATCCTTCCCCGCGCTGATACGGCTGTGCTGGGAGGGTGGGGTGCACACAGGAGCACATGTGGGGATATTGGGGTCTTCCTCAATTGACGCTCTCTACCTTGTGTTTTTGAGACAGAGTCTTATCACTGAACCTGGAGATCATAGATGTGTAAGAACCATAACTGGGTGTGAGGGATCTGAACTCAGGCCTGATGCTCGAGTAGCAGGTGCTTGAACTATCTCCCCAGCCTTGATTGTGATGCTTTATCATGAAATTATTATTACTACTATTATTATTATTATTATTATTTATTATTATTACTACTACTACTACTGTTATTATTGGTTTTTTTGAGACAGAGTTTCTCTGTTGTAACTCTGGCTGTCCTGGAACTCACTCTGTAGACCAGGCTGGCCTCTAACTCATAGAGGTCTGCCTGCCTCTGCCTCCTGAGTGCTGAATTAAAGGCGTGTGGCACCACTGCCCAGCTGAAATTATTCATTATGTAAAATGATACTACCGATGGTAAATGTTCGTAAGAGTTCACTTCTCTTAGAGGTAACAGTTAGGATGGGATTGTAGTTATGTGAAAATGAGTAGTTAGAACAATCTATTAAGACAGACTGCAGGAAAAACACATTGAGAGAGACAGATGGTAAGCTTAGTTTTGAACTTGAAGTGAATTTAGTTCAGTGTTGAACTTGAGGTGTCTAGGTTAGACCTGCCTTAGAGATACACCTCCCAAAGCTGAAGTGAGATACGGGAGTGAGCAAGATAGGTGGTGGGCTCAGTGTATAGAGGAACACTTGGAATTTTTATGTTAAGAAAAGCTTTTTGGTTTAACTGATGATTCACTAGAGGTTTGCGTTCCCACCCTGCTGTGGTATAGTTGTTTACGAGCTGGAATTGGAATGAATGCTTGACGCAGGTGGCTATAATTTGGTTGGGTGCTGTAGCTCTGGCACCTGTAGCTTGTCTTTGGGATTGCATGCCGCATGGGTTTATGGGAACTTTTGGCTTAGGTCATAAAAGGTCTGAAGCCCCAGAGAGTCGGTGTCGGTGTTGGTTGGTGGTTCATTGGTTGGGTTGCTGTCTTAGTTAGAAGATAGAATTCTATCTTTTCTTTCTCTTTCCCTAAATTGAAGGTAAAAAACTGTAGTGTACTGCTACATCAGTGGGTTTAACCCATGGGCTCAGTGGGATAAACAGTAATTGTTAAGGTATGAAACATTTTCTGGATGTGTTTACCAGTAGGAAAGTTGGCATCTAGAGTCAGACCAGTCTCCTTAACCGCCAAGCTACCCACTGTTCCTAAGAAAGGAAATGCATGGAAAGTTCTGCTAGACACACAGGAGTCCAATCCCTGACTTCTGACAGGGAAGACAGCTCAGTCAGTAAAGTGCCCACTGTGACGAAGCACACCCAGCCTAATCAGCAAACCTCAGGTCCCAGTGAGAGACTCTGCCTCAAGAAGCAGGTGGACAGCCCTAGGAATGACACCTACATTTAATCTCCGGCCTCTGCACACACGCAGGCACACAACCATACAGGTGTCCATGCACACACATGCACGCATACCCGTACACACGTACACAAGATCCCTACCTGTCCATTTCCTCAGCTGCGTGATCTTGGCTCAGTTACTCAGCTCTTCTGAATTTCCTCACCATGGGAGTGGTGGCTTATCTTAGAGTCATTCGGCTGACAAAGGGCTGGACATAAGTGATGGTTGAGCATTCTGTCCCAGACAAGACATTTGTATCATCCTCTTCAAAACACAGAGAACATTGCAGAAGAAGGGGTGGAAAGATTATAAAAGCCGCAGAGGTTAAGGATAAGGATTGTGAAATGTTGTCTTCTGGGAAATCCACAGTCATTAAAATCACGGACTCTCAACAATTATGAATGACCTTACTGGGTCTGTACAACAGTGGGACCATCAACAGCCAGGCAGGGATGGAGAAGGACTCGGGGCTCCACCCCATGCTACTGAACTGTTTTCTAAGGACAGATTCAGGGAGGAGTCAGTACTTCAGTTTTGCATCTACCTGTAACCCCACCAGGGTCCGGCGGATAGTTCTAATCCAGCACAGTCACACAGATGGCCTTCATTATTGTGACAATCCTTTAATGCCAATTCCTTCAGCTCTCCAGCTGGGGGTTGGCTCCTTCAAGCTTTTATCTCCTGTGGAAAGCTTCTCACAGAAGAAAAGCAGTTTTTTAAAAATTAAGCAGTGAGGCAGTGGTGGCGCACACCTTTAATCCCAGGAGAGGCAGTCAGATCTCTGTGAGTTCGAGGCCAGCCTGGTCTACAGAGTGAGTTCCAGGACAGCCAGAGTCACAACAGAGAAACCCTGTCTATAAATAAATAAATAAATAAATAAATAACAAAAATTAAATTAAATTAACCCAGGACCAGTATTTACCTTTTCCTATTAAATATCTGTGTATAACTCCAAAATGAAATTTCTAGGCAGACACGATCGACTTACTTTATTTTTACTATATTCTGTATTTAACAAACATAAAATTGTGTCTCGTACTCTTCTAAGTGCTCCATAAATATGAACTTACATGATATTCGTGATCTCCTCATGAACTAGACCCTGTTACCGTTCCCATATAGAAATGTAGGAAGGAGGCACAGAAAGATTAATACCCTGCCCATGGCCGAGCAGTAAGCTGCAGATCCTGGGGCATCGGACTCCGTATTTCACGCTCCTGGTCACGACACTGTTACCTCCAAGTCGTAAGCAGAAGGAAGCCCCCATGTTTACTAGTCATCCTCGAGAGACCTTTAGTGGCTGTTTCCTCTCTTAGTCTCCCAACGTTAAATCATAAAGTAGTAGCCGCGCGTGACCGCACACACCTGTGACTCCAGCTTCCTCGAGTGGTGGAGGCAGGAGGATTACCAGTTGAAACGCTGAATTCAGGACCATCCTGGATAACTTACTGAAATCTTGCCTCAAAACGAAAAAGGAACCCCGGAAGGGGGAGGGGGAGGGATGTATCTCAGTGGCAGAGCTCCCGCCTAACATGTGATTGAAGCTAAGAGGTCTTTGAGAGGAAATGGCTTACAACATCTGTGGATGCAGGGATGTGTGGGGTGGCTATCTCTGCAGCAGCAACAGAAGTCTGTTCTTCTTGGTTTCCATTTTCTCAGCTCCATCTCATTAATGGGAACACGAGATAGCACGTGAACATGGTTCTGTAAAGAAAGGTACCGGTTACCTTCCTGGAAGAGCTGGTGTGTTTTCAAAGGCCTCCCTCCCTCCCTCCTGGGAATGAGTGGCTGTAGCCAGAAGCACAGAAATAAGAAACAGCGCTGTTGGCAAGAGGCTGAGATGAAGACTTGAGGCAATCTCTACATCGATGCTCTATAGGGTACCCGAAGGGCAGAGGCCAGGCAGAAAGCAGAATGGGAGATGATTTCAATGGGACACTTCTCCATCTGACCTTATGTGCATTGGTGTGAGGGTGTCTGATCCCCTGGAACTTGAGTTACAGACAGTTGTGGGCTGCTATGTGGGTGCTGGGACTTGAACCCACGTCCTCTACAAGAACAGCCAATGTGCTTAACTGCTGAGCCATCTCCCCAGCCCTTATTCCTTCTTCTTAACAGGATCATGTTCCATTTGAGCATCTTATTCTAACACACTGAGCTCCAGAAAGGCTCCCTAAGCAGACACACTGAAATGGGAGGAGAAATTTAAACAGGGACCAGGGGCATTTGTGAATAAGGTATTTGGTGTGTAGACTTTTTGGCATCTAATTTGGATTTTCGAGATTCTTTCACCATCCTTTCCAAGTTATCAGGAATGTTCTAGATTAAATTTGGCAATCTGTGGCTTTTGGAAACCTACTATTGAAATCCTGTGATTTCTCTAACCCTTTCAGTAATCCACAACACTTAGAACGTATAGACTCTTGAAAAATTCATAACATGAAATGATAATCACTGATGTCCTCACCCTGTGCAGATTTTCCTTACATTGGTCAACTCTCTGGTCCTTTCCTCAAAATAAAAATATAATTTATGACAACTTATACTAGATAAGCTTTTCTTTTCTTTTTTTCTTTTTCTTTTTTTTTTTTTTTTTTTGGACAGGGTCTCATAGAGCCTGGCTAGCCTCGAACTTGGACTGGCCTTGAAAGCATGATCCTCCTACCTCTACCATCAAGTGCTAAGATTACAGGTGGGAACCACTACACTGTACCCAAATAACATTTATTAGAATGTTCATTACCTTTCTCTATTGAGCTAGTCCACACATAAAGTATTGGTGTAGAGAGCACACATTCCTCTAGAATACTGGAAATCATTCTATTCACTGGTCAGATTCTTCTCAGTTTCTATTCTTAGCATAAAACAATAGTTATAAAAGTGTCTAACTGCCATTTAAGGAGCTTGCTGTTTTATTAAAGGAGTAAAAAAAAAAAAAAAAACCAGTTACAAAGCAAGTAGGGGAGTCATTGGTGCAGACAGCAAACACTTCTGAAATTCTTAATCAGGCATGGATTGACTCTGCCTCAACTTCATATACTGACTTGGAGATAAATAGTAAACAGAGTCTTTCTCTCCCTTTCCCTTGGCCTTTAGGCTAGTACTGTACTGAGATCCTTAGGGTGTCATCCGTTCCTATCTTTTGTTTAATATAAAGAACAGTTGGAAAGTGATTTTAGCAACTGCATGAGGAGCATTATCTGTGAGAGTCGAAGAAGGCTCCAGCATTGCCAGCATTTGAAAACTTACCGGATTTGTTTTCTAAAGCTGGTGACGGTTCCCATGTCTTCCGCCATGTCCAGTATTGGCCGAAAGAATAATTTCAACATCTCCCAAGTGGATTATGGTAACCCCAACTCAGTTCCTTCTAGGAGACAGAAACTCCTATGTCCCCAGCTGGGTCATTATAAATAACACCTACGTGTGCCCCCAAAGCTCTAATTGGCTCCATCTGTGATGCTGACGATTTATAATAACTGAATGGTATCTGTAAAGCAGTTAATTTTCTGGAAAATATTCAAAGGCAGACACTGAATGCTGCAATACAAAACTGCCTTCGACTTAACTTTTGCCAATTCCCTTGGATGTGTAAGCAGAATTATATTTTCAGAGAAGTTACAGAAGTCCCAGACTGAAGTGCTATTTAATCTCCTTCCATAAAACACCAGCCCTGAGCTACAATTAGCTGCTTGCGGTTGCTGCTAAATTGCTCCCCATAAGATATTTCATAACATTATCGCTCCCGTGCACACCACACTCTGAAGTGTGTGTGAGCGCACCCGGACCCAGGTGTTCAAATCTTTGTTGCACCCCTGCCTCAGACCGGGATGTTCTTAAACAGCCCATTCCCTCATCAAGGATCCTGGTCTTTAAGGCCTTTGAGTCTGAAGAGAGAGAACATCCTTTACACCCAAACAGGTACACACACACACACCTGTAGGCAGCAGCCATCAGCCTGGCTGCACCCCACAAAAGGCAGCAGAGTCTCAGAGGACGATTGGCACTTGGAGCGCGCTTGGTGCCCATACCCCAGGCTGAACTGGGGGTCCCGAACTGAGGCCGTGGGACTCGCAGAGAAGGGGTGCCGTGGAGCGGAGGGGTGATGGGCTTGTTTTGTCGGGTGATTTTGGAAAGTAGTAGTTCGCCTGTTGCGCAGGTTTTTAAGCCCCTTGGCATGCCCTGACCTGATCCGGAGGGAGTCGACTGCTCTCAGGAATGTTCCCGAAGAAGGTGGGAGACTGTTTCCCAGGAGAGGCCCGTGGGTGCTGGAGGGCACCCACGAGGTCAGGCAGGGAGATGCGCGCAGCGGGGGCGGCGGGGACCCCTCCCCGGGGTGGCGGTGACGCCGGCCGACCGGACCACGCGCCTGCACCGCCCGGGCTGTCAAGCTCAGGGGGGCGGGCGGGAGGAAGGGGTGGAGGTGCGAGGGGAGGAGGAGGAGGGCTGGCACCGGAGCGCCGCGGTGTCGGTGCAATAAAAATGCATCCCATGGAACTGCCCATGGAGAAGGACGGGACCGAGCCGCGGCGGCCGCAGGAGGTGGGCGAGACGGAGGAGGACGGCCCGGAGGAGGAGGCGGCGGCCGGGAAGTGAAAGGTCTCGCAGAGTTCAGCGTCTGCGGCGCGCGGGTGCCGAGCCCCCGGGCGAGCGGCGCACCCGCCCTCAGGGCCGCTTCGCCGGCAGCCGCCAGGCCGGCTATGGTCCCGGGGCTCCCGCCGCTCCCGAGCTGCCCGGGCCCCTCCAGGCCGGTGCGCGACGGCCACCCCGCCGCCCGGCGCGGCCCCGGCCCGCGGCTCCGCGTCCACGGTGCCCACTGAGCGCGAGCCTGGCGCCCCGGGAGGAGGGAAGACCACCGAGCCCCGGGCGCTCCCGAGGACCGCCGCCGCTTCATCCCACCCGCTCCCGCCGCTGCCCGGCCATGGGTTGCTGCGCACGCCTGCTGCTGCTCTGGGGCTGCTCCGCGGTGGCCGCAGGTGGGTGGTGACGCGGCCGGGCCCCCACCCTTCTTCCCTTGCTCCTGCGACACCCCCCCCCAAGTTCGGGGACTGGGAGGGGATGTAGGGGAGCCCGGACAGGGAGCCCGGAGCTCGGCTACCGAGGATGAAGCCAGTGGCCATGTTCCGCCTCCTTTGCCCGCGACTCTGCAGTTTCAAACACTATTGATTTTTTTTTTCTCTCTCTCTTTCCCTGCAACTGAGATACACATGTCCTTGAATAACCAGTTATCTTGGGTACGCCCTGCAGGAGATACAGCGATCAGTGTTTCTTTCTGGGTTTGGCTTGGGGGTGGGGTGGGGGACAAAACTGCCTTTGCACTTGGTGAGGGGAACAAAGGACCCAGCTCGCCATCCCCGGGCTCTCCATGGCCTGAGGAGTGACAGGGAGGGGTGGCCCAGGGTCCCTGGGAGTGCGTGGGCCGAGATCGCTCTCTCCTTTGGAGCGATCGCCACCTTTCCCGGATCTCATTCTGGGTACTTGGGAATCAGGTAGGGCCACCTGGGGTGAGGGTGAGCGCCCTCTTCCCGGGGCGGTGGCTGCTACGCAGTAGAACTCCGAGCTGGGGACCATGGGGGGTGATCACTCAGGTGGTGATTGCCAGGAGCTGGCTGACCGCCCCTGGGGAATCGGTACCCTGGCCAAGGCTCTGCAGGAGGTCGGAGGCGGGTCTGCTCCTTGCCTCAGTAACTGGACTACCAACCATCAGACGCCCTCTCCCTCCCACTCTGCTCTCTCCGACTGCTCTCAGGCCACCGATTCCTGGTTCACTGTTTCTGAGTCCCAAAGCCCCTTTCTGCTTCTTTCCCTCCCTTCTCGAAAGCCACCCGGTTTTCAGATGGGCAAAGGACAGTACAGTGGGGTACAGGGGAAAGCGTGAGGCGTTCTGATTTCACCTCCCTCAGATGGATTTGACTTGCCCCAGAAAGGGGAATGTGGGTTAAATGAAACGACTGGAAGATCAGAGCATTGTGTCAGGCATCTCTTCGGTTGGGCTGTTTCCATTCTATCCTCAGAGCTGCTGGCAGCTAAAGCCAGGCTTGAGAGTCTGCATCCTCTACCAGGGTAGACCCCCCAACCCAGTCGGATCTTCAGGGATCTCCACTGCTTTTGCTCACTGATAACTATTTATTATCAAAGTATTAGTGTGTGGAAACTTTTAAACTAATCATTATTCCCCCCTCCCCAAGGATCTGTTAAACGTCTCACTGTTAAAGATCTCACTTGAGTTTTTCCTGCTCACACTCCTTATTGCGCATTACACGTCCATGCTCCCACAACCCAAAAGTGAACTTTTCATAAACTTTTCCTTTTTCGAGCCATGTTATGACAAAAAACGTGGGAGCAATCAAGAGGTTGTAAATAAACATCACAAGGCTAGTGTTGCAAGTCAAAGATACTTGTACAGGCGGTATGTGTACAGGCAGTCTTTTCCCCCTGAGATGCTTCACAGGTGAGTCATAGCACACTGTGTGTGTGTGTGTTTCTGGACACAGGCAGCTGCTGTGCCTGCTAATCAGAACAATGGCAAACAGAGCCAGGGCATGGTGCACATTCTCATCTGACACGTAAAAAAATAATGCCCGAGGAAACCCCTTATTTTGGTGGCAAGCCTGGTGTGACACGGTGATTGTCGGTGTGTGAAATCTCCCCCTTCCAGTCAAGGCTGTCATTTAGCTCGATCCAATGCCCCTGTGATAACAGTTCAGAGGTGCTGTCTCTTAAACAGAAACATCCAATTAGCGAGAATTTGGGGTTTGGTTTCTTTTTCCTTCTTTTCCTCTGTGTTTTAATTATTCTTAAATGGACAATTTTTACTTACGGTATTCATAATTAAAATGACAAACCCAAATTAAAGGATTATGACATGTAGCCAGAATGGGAATAAATGGGTACTGTTTATCATTCTAAAGTACTTTTGAAGCATTAAGGCGGGTTGGAGCTTTAGAAGGAAGAGTATGTTTCTTTAAGAAGGTGTTTAGTTCATGACAGTTGTTAGAGGTGCGGTTGGCGTGTGCCAGACCATCAGTATTCTCCAGCTAAGTGAACAGGCAGATACTGTCTAGCCTGCCATAGGAAGATGCACTTAAGAGGCAGGTAGCAGTTACAATATGCTATTTTGTCATTTGGTAGTTTGGAGGGTTTTTTCCATAGTTATTTTTAGTTAATATTAGACATAGGTATCACACATTTGAGATCCAGTCATTTCTATCTTTGCCACCTGAAATGAGATCCCATTGTATATTTATTAAACATCTTGTGTTGGTTTTCCTAGAGAATTACCCCTATACTGTCTTAGAAAATAAATTATTTAAAAAGGGGAGATGGGGAGATTGCTAGCTCAGTTACTAAATTCCTTGCCATACAAACATGAGACACTGAGTTCAACCCTTAGTAGCCACGTAAGGAAAGCTACAACCCAACCCTGGGGAGGCAGAGGCCAATAGATCCATAGGTCTCACTGGCTAGCCAGTTTAGCCTACTTGGCAAGTTCCAGGCCAGTGAGAGACTCTGTCTCAAAATAGCAAGGAGAGATAGCTCAGTGGTTAAGAGCAATTGCTGCTTTTGTAGAGGGCTTATGTTCTGTCTTTAGCACTAAAGTCTGGTGGCTTACAACCATCTGTAACTCCAGTTCCAGGGGATCCGGTACCCTCTTCTGGCCTCTTCATGCACCTGTGCACACATGGTGCACATGCATACATTCAGGCACACACACACACACACACACACACACTAAAGATAAATCTAAAAACAACAAGGTAGGCAGTACCCTAGGAACAACACCCAAGGTATTCTGCCTCTACAGGCACATGTGTGCAAACTTAGTTGTATACACATTCACTTGCACAGATACACTATTATCTGTCTTTCAAGCACACACGTACTTGTACAGGCACATGAATCACGGTGAGTGTGCAATAGGATTCATGGTCCCGTTCGGTAGGTTCTCTTTATAGAAAGAGGCCCAAGGTCTTTGGGGGAATGCCTGACCATTGTAGATAAGGCCAGGTACACAGAAGAGCACCCCCATTTCCAATGGGTTTGTCTTGAATGACATATGCTTCCCCCTTCCCCAGGACTGAGTGGCGTAGTTGGGGCAAATTCCCGCTGTGAGAAGGCCTGCAACCCTCGCATGGGGAACTTGGCTTTGGGAAGAAAACTCTGGGCAGAGACCACCTGTGGGCAGAATGCCACCGAACTGTTCTGCTTCTACAGTGAGGGTGCGGATCTCACCTGCCGGCCGCCCGAGTGTCACAAGTGCAACGCTGCCCACTCTCACCTGGCCCACCCGCCCTCTGCCATGGCAGACTCGTCCTTCCGGTTTCCCCGTACATGGTGGCAGTCCGCGGAGGACGCGCACAGAGAGAGGATCCAGTTAGACCTGGAAGCGGAATTCTACTTCACTCACCTAATTATGGTGTTCAGGTCCCCCAGGCCTGCAGCCATGGTGCTGGACCGGTCCCAGGACTTCGGGAAGACGTGGAAGCCTTACAAGTACTTTGCAACAAACTGCTCGGCTGCTTTCGGCCTGGAAGACGATGCTGTCAAGAAGGGAGCCATCTGCACGTCTAGATACTCAAATCCTTTCCCATGCACTGGAGGAGAGGTAAGGTGCCTGGTTAACTCTACGCTGTGAGGGAAGTGAGGTAGGAAAAAATGTCACCAGCCCACATTTTTGGAAAAGTGTGGAGCTATGCTTGTAGCAACATGAGCGAAATTAGAATTTTTCATGAGCCCTGTCATAAATTATTTCTCGCCCTTGGGCATGGATGGGTGGTTGTTCTCAAGCAGATTGCCCACTGGCTGGGTTCCAGTCTGGCTTCTAAGATTCTAGGGTTTCTGCTTTTTGCGTTGGTTTGTTTCGCTTGCAGAAAGAGCAGATGCGCACCATCACTCTGCTCGGGGTGTTTCAAGGCTGCTGGTCGCGCTGGCTAGCAGGGGTATTTGTTGTGCTGCTTGCGAAGCACGTACTGGTGTCGTCCGGATATTTGTGACATAAATAGGGAGTAAATAAAAACAAAGCCAAAGGGAAAGACCATGAAGAGAGAGGCTGAGGAGATGGTAAAGCGCTCCCTTGCAAGCCTGAAGGCCTTAGTTCAGATCCCCGCCCCCACCACCACCACCAAAAAGCTGGGTGTGGGGGTGTGTGCTTGTAATCTCAGTGCAGGGAGGTGGAGTCATGACGACCCATGGGGCTTGTTGACCAGCCGCTACAGCCAAATCGGTGATCCACAGGTTCACTGAGAAACCTTGTCTCAAATAGTAAGATGGAGTTCCCGGGGAGATGGCTCAGTTGGGAAAGTGGCTGAGATGCAAGGTTGAGGATTTGAGGTCAGATCTCTGACACCTATGTAAAAAGCATGATGGATCCCAAAGGCCTGCTGGCAAGCTAGCTAATCCAGCCAACTGGCAAGCTCTGGGTTCAGTGAGAGGTACTATCTCAAAAGATAAGGTTGGGAACCACAGTGAGAGATACTTGACGTCGACCTCCGGCCTCTGCGCGCATGTATGCACGCAGGCACACACACAAATACTGCACACGCATTACACACATGCACACAAATAAGGTGGAGAAGTGATTGAGGACCTCTGCCCTCCATGAGCAGGTATGCACACATCTTCATTCATACACACATTACACATGACAAGAGAGGATTCTAGCCATTGACCTCTGGCCCCCACACACACGTACATGAATTCGTACATGTGCATGTACACACACATACACCGCACCACATACACCATGGAGGTTCGGTGTCAAGACGCCAAGAATGTGTGGCAAGCAAATAAAGACAGTTCCTTCTTGACACAAAGGACAATTTAAGGCTCGCATACACATGAGTTCGACTTAGGGACCTGGGTCTATCTTCTTTCCTCAGCCCAAAATGTCAGGCCATGCTTGTTCTGGAAATCAGCCTTGCCAGCTATATATTTCCCCTGGTCTCATATCTTCCTTCCCCTCATGGGGAAACAGGTCTTTTTACCTTTCATGGAGGCTCCCAGGGAGATTCTGCCCAGGTAGGTGAGAGTACACACAGAGACCTAGACAAAAGCAGACTAAGAGACTCGCGTGCTTTCAAAAACTAGATCAAGAAGTACTGATTAAAAAACAGCAATGAGGGCTGGAAAGATGGGTCCACGGCTAAAAGCACTGGCTGCTCTTCCGAGGACCTAGATTCGATTCCTGGCACTCACATGGCAGCTCACAAACATCTGTAACTCCAGTACTAGGGGTGCAATGTCCTCTTTTGGTTGCCATGGCCACCAGGCACTCACATGGTACATAGACATACATGCAGGCAAAACTTTCATATACATAAAATAAAGTAAAAACTAAAACTAAAAAAATTAAAAGAAGGAAAAAGATAGATACATAGATAGAGATGAGAGAGAGCATCCTCTTTCTGATGCTGATAGCTACCAGGAACGTAAAGACTAGATAAGTGGTAGCCAGGTAGATAGCCAGGTAGATAAGTGTAGCCAGGGGTTATTTTACACAGTCCCCCGACATCAGGACATTTAAGATGTCTGGAGACGTTTTTTTTCCCTATGAGGAGTGGTGAACGCCAATGGGATCTAGCGGGTGGGAGCCAGGCCTAAGAGTAGCTAAGTCCTAGACAATGCACAGAACAACGTTCCCTCCTCCTTCCTCAGCAGAATTATCCAGCCCAAGATGTCAACACTACCCCCGTTGAGAAAGTGGGAGCTAGGTGTTGGGCGTACATCCAAGGCACATGACTCAAGGGCTACGCTGTTGCTGACATGAACGCAGGCTTCCCAGATGGCAGCATTCAGCGGACGTTTATTGAGTCCCCGCTGCGTGTTACGTAAGCACTGTTCTCAGTGCTATGAGTTCTGCCTTCGGGTTGGTAAAGGATCTGCTTGCCAGGGGCCTGGTGCAGAGTTTAGTCTGGGAATTTCTTCTTCCCTTCGGTCTTTCTGACACTCTGGGCCCCACTGTTTGTTTCAAACCCTCAAGAGCAGAGCTACTGGAACCAGAACCAAAACAATTTGCCAGTGTTTCGCATTCTCCAGAGTAATTCTTAGAGCTCACTTAATGTTGTGAGCCTTTTATACATTGTCATGATGGATATTTTTAAAGATACTAGGACGGGAAAGGGAAAGATACACACGGAGGACAGTTTGTATTAAAAACAAGCGAATGGTTTGAACTCTCCAACTGCTTTGGAATTGATCCACAGGCGCATATCAGCTCCCTCCCACTCAGTGCTACCGGGCCATGTGCATTTGTAAAGCAGTAAAAATAATATGGGTAACCGGATGGCAGGGGCCTGCTCAGCAACACATATTACACTGGATTAGTATCATGGTTCCACAATTACTTGGAGATGACTAAAGTCACAGCTGCCTGAGCTGTACTGGAAGTGCAAACCAAATTGCTGGATGGTTCAGTCTATCAAGGGCTTGTCTTGCAAGCACAGGACCTGTTTTCCATCCTAGAGCCCACATAAAAAAGCTGGGCACGGTGCCACACACTTGGAGTCCCTGCCCTAGGAAGGCAGAGATAGGTAGATCCTGAGGCCCTGCTGGCCAGGCAGCCTAGCCTACTTAATGAGCTCCGGGCCAATGAGATCCTGTCTTTAAAAAGGAAAAGGTGGATAGGCCCCCAAGACATAACACCTAAGCTTGTTCACTGCCATCCACACATGTACATGTGGACCTAAACACAAATGTGCACACACATGCACAATAATAAATGAATAAGTAAATAAATAAATATTTGCCACCATTGCTTACATCAAATTCCAAGTAGAGACTGCAGTTTTTGTCAGTTATTCCAATGGACAGATACCCTTTCAGTCCACTCTGTGAACGTTTTTGGTTGTCCCTGCTGCTTTAGCAGACTTCTGCTTAGCGCCCACTGGAGCAGTATTAACCGCAGTAAGCCGCCGCTGAATTTCTCCCCTAAACGTTCTCTTCCAAGTTAGCAAGTAAAAGAGAACCTTCCTTCAGGATCAGAGACAAAGGAAGTGCCCGAGGGCCCAGGAGAGCTGACCTCCCCTCTGCCACTCTAGAACAGAAGTGGGAAGAATGAACTGCGCTGTGCTACAGTGAGTTTTGCAGTTACCACCGCAAATCATCAGGTCGTGCATCTTTGGAAACACCATACGGTGTTCAGAAAAACAAGCCAGCGACTCAAGTTTCAAAGAGGACACCTCGGTTCCCATTTCTTGCTTGCGAATCATCTCATAGATCTGTGTCTTCCTGAATTTTTTATGACTTGCTGAAAGCTTCACCAGGTAGGTGCTCCACGACCAGCTATGCCCCAGACATAATATGGTTTCCGGTGTTCATTCGGAAATCTGGATCTGAGCTTTGAGATCCTAGAACTGCACGTCTGAAGAGTCTCATGCTGCCTCCATCAGCAAAGCTGAAGGTACTACATTCTGAAAGAGGACTTAAAAATTTTATTTGTATCAGTCCACCCAGACTGCTTCACATGGAGGAATGCTGGTGGTTGACCTCAGGCCTTGACATTCTAGGCAAGCTCTCTGCATTGAGCCATACTCTTACTCCCAAAAGATTACTTTTTAAACCAAAAGGTTAAACCTGCCACACAGACTTCCTGAGGTGGCCAGCAGTTTAAAAGGATGGGGTGTGGCTGTTCTCTAAAGCATCTCTCCTACTCAGAATAAGAGTCTGTTGTCCAGCCCGACAACTTATTGTAAGCTGTGAGACAGAGTTAGGAAATAAAGTCACAGGCTTTCCGACCTGAAGTCCAGTATTTGCTCCATAAATTATGCTCTTCCTCTAATAGCCACACTCCAGGGCTGCTGTGTATCTCCCTCCCCCCTCACTCTTTCAAAGCCATTTGCTGCTATTCATTTGGATGATATAAAGATCAAAAAGAATATTTCCGAACAGCTTTCGATTAGGAAACAGTAACTTCTGAGATGTTAGTGGTGTTTCAAGATTAACAGATTCAATGGTCGAGTTCGTTTAAGAAACACTGACTGGGGTCATGGTCTATTTTCTGTTGCTATAACGGAACACCTGAGGCTAGGCAATTTGCAGAAATAGACATGCATTGGAGGTTGCAAAGTCCAACACTATGGTACCAACCTCTGCTCAGCATTCTAACAAAGTAAAAGACATCACATGTTTTCACAAAGCAACCTTGCTATTTTGGGTCATTTTATTCTTATAAAGACTACAAACTACTAAGTCCATCATCTTAATGTAATTCCAATTACCTCTCAAAGCCCCTGCCTCCAAATACTATCAACATAGGAATTTGGAGTTTTCATTTCAAACACATGAAATTTTGGTAAGCAAAGTCAAACAACTATAACTGAGTTCAACAAAGTAAAACATCTATCAACACAGACATTATCGTTTGCCCTGTACACCAGTGAGAGAAAAAGGAACATGACATTCAATTCGTTTGGCCCTCTTTCTGTAGCACTCCAGTTACGGTCTGCTAGGACTCCAGGGCTCTGCAGTGCACTGTGGGAAGTCTTGGGATGGAGGTACTTAGTGTTGCGAAAGCCCCAGTGAAAGGCACAGACAGGCCTGGGGCTTGGGGGGGGGGATTTCAAGACTCTCCATCAACTGGAAGCTTAGCCAATTTGACAGAGCAGTACATAATAACAACCTAGGGGTTGTAGATGATGGGTTAATTAGGCTCTTTCAGGATGAAAAGAGCACCCCCTCCCCAACACACACACCATCTCTGGGAACAGTAAATGTGGGAAAATGAGAAAAGGTAGCAAATCATTCTGCCTCCCCACAAGTCTTCCGGGCTTCCTCAGAGTGGAATCTTGGTCATGTGAACTGAAAACAGTGGTAGATGGTGCAGATATCACCTGTCTCTCTGAGAGTGAGCATTCCTCACTCTCTGTTCCATTAACTCGTTCTTAAAAGAATTCTGCACAAAAGTGGACCACAACCAACTGAACCACATAGTTTCTTTTTTTCTCCTGTAGAGCATAATGAATATATCACATTCAGAAGGAGAGAAGAAAGTCATAGGCAGCAGGGAGAGAAGCCAAGCACACAAGGAAGAGCTAGGTCTCCCAGCCGTCCTTGAATAGACAGGGCCGGTTGACGAGGGTGGGGATCTTGTCAGTCTTCTTTATGACCCTTCCCTTGGCCCTTAGGACGTTGCTTTGATCATATAGGCAGTCAATAAATACGCAACTGGGATGAATGGGGGGATAGGTGATGTGATAAGCTGGGAAAGAGTAGAACATGCTCTTAAATTGAACGTGAAGGAGAAACAAATGAGGCTTGAGAAGGGGATGGGAGGCAGAAGTTCCAGTTGACACAGAGAAACTAAGTTGGGAGTAATAGAAGTCAGAGGTAGGGAGGGACAGTTAATAAGGGTGCTAACATCCACCTGCCCAGTCATTTAAGTAACTTCTGAGCCGCCGTGTTTCATGGCCCATGCTAGATTCTAATGGCCCAACAGGGAACTGGACATAGAATGTCCCTGCACTAATGAAAACGTAGACTCTAATACAGGAGTAGGTGGGTTGGGGTTGGGAAAGAGAGAATACATAAAATAAAAAAACCATATACCAGAGTGTAAGAAATACTAAGGAGAAACTAGAATGGCACAGGGAATGGAGAATGTCAACAAGGGGTGCTGTGTGCACACGTATGCGAAGGCCAGAATGGTCATTGGCTGTCTTCTCTCTCCCTCTCTCTCTCTCGTGTGTATGTACTATGTATGTGTACACGTGTGTGCACATGTATGTGAAGGCCAGAATGGTCATTGGCTGTCTTCTCCCTCCCCTCTCTCTCATGTGTATGTACTGCGTATGTGTACACGTGTGTGCACATGTATGCGAAGGCTAGAATGGTCATTGGCTGTCTTCTCTCTCTCTCTCTCTCTCTCTCTCTTGTGTGTATGTACTATGTATGTGTACACGTGTGTGCACACGTATGCGAAGGCCAGAATGGTCATTGGCTGTCTTCTCTCCCTCTCTTGTGTGTATGTACTATGTATGTGTACACGTGTGTGCACATGTATGCGAAGGCCAGAATGGTCATTGGCTGTCTTCTCTCCCTCTCTTGTGTGTATGTACTATGTATGTGTACACGTGTGTGCACATGTATGCGAAGGCCAGAATGGTCATTGGCTGTCTTCTGCCATCAACCCTATCTTGTGCCTTGAGGAAGATTCTCTCACTGAACCTGTGGCTCACTGGTTAGGCAGAGGCGCCTGTCGCCACCTCCCCAGCCCTGAACCTCCGAGCTTTTCCCCGGGCTTTGGGACTTGGCTCAGCTTCTCACACTTGCACAGCGGATGCTTCGCTGACCGAGCCATCTTTCTCCTCCCACCCCAGCCCCCAGGCTCACATTTCTCTCAACGTCTAGATAAAAATAAAATTAAGTTGGATGTTAATTATTATGACACGGAGAGATCAAAATCCATTTTTTGTGCTAATCGATCAAAAACCACTTCACTAAGATAAGAGTATTTGAAAAGGAACTTGAGTGTCACGGAGAGGAAAGAATACTGCTCGTGAGTAATTTGAAGGCTAGAGAGTTCAAGTGACTTTCCTCCGATCACCCTGCTGATGTCTGTTCTGCCTGACACACTAAGCTGAAATCCATCTGTGACAACTCAGTAGTGTGAAAGCCTCAGGAACTACGCGTGCCCGTCTCTTTGCATCCTATACCCTCCTAGGGGAGAGAGAGGTCCTTTATGGACTGAATCCTATAGTAACCTGGGGCAGTAGATGATTAGTCTCCCAAATATGTTGTGTAGATGACATGCCCTAAAGGACCAACTATTCAGTTGTCTCTTTAGGATGTTAAAAAGTTTGTACTCTAATACCTGGTGATGAAAATCTGTTAGGTGTAAGTGTGCAGAAAGTGGCAGGCCAGCTGAGTATTTACAAGTATTTACACTTAGGTGTTAAACTATGCTTGGGATAACCTAAAGGATAAAACCAACTCATACAGGAGAAGGAGTGCTTCTTAAGCAATGCTCTTTAGTTAGCTGCTGCTTGCCTCAGTTACTGACATCTGCCCATGCCTGCCTCATCCACAGTAGCCGGGATAAATCATGACGGTAGGTTAATGTCAATGTAGCCTTCCCATGGGGAGGACCTCGTAAGCATACTGCATCCCATTTTCTTACAAGATCCCTATTAAAGCTGGGCATGGTGGAGCACACCTTTAATCTTAGCAGTGGGAGGCAGAGGCAGGGGATCTCTGTGAGTTTGAGGCCAACCTGGTCTACATAGTGAGTTCCTAGATAGCCAAGGCTATGTAGAGACACTCTGTCCTCAAGAAACAAAGCAAAAAAAGAAAAAAAAAAGACTCCATTGATCAAGCATCAGCATGAACTGCATTTTATAGACATAAAAACGGAGACTCGGTGAGTCGGAGTAATTCTGAGTCAGGTGATGAGCTAGCCAACATGAGAGATGAGGCAATGAACTTACCTTGAAATTATTGATATGACTAAGCTCTAATATAACTTCAAAGTAGGAATGAAGGTCGTCAGGATGGTTCCATGGCCAAGGGCACTTGCCCCCAGCCTGACGACCGAAGTTCAATCCTCGGGACCCACAGGATGGAAGGAGTGAACTGACTCTTGCAAACTGTCCTCTGACCTCCACATGTGCTATGATGCGTACTGCCCCCCAAAATAAATACGTGGAAAAATGATAAAGAAGAATTCATTAAGTGAAAGACACAACTAGACTAGACTACACTGTGATTGTTAGGGATTTAGGGAACCGCCCGACTCATAGATAGTTTGAAATAGACGGCAGTGTATACTTCGGATTAAGAAAGGAATGTTTTCTTACCTTGGAAAAGTTACTTATAAGAAGTGAAGACTTAACATCCCCCCGAGATGATTTAACGTAAGCCGTGTAGGAATGAGTATGCAGTTTTCTGGTGTCATGGGTCATGCCTTTGGATTGACTGGATTTTTGAGAGGAGGAGAATACCTTTTGTCTAGTTAGTAACTACTCGAAGGTTTTCTAAGTTACTTATCTAATGTATTAGTGTACCTGCCATGTTGAAGTTCACTCTCAGCTGTAATTGTAGAATGCTATGTATAGTTACACATAGAAATTTGAGTATATGCAGCTTAAGGTATTCCTTTCATTAGGGAATTAGTCCCTACAGTTTAAACAAAAACCACACAGGGGTTATTGGTTAAAATTATTTAAAGAAACTGAAGAAAAAGGGGGCCTAAACAGACGTCCAGTTTAATAAATGTCTGATTGACTTGGGTAGGTAGGTGTGTGTGTGTGTGTGTGTGTGTGTGTGTGTGTGTGTGTGTGTGTACAGCTATACACTCACAAGTGTACAGGCCAGAGGTTAATGTCAGGTGTCTTGACTCTCCATCTTATTTCTTGAGATAGGGTCTCTTACTTAACCTGGAGCTCACCAATTTAGCTAGACCGGCTGACCCGCAAGCCCCAGGGATCTGCCTGTCTCTACCTACACACACACCACAGCACTAGCTTGCTGCCATGCACAGCTTCTACGCTGCGGCTGGGGATCCAAGCCCAAGTCTCCATGCTCCCGCAAGCACCTTCCCTGCTGAGCTGAGCCATCTCCCCAGCCACCTGAGTGCATTTCCCCCCAAGAAAACAATGCCCCAGTTAGCTTCTTCTTCTTCTTTTTTTTTAATCTGTTTCCCATTTGTTTGCCTTGTACTTCTTCTATTCGACGCTTTAACTTTGCCAATATTTTGTTCAATATTCTGGAAACTTTGAGAAATCAGATTGCAAAATGCCAGATTTTTGTTGAGTCATCGATAAGGCTTAATGATGAAGAACATATGAGAGGCCGACACCTGGAAGTCAGGTGTATTCATGCACACGAGGCAGTTCTGAGAAACAGAGAGCTCTCAAAGCCAGAACAGGGATTAAGGGTATTAGGTGTTGGGAGCACCATAAGCCTGTGAAGGTGATTCATGTTAGGCAACGTGGGAGTGCCTGCTTCTGACCTGCGGTGGGAGCTGTGTGGGAATCTAGGGAACGCTCTCCCACTGAATATGCCTCCTATATCTTCCACGCCCACAGTGGAGTTACTGGGGTCATTGTTCTTTGTATAATTGTATTCCATCTGTGGATACCACCCCCAAAGCTCTCACCAGCACGGATTCCTATAAGAAGTAAGGACTTGTTGAACTGGAACTGAATTATATCGAAGTAACTATAAATATTTTATTGACTGTGTTGGATGTTACACATCTGATCCTTTCAAAATATTCATTCTTTCTTTCTATAAATATTGAAAAAAAAAAAAAAGAAAAATTTCCTAATTTGCAGAGATGAATGTTCTTTAAAAAAAAAAAATCCCTGTAGATTTGGGCAAGTGTAAAGAAAAATGCTAAGCAGGGAAAGGAAGAGAATGTGCGGGAAGGGGATGGGCGCTTACGTGGAGTCCCCAGGAAAAGCCTCGTGGAGACCGTGGAGGGAAGTTGTGAGGCAGCTGATGCTGGCGCAGAGAGGTCGGGGTGCAGAGAGAGGGTGAGATGGGGGAGATGGTGGGGAGGAGTGAGACAAGTGACATCTCAACAGCAGGTAACCCAGGGAGATCCAAATTCACCCCCAGATCAATTAAAGCCCAAGTTATTTTCAGCATCTTATACTAAAAAAGAAAAAAAATCCCAATTTACACCACCAATTGATCTGGCTTACTTACAATGCCATTGGTTTTTACCCCGAATAGCACTGGAAGTTGTTGGAGGTTTTAAACAAATGATTGATATAATGTATTTTTAAGATACATGCTAAGAAAAGACTAAACAGGAAGGCAGGTGAAGGAGGGATTGGGAACCAGCAGAGATGCGTTTCAGAAAATCAGACTAGATCTCATAGAGCCATGTAGGCAGAGGGTGACAGTGGAGGTCTCCTCAGTAGAAAGAGCTAACACATTTGCTGACAGGTTGGATAAACGTGCATGTGTGTGCACGTGTGTGCGTCGGGGGAGGGAGCATGTAAGGTGCTTGCAGCTTGTGCACCTGGAAGAATAAGATAACCATTTGCTGAGAAGCAGGAACCTCTCGGGGAACAGAAGCTCACCTTGACGTGCTAAGTATGAGCTGCCTATCAGGCCTCCAAGTGCAGGTACTGGGGAGGATTAGCATTCAGAGAAGTCTGAACCAAATGCACGAATTTGGAAGTTAACGGTTTAGAGATAATATCTGAAGCTAGGAAACTTGCTTGAGATGACCAAGGATACACGTATGGACAGAAAAGAGGAACGGAGCCCAGACAGGGATAACTTTGTCCGTCGATGCCACCATTTCTGAAACACTCTGGGAAGTCCTAAGTCTCACTCACTCATGGGACCAGTGGTAATTGTGTGTTGAATTCCATTGAGTGGCCATGGTCAGGCAGATGGACATCTAAAATGACAAACGAGAGGGAAGCTGGAAGCAGCACACTGGGTTTCTATAAGAGGCCCGAGGACAATCAAAGAGAAGGAGGGACGCTGACTGGTACCAAGTGACGGAGGAAAGCCGAGGAGAGAGCCAAGGAGAGAGCAGCGCTGAGTTGGAGGAGAATGAAATCTTTGAAAAACGTCTTGCCGAAAGAGCGACGCTAGTTTTAGGGACCTTCCGCCTTTGAGGGGTTTGCAAGGTACTCTGGATCCCATTCTGTTGCCTGGTCTGGTCTCAAACTCCTGGAATCAAGTGATCCTCCAGCCTCAGCCTCCCAAGTATTCCAAATCTGGGGACACACCAGCCTGCCGTCCCAGCGTCCTGCCTTATTCGATTTTGCGTCCTGTTTGAACTCTCAAAGCTGCACCCGCAGAGGAGGTCTTGGAACGCCCCTCCGCCAGATCGGTTTGGGACAAAGTTCAATCATGGCACAGTGCGCACTTTGCCACCCAGTGTTTTATGAAATTTGATTTGCAGAATGTGATATTGGAGGGCATGTACCCAAGGCTCTGGGGCTGGACGGTGAATCCCTTTTAAATGAAAATGTTCACATTTTACAGCGTACTTTAAAACAAAACCTTATTCCTGCTTTAATTAATGTGGAGCCATTCTGTTAAGGAGTAGAACAGACAAACCACACTTGCAGAGGACGGGATGTGCCAGGGCCTGTCCTGCTTTCTCGTGCATCTCACTTTATCTCTGAGACAAGATCTGGCTTCTCTTGATAGTGAACACAAAGCAACAGAACACATTTTTTTTTTCCCGCTGTCATATTTCTTTTTCTTTTTTTTAAAGTCTCGTGGATCAGATAAGATGCTCTCTTTTTTACAACGTTTTTGCATTTATTTATTTGTGTGTAGGTATGATGAGTGTGTGTGTGTGTGTGTGAGAGAGAGAGAGAGAGAGAGAGAGAGAGAGAGCGAAGAGGGGAGGTCAGAAGAGAACTTCTTCCTCCCCCATGAGGGTCCCAGGGATTGAACTCAGGCTGTCAGGCTAAGTGGCAAGGGTCTTTACTTGCTGAGCCATGCTGCTGGTCCCGATCATGTCTTTCCCGGCCCCTCCTTCCTGTGACTGGCAGAGGAGTGGAAACTTCCCCAGGCCTCAGAGCCGCCTGTTGATGCTGCCTTTTATGCTCCGTACCACTGTTCCTGGATCAAAGCTTATAACGAGTGATATTCCAGTGGTGTTCACATTTTCATCTGTGCTAATGCTGTGTCTTTTGGCTACTGTTGGAAAGGGCTTCTCTGTTTTCAAATGAATTTGGAGAAAATGTGATCATTCTTTGTACTTTCCCTTCCAACGCGGCCCTCAAACTTCCCCAGAAATCCATTTTCCTTTAATTCCCTGCCTCCCTGTAGTGGATCTTTTCGACGCTTCTCTTCACAGTCAAAGATCCTCCCTGGCACCTGCATTCCACTGTGGCACTCATGCTCCCGACTTCTCTTTCTTTCTGTCCCTGTCTCTGTCTCTCTCTCTCTAGCATGCACACACATACACACACACACACACACACACACACGCATGAAAAGAAATTAAAATTAAAAACATCACTCTTTCTCAAGCCCCTGTTACACACTCAGCTAAAGAACTTGCCTCCTACCTGCCTCATAAAACCCGTAAGATTAGCATTACTGCCTACCTCAGAAGGTCAAAAGGCCCCTCAGCCTGCAGTGCTTATTCCTACCCCTGTCTGAGAGAGTCTCTTAAGCATGTATTCCTTTCCCACCCCTAAAGCCACTGTCCTGATGCAATACCATTATTACCCATTGGCTTACATTATTATAATGTTCCTAAACATCCTCTCTATTGTCTTGTGTGTTCTCCAGTCTCTTCTCTGTGTTGGATTTTATGGAATGTTTTTATTCTGAGACAGAATCTAGCTTTGTAGGTCTGACGGCTCTGGAACCCACTGTATGGACCAGTCCGACCCAGAATGTGAAAGCAATCCTGCCACCTGTGTCTTTCAAGTGCTGGTATCGAAGTCAAGTGTCAGTCGCCAAGCCCGGCTGAAATGTCCCTTTCTGACTTAAATCTTCTTCTTAATCCCCTCATAATGGCGTCCCACTCTTGACTACAGCGTGACAGACCTTTCCTGAGAGTTGGGCCCCTCCCATTCCTGCCATTATTACCATAGCTCTAGCCTCCAGGGTGTCTGTGGGATAACTTTCATCACTCCAAGCCCCTAGCTCGCGCTCACCTTCTGACTGGTACTTCCTTTACTTAAAGAACTTTTTCGTTTTTTAAGATTTTTAATTATTTCTTTTATTTTTTTAAGATTATAAATGCATCTTTCCCTCTTACCTTTCCTCCCTCTGAGTCCTCCCATATACCTGTCCTTGTTCCCTTTTCATTAAATGTTATGCCATATATATATATATATATATATATATATATATATATATACACACACACACACACACACACACACACACATTCCTAAATATCTAACTACAACCTTCTCGGTTGTTTAATATTACTTGTATGTATGTTTTCAGAGCTGACTATTTGATATTAGATAACCAATCAGAATGAGAAGACTATTTCTTCCACTCTCCACATTCCTTAGAAGTTCTTTGTGTAGGGCTGGGGCCTCCTGGCCTTTTCCCAATCCACTTTAGCCCATCTAATGCTGTTGTTGTCCTTGTTTAGCTTGTGTTTTGGGCAGCCGTGTTGGTGGGACTTTACGGGTGTGGCTTCTGATATTGCAAGGAGACACACTCTCACAGAAAACCCCCTGATTCTCTGGTTCTTACCATCATTGTGCCCCTCCTTTGCTAGGATCCTTAGGGGTGGGAGCTGTTTGATAGATTGTCAGTTGGGACTGAGCTCTACATCTCTGCCTTTTGATAGCTTGTGGTTTTCTATAATAGTCTCTGTTGCAAAGAGAAGTTTCCATGATGAGGGGTGAGAACTTCAGACAAATATTTAGAATGTAGTTAGGGATTATGCTGGTTTAGTAAAGTGGCAGTGGGTAGTCTCCTCCGAGATCTAGGACTTCATTAGCCCTGTGTAGTTGGCTAGGTTTCCAGTACCAGGGATAGTTTTCTTCTCGTTGAATGAGTTGTAAGTCCAGTTACCACCGAGGTATGTGTGTCCCTACTGCACCCTAGGGTTACTGCCTCATGCTGGTCATTGTTGTGGTTCATAGGAATCATGGCTGAGTAGGACTGTTGGTTGCATGGTACCTTCTGGTACTATGAGAGCTAGAAATGACTCAGTGTTGACTCTCTCCATCAAGTTCTACCTCCCATTTACTTAGCTGAGTTCTAACTCAAGCATATTTTAGGTGGGCGGATGGATGGATAGATGGCTAGGTGGATGGCTAGGATGGATAGCTAGGATGGATGGATGGATGGGTGGGTGGGTGGATGGATGGATGGCTAGGATGGATGGCTAGGATGGATGGATGGGTGGGTGGATGGATGGATGGCTGGCTAGGATGGATGGCTAGGATGGATGGATGGGTGGGTGGGTGGATGGATGGATGGCTAGGATGGATGGCTAGGATGGATGGCTAGGATGGATGGATGGGTGGGTGGGTGGGTGGATGGGTGGATGGATAGATGGAAAGATAGATAGGATGGATAACTAGATAATTCGTACTCATCCTTAAGGACTTTCTGTAAGCCCCATCTCTTGCCGAAATTCAGGGTCGGTGCACTGTGCTTGTGCATCACGGGTGTACATCCCAGCACCCTACACTCACTTCTGTTGTGGCAGGCGTCACATTCTTTGGTGAGCCCCTCAAGGAAGTGCAGACCACACCTACAGAAACACTACCCAAGTATCTAGCGCGCTACCTGCCATTTAGTGGGCATTTATCAAATAAATGAACTCTGAGATTGTCACTATTAATATTACTGATGACAACTTTTCATTGGGTTTTCTTTTTTTGGTGTGATTTAAAGGACTTTTATAGCAGAGGATCAGGTATAAGGCGCATGAATAGTGTGTTTGCGAAGGGACTTGCCAACTGCCTCTTAACTTCACCATTTCGGATGACGGGTCCTCAGGCAGACAGTTGACAAGTATAATTTTTCATGAAGATAATGTCATGGGTTCCATTCTTCTGCAAACCTGAACTGCAGGCTCTGTTCCTAGTTGGCAGGGCCTGGCACGAAGCAAAGATTCACATATATTCCCACCTCTTGGAAACAGTGCGGGTGTGTGGGAAGGTTTACTCCAGGATTCCGTTCAGTTTTTTTTTTTTTTTTTAAATCAGTGTCGCTGGAAATGCTTGGGAAGGGAGCCTTGTACCGCCAGATGGGCTCTTGCCACACACGGCTCTGTTGATGGCACGGGGAGTTGTTTGGGGATTCTGGAAAACAAGCCCCGTGACACTCTCTCTGGACAAGCTTCTGTGGCTGCTGGCTTACCTGTGCAAAGCCGAGCTTGTCCTTCTCTTTCCCAAAGACCCATTCTTCCAAGAAAGCCAAATCCAACATCCACCTCACATGCTTATCCAGAGCTCAGACAGAAAACTAGTTGAGAGAAAAATCGTCTTTGGAGAAAGAGTTAAAATATCGTTTTCTTGCCAAAACAAACAGTATTGTTGGGAAAAAAAAGACTAGACTGGGTCTTGTCTCCTCCAGTTACCTGCATGTTGTGTGTTTAAGGACTTCATAATCTAACTGAGAGTTTAGCTTATGTCTCCTAAGGATGGATATCAATTGAAAAGTGGAGAGGGGAATTCCGGGGGAAAGTACGCGTAGAAAGTCACCTCTCAGTCTGCTCGGAGAGTCTGGTTGTCAAGAAGGGGAGTGGGAAGGTAAGGCTGACTACAGAAGCTCAGGGTCTAATTTGTCAGGACTTGATCCTGTGGGAACTAGAGATCCATCAGCAGCTCTGGGCGAGGATAACATAACCAGAGCTGTTAAGAAAGAAGACTTGGGGATCAGCATGAAAAACCCCTAAGCAAAACTTGTGAGATTAACTTCAGAGGTGATACATATAAATTCCTCTGTTCAAACCTCAGCTCTACTACCACCACCAGGGAGGTGTAACTTATCAGCCATTCATATGAAAAGGGGGGAAAAAACCCTGAGGGTTTCAGTTGACTGTGATTTCAGTGTGAATGATCAACATACATGATTGCCAAAAAACCTGAATGCAGTCTTAGGCCACATTAGCAGAAGAGCAGCGTTCCAAGCAACAGAGAGAATAGTCCTCTGTCCTCCTCCTTGTCAGAGCACAGCTAGAATATTATGCTCAGGTCAAGATTCTCCTATTTAGAGAAAGCGGAGCACAACTAGTGAGCCCAATTAGAACCCCTTGTTACATAATGAACAATTAACTTGGGATATTTCGCCTAGGAGAGGATTTATGGATGTTCAGGGATTGCTGGCATTCTTCAGATATTTGGAGAGGGATTAAATGGACTCTGATGCTTTCAGAAGGCGAGAGTATGACCAAAGAAAGGCTTTCTAAAAACCCAAATGTATCTAGAGTCAGACTAAACTCTTCAGTTTTTCATGCCAGGGAATGTTTCAGAAAAAGCCAAGGATCCACAGTGGGAGGCTCATGTGCAGAGCTGGCAGTTTGTCCCCTCCAACTCTGAGCACACTCATTTTTGACTTAAGAAATTCTTTACATCCATCTTGCTCAAGAGCAGAGGACTTGTGGTAGGCATTACCGAGCACTGTACTGCAGAGCATGGCTGGTAAGTCTCCCGCTAGCCGAGCAGCCCCGTCTTGGTAAAAGCTCTCAAGGGAGAGATCTCCTGTCTTGATGCTGTGGGAAGAACAGCCCTTCTTCTTAACTATTAACCACAAGAAAGTCATGTAACAGCCAGGAGAAGGGAAAAACAAATCAAGAAAATGAGGTCCTACTGTCTGTGTCTTTGCTTTGTACAGATGGAGGACATTTCATCTGTATTTTATAGTAAGACCAGGTTCTGTGTCCTTATAAATGTCGGAGTGCTGTATAAACACTATTCACGCAGCTCTGACACATTACCAGTGAAGAGGACACTTTGGACCACTTCATTTGGCGACCAAGCAGATTTGGTTCTAGGAATGCAGTAACACACAAAATAAACTCCACTTCTAAAGGCCAAACAATGGATGTGAATGGGCTTTCCTTTCAAATGATTATTTTTATTTCATGGGAATGAGCGTTTGCCTGAATATACATCCGTACACCGCAGTTGTGGGTGTCATGTGGGTACCAGGAATTGAATCCAGGATCTCTAGAAGAGCAGTCAGTACTCCTAACCACTGAGCCATCTCTCTGGCCCCTCAAATGGACTCCTTTAGAACAATAATCGGCTGTAAACTAGGGACTTCTTGTATCAACTTTGAGCATTCGTCAACCTTCCCTAGATCACTGGGGAGCTGACATTTTTCCTTAGTGCTTCTAGACAGACATTTAGTTGAGAACAAACATCGGTCGTGGTTCTTTAATAGATAAATGACATAAAGAACTATATGCTTTTTTTAAAGCTGTAGACCCACGAACTCGCTGGACAGCCATAGCTACGTTAGATTTAGAGGGAAACGAGGAAACTGGGCGAAAGGACAACTCACGTCTCTTCGGTCTATATTTAGTTCTGCCTGTTTACTGTGACTTTACAAATTATTTTAAAACTGTATCATGAATGTCAAGTGCAAGATAAGGAGCTGAAGCTTTAAGAGACGTTTTGAGGCGGCAGCGCTAACTCCAGATGAAAGTATGAGCTTACAGCGGAATGCCTTATCGAGACTGGAAGAAATGTAACCACCTACACCTTCTTGGTATTCCAGACTCCTGAAGTAACTTCTAAGTGATTCTGTCTAGAGGTCGCTCTGGTAGCGAGCTTAGAGAGCAAGCAGTTACGCTGTCAGCCCTCCTCCCCTGGGCTCCCTCTGAACTTGCCTTTATTCTTTTTTGCTAAGAGTAGATATTCTTTGCGTGACAGGTTTGGAGTTAAGATGAATGGACTTTTCAAAGAATATGCCTTTCAAATTCTCTTAAGGTGTTTTTCAAGTTGTCCAGGGAGTTGGAACATGTTTAAAAGACTTATCAAGTTGGCTGGGCTGTGGTGGCGCACGCCTTTAATCCCAGCACTCGGGAAGCAGAGGCAGGCGGATTTCCATGAGTTCAAAGCCAGCCTGGTCTACATAGTGAGTTCCAGGCCAGCCAGAGTTACAACAGAGAAATCCTGTTTCGAAAAACAAAACAAAAACAACCAAAAAACAAATAAAACATCAATTTAAACTACAGTAACCAGAACACACACCCATGCACACACACACCTTTTTCCAAAACCTATGAAATACGTTCCAAGCCCACATGGAAATGCACAGCCAGGCATTCAGGCATGTTGTATCTTTTTAGCTCCTCTTTCTCCTTTAAAAGCCTGACTAACACAGCGCTTAGCCACTTCTGCATGGTCTTTGTCTGTGAGCAAAGCCTGTGTGTCTGGCGGGGACTGGAGGAGCTGGACTACTTATGCAGCTGGCCTCAGGTGCTGCTCTCTTCAAAGGCCATTTTAATCCTTTGCTCCGGTTTCTAGCTAGTCATCTGCATCTCTTGAGCTGCTGGGGAGTTCTGTGAAGGCACTGCAGATATTTTTCCCAGAAAATGAAGTTGGTGACTACTACCCTTAACTATTTGAAGAATTTCCATATTAAGATTAAACAGGATCACTTTGTATGGCCCCAAGATGAGTACTAGATGTTATAGAAGACGGGGAAACAATTCTATTTCACGTGTAACTACTGAATACATACACTCATGTGGCTTCTCCGTGTACCTTAGCCTTCCCTTCCCTTCTTCCAATGAGTTCAGATATGACTAGAAATATCTTTTTTCTTGGGATCTAAATAATACAGAACAGATGCTGTAGAAATGTGTAGATGGTGTATTTTGTATTGTAATTCTGTGGTAGAACGGACTCTTCCCTTCCTCACTTTCCGATGTAGTGACTTTTAGTATCAGTCCTGCATCTTCGTTTTACCCTGACTGAAGGTAACTGCATAAAAGCCTACGTAAATGTACGTCTCGAAACTGGCCCTCAGCCCCGTCTCATGCCGAGGTCTCCAATGAGTCCATTAGATTTCTTTCCAAAGAACTGCGCCAAAGGCACTCGAGGTCTTTTCAAATCAGAAAAGTTACAGAAAACCCTTTGACATCCACTTAGATGTAAAAGTATACAGTCAGAAAAAGAAATGCTCAGAAATAGAGTGTAATTTTCTTGGCATCATAGAAGGAAAATAATGAAAATACTTTCATCGGTGGCTTAGGCATATAAATAAAAGAGAGGTCATTTGCCACTCAGCCAGAGAGGTAAATGGTCTAGAAACTATGTGGCATGAAGCACTGTAGGTAGTTTACCCAGAAATGAGAGCTAAATTGAGGACCATTTGAAAAGCTTTTCCATGCTGAAGAAAAATGAATTTACCTTGTGTATCTCCAATTCAGTATTAGAAATTACAAGAGACAGGCTATGTATAGCTTAATACAGAAGAAGATACGGAAAACCATCAGCAGTGAAATCTGTTGCTTGATAGCAAATAGGTGGGTCTCATAGCAAGTGGGTGGGTCTCATAGCAGGTGGGTGAGTCTCATAGCAAGTGGGTGGGTCTCATAGCAAGTGGGTGGGTCTCATAGCAAGTGGGTGGGTCTCATAGCAAGTGGGTGGGTCTCATAGCAAGTGGGTGGGTCTCATAGCAGGTGGGTGGGTCTCATAGCAAGTGGGTGGGTCTCATAGCAGGTGGGTGGGTCTCATAGCAAGTGGATGGATCTTATAGTAAGTGGATGAGTCTCATAGCAGGTGGGTGGGTCTCATAGCAAGTGGGTGGGTCTCATAGCAGGTGGGTGGGTCTCATAGCAAGTGGATGGATCTTATAGTAAGTGGATGAGTCTCATAGCAGGTGGGTGGGTCTCATAGCGACTGGGTGGGTCTCATAACAAGTGACTAGGTCTCAGAGCAAGTGGGTGGGTCTCACATCATGAGTAGAGATCAGCCATAATAGAGGAAACTCTCTCCATTGAGAAATTAGGGTTAAGTAGTCTTTTGTTCCCTTCTAATTACTAAAACAAAAATACATAGAATTGTTTTAGAACATTTTTGAGAGAGCTTAGTTTTCAAGAATTAAGGGGCAACCGAAATCTTGTAGAGTTAATTTTTCAATAATTAGAGACATTTGCGAATCAGACAAGAGAGTACATGTCTATAACTCCCAGCATTTGGAGGCTGAGGTAGAATAGTTCAAGGCTAGCCTGAGCTACATAGTAAGGTCAAGGACAGTCTAGGTGAGACTGTATTAGTTACTTATCTTGTTTTTGCAACAAAATGTCCAACAATACTCTTCAGTGAAGAAGAGTATTTTGAGTCCATACCAGTGGAGAAGTCAGAGTGATGGGGGCTTTGAGAGACTGGTCACATTGCATCTACAATCGGAACCAGCTAACTGCTGGTTAGCTCCCTTTCCTCCTTCTTCAGCCCAACCCCCAGCTCATCCGATGGAGCCACCCACACTTCGTAGGTTTTCCCACTTCAACGAATGTAATCTAGAAAAATCCCTCAGAGACAAGGCCAGTGGTTTGCTTCTGTGATGATTCTAAATCCCACGGAGTTGATAATCGAGCTTCACCATCACACAAAGACACTGTCTCATCAAAAAAGAAAAAAACAAAACAAAACTGGGAGACACTTGAAGCACTGTGTGTGGCTGCTTTTCTTCTTCGGTGTTATAACCTGAGTACTGTACAAAGTACACTACCAAGTTGAATTAATAAGCAAATAGTAGTAGAATCGATAAACAAAATTCCTCTCTTAAAAGGCTTAGTAACACACAGACCTGAGATCTTCATCTTAGTTAATCATGGGTTTGTCATCATCTAAAAATGAAATTTGCATTATAGTTTAAAGATGTAGGCAACCTATAGTAAGAATTTATACTAAGCTTTCAATTTGGCTAGGTTAGAAACGCCTTTTTATTACCAAAATGCACAGGATAGAAACTATGTTTATTTATGTATAGGTATGTGTTTCTGGGGAATCAACTTAGGGCCTCACCTATACTAAGCATATATATATATATTCCACCACTGAGCTACATCCCCCAGCCCATTTGTGGAAGTTGAAATGAGAGTTCATCACTTCAATCCACTTCTCCTTTGAGGCCAGAATGTCTACTGTGAGCTTTTTTGCTTATAAATCCAATGGCTTGTAAACGTCTTTAGAAATTCTGTGCTTCAAACTCTTCCATAGAAATCTCTACTCTGTGAGCAGAAGAAAATATAACCTACTTTGATGGTATTGCGTTCACTCTTTAGGAGTCATATGAATTAGACTTACCCATCCCCTGGTTGACAGAGAGTGCTTTGGATGTGCAGTACAAATTGGAGAATGTTTGTGTTTTACTTTCCAGAGGCCAGCCGCTGGGCTTTCTCTTTGCAAATCTTTCCTCCTAAGGCAGCTTTCTGTTCTTTTCCTTAATTCAACTCTTGAAACTAATCCTCAGACTTCAGACTGGAACTTAATGGGAAAAGATATGTGAGCTTAATCTCTACTGGGAAAACTTTTTATAGTGGTAATTAATACTAGTTCTCAAGGTCTCCTAGCAGTGAAGGGCAAAGTGGCCCTGTCCTACCTATTACTCCAGTAACAGTAAATATTTGTCTGTGGCCTAAGGCAATCTGGGGAGTCCTTTTGAAGTCTATTCATTCAGTAGCCAGGATCTCCCCACTGGGGAAACAATGTTGAAGCTTGTTTTCAATCTTAATCAGGACTTTTGGTTGCTTCTGATAATGTCTGGAAAAATGAAAAAACATTCTAGTGTTAAGTTTGTGTTATAAAATCTCCTAAAATGCACACTCAAGATCAGCAGGAAAGCTGGTGCGACTGTGTCTTTCTATAACACTTCAGATAAATAGATAAATGGATAGATAGATAGATAGATAGATAATACCTCCTTTAATGTACCTCATTTAAAAGAATATATCTTTTGTCCCACCTTAGAAAAGAAATTCCCTTTTCACCTTCACTACATAGTTCTACATTAGAATACCTTGGTGTCATGATTAATTGGTGGAGGCAAAGTAGAGTCTGAAAGCTTTATTCTGACGGTAAAGTAAAGCCAAAAGCCCAGGAACTTTAACTCATGGAGTCAAACATCTGCCCAGAGTTTGGAGTTTCCCTCTACTTCAGGGAAAAGGGATGGCTTCTGCTATTAGACACTGAAGATGTCTCTTAACATAAGAATTATAGAGAACAAACTCTGCAACTTGTTCAAAGGAAAGACCTCAAGTAGAATCCTCAACCCTTCAGAGAGTGTTGAACTCAACCCTTCAGTTCACCCTGGAAGGGCGAACAAGGAAAGAGGAATTGCATTTATGCTTACTAAAATCAGATAGGCTTTTCCTTCTGTCTCATTCCTTACATTCCACAAGTTACGATATCCTAAAAGCTGTAGCTCTGATAGGGGAGTTTGGCTTCAGCTCATCAAGGACTATCTGCTACAAGATTTAGCTTCCCAAAGTTTAAAACAAGCAAACTGCATAATACAATTGTTTTCAGGCCCTAGACATAGACAACACAAGATTGAGATCTGAGAAAAAGAGAAAAACCATGGCAGGCCTTAGGATTGCGTCTGCTTATCAGTGGTTAGTAATAGGACGTCCAAGCCTTGGCATGGAAAGGGGAACCTAGATTCCAGTGGCTGAGCTGAGGAGACAGAGCAACGTGGAAGACAGTCAACGCCCCTACAGTTCGAAAGGGTAGTTACTAGAGAGGAGAGGGCACCTAGAAGAAACACTGAAGATCGGTTCAAAGGTTGACTCAGACTTTGGTTGAAGTCCAAACTGAATATCTCCATCCTAAACCTCTCCGAGGGTGGAGGAAGCACCTCCAGGAAATGGTAGTTGGACATTCTGAGTATCTCACAAGGCAGGGACTAGTTGGTCTTCCCACTACACAGACTGGCAGACTTCATACTTCACAGGCATGGGGCAGGGTTGTTATGAGGATTCTCAGAAAGCTTCCATGGCAGAGCTAAGTTAGCCCTAGGATAAAGGTCATCGGGACTTATTCTACCAAATATTGCAAACAATATCCCAGAGGGCTGGGCCGTTGGCTTAATGGGTACGAGTGCTTGAGCTGCAACATGAGGGTCTGAGCTTGAGTCCCCAGCAGGCACATGAAAAGCCCGGCAGGGGTACATGGCAGATAACCCCAGAATTCAGAGGAGAAACCAGCAGATCCTGGGAGTGCACTGGCCACCCGATCCGAGTCAAAATGGTAAGTTTCTCCCTCTCTGAGAGACCTTGTTTCAAGGTAAAAATGCAGCGACTAGAAGAACACACCCAATGTGCTGCTCTAGCCTCTACGTATACATATAAAATTATCTCTCCTTCTCTCTCAAAGGAATAACTTATCCCAAGCAAACTGATTTTATATCACATTAAGTCTAACCCGTCTTAGAGAAATACGTCAAAATCTACCAAGTAAGAACCTAAAATTCACGATGCCTAATCTCTAAACAAAAATTATCAAGTAAGGAACAGTGACTCCTAACTAGCAGAAAAGTTAATCGAAACATACCCAGCCAAGCAAACACAACTGATAGAACCAGCAGCCAAGGGCATTCAAGCAAGTATTGTAAGTATACTCCATAGGTTCAAAAAACATGAACACGGTAAAGAAAACCATGGGAGACATGAAAAAGATTCAAACAGAAGTTCTAGACATGACATAACAATACCCAGCATGAAAAATCACATATGCTGCAAGGCGTTAAAAGGAGACTGTCCGGCGTGGAGAAAACTGTGTCGCCAACGGAAACTGCGAAAGAATGCAGCGCAGAGGCAAAGGGAGGCGGAGCCAAATAACAAACCATCGCTGAACTGTGGGAGAACGTGCCACCGGAGTCTAAAAGTAGCAGAAGACAAAAAGCGGAGGGAGGCTAGGAAAACTTGTCTAAACTGGGTGACAACCGCCAATCTGCAGACCTAAGAGGCTCGGTGTATCTCAGGCAGAAAAGTCGAGATGAGAACGAGACCGAAGCGGCCAGCGCGATCGAAGGAAGAAAAGGTAGACATTTCCGCAAACGGCGCCCGGGTCGTCAGACCTGTAAAACTTAAAGGCAGAACCAAACAAACGTCAAGGGCCACCACAGGCAGTTCGCGCTACATAAAAACTGGCCTGAAGCAGTTATAGGCTCAAACATAGCTTAAACCCACAAAACTTACAGAAGGAGTTATATAAATGGCCCAGGGTCGAGCACAGTACTTCACAGATGCGATCCAAGAAGCACCAACTCCGAAAGAAAAGCATAACTTTTTTTAAAAATGAAAAGGACTTCGCTTTCAAAATACTTAAGGAGGTAAGTGTTTTGCTGTGAGAAAGATTTGAAAAGCTTGTCTGAATATGTGATTACATGTAATAATGCACGAAAGTCATAACTCAAGACAAATAACCGAAATGGTGAAAGGTTTGGATAGACATTCAATCAGAAAGAAAAAAAAAAATGTGCCCAGACATGAAAAGATGCTTAATCCTGTAAGCCAGTGGAGGAACACAAATTAACGTCACCACGAGATGTTGTTCACATTCATCTCAAAGGCTAAAGAGAAGATGGCTGATAAAACCAAGCCAAAGCTTTTCATCATGCACCCATCGCAGAAACGCAAAGGGCGCCAGCGGTTGGGCAGAATCCTGACAGTTCCTTACGCGCCTGCGCTTCGTTCGCCGCGACCTGGCAGTTCCCTTCCCATCAAAAGCAGGGACTTACGTTCTCACTAGGACGTCTGTGTGACATTTTAGTGTGTAAACATCCCGAAAGCCCTTCAGTTGGCGAGTGAACAGACAGCGGCCGATGCGCCTCTAGTTCTTTCTTCTTCTGTCTCCTGGTCCCATTTTTGTTCTTGACACCTTTACAAACTCACCCTGATTCCCTCTGAGCACTCAAAAGTATTGTGCATTCAGCAGGGTGTGGCAGCTCACGCCTCTAGCTCTGGCACCTACCTAAGTATCGACATCGTTCCAGGCCAGCCAAGGCTAGAGTGAGACTCTGTCCCGAGACAAACAACAACAAGCTATTCTGTATCCAGCCAAAGATGGGCAAGGTTTCCAGTCTTTTTTTCTTTCCTTATTTTTCCTTTAGATTTGCATCTACCGTTGTTACTTTTTCCTCCTTTGCATTTTCACTTCTTTGGGCTTCCATGGTAACAAATTTTTCTATTATATTCCATCCATCACCGACTCGTTCTTATGTTGTTCCTGGCTCTTTTCTTCCTTCTGATCTGTAGCCATGGTGGCCCCCAACGCTTGGCCTTCTCATTTGGTTTCTGGCATCCATTTATCTGCCTCTCACACTTGGCTCCTTTTCTCCTTACCCTGTCCCCCTAGCTGCCTCTGTCTAGGTCCTTCTCTTTGTTGTGTTAATTGTCCAGAAAGGAGACTCCAGTCTTTTCTCTCTCCTGGTCACCTATTCACTCTTCAAAGACCAGAGTTGACTGAATTTGGACTCCAGCAACCTGGGTTCAAAGATTAGTTGTGCCACTTCCCAGCTATGTGACCCTGAACAAGTTAGCATTTCCTCGGAGTTCCTCTGTCTAAAGATGAGAACGAGTAACACCACATCCTAGGTGTACTGTAAGGACAGAATGAGGTCAGGAAGAATGGAACTGTTTACAAACTAGAAACCACTGTGAAGCCTGACTCTGAGTTTTCACAAATAGGTATTTGTCAGATGCACAAAACTTTGCTTATAAAAACAGATAAAGTCCCCCGTGTCCATAGAGCTCAGGGTCTAGAGAGGAATACAGACAATTTAACAAATTGAAAAACAGGCATGATAGCTCCCAAGTCTGGAAGGAATAAGAGATACTTGAAACCGCTCTCAGGGGGGTCATCTAAGCTGGACTTGTGATGAAGAGGGGCAATGGCGTAAACTTCCTGATTGAAATGACATGGAAGATGTTACCTGTAAGACAGTCTTCCTTGGCCAAGTCACAGGGCACGCGGTGGGGGATGACGACGGAGGGGTATGTTCCAGACACGGAGCAGCTTTGCAAAGGAGCTTTCTATGAGGTTCAGTATGGGAGAGAAGGGCAGGCAAAATCAATGAGGTTGTACGTGAATTTCCATCACAGGGCAGACCACGAGAAGACCCTGATGGTCCAGATGAGCCGTGCATGCTTTTGATAAAGCAGGTCGTCAGTTCTAATGCGTTACCCAGGTGGACAAACAGTATTTGAGAAACTTGCCAGGAAGTCCTTGACATTGACTGGCTTCTCCACCTGGTCTGTGGCTCAGAGAAAGCAAGGTGTCCGGGGGGACGTTACATGCCAGTCAGTTTTATTTGTTAAGGGTAGTGACTTTTTTTCAAGGCAACTCTCCAGCTGCTTTTGGTAAAAACAAATGCTTCGTGACTTCCTCGCGCTCGAGGTGATGGGTACAGGAAGACACAGGAATGGGCAGCATCACTTTTCCCACGAGTGCAGTCAATCCCATCCACTGTTAGGATAACAAACAGAGGTTGTATACAGCAGACATAGCACTTTCTAATTCCACATTTGAAAGTCAACTTGGACCAGGAGTGGTCCTCTACAAAGGGTCAGTGGGATTAGTGGGAAACATTCTTAAGCAGGAAACTTAACAACTGGGTTCTGGTCCTAACTGTCACTGACCTGCTGGCTGCTCTTGTAAATCACTCTGAGCCTTGCAGGACTGGATCGCTGATCCTAGGGGTTCTTCTGCCTTCCAAGCCCTTTGATTCTAAGCGCTGATGTAAAGGGAATGCCAGGATTCCATACATATTGGGGAATTTTTGGCATTTGTTTTCAGCCCGATCTTTGTTTTTACTTTGCTCCTGTGTTGTCTCTTGTTCCTCCTTTTGGTCCTGTCCTGTTCCTTCCCTTTGAAGATATTTAAGAAGGGGCCTTTCATTACTCTAAAACTGTAAATATGCCCTTGAAACATGCAAAGAGGCTTTTGTGTACTTACAACTGGAGGTTATTATCGGACAAGTAAGTCACTTGAGTGCACGGCATTCCTCAGCCCGCTCCACCGAGAGCTTTATTGGGTTATATTGTCCTATCTCAGCAGATAAGACTCTCCCACTTTAAAAGGCGGGCTATCTGATGAAGCAGGGTGCCTAATGTCCCAAGGGTGTAAGCAGAAAGGATTCTGGGGCTGCCCAAAAGTCAGACATACTTCTCCAAGACAAGTAGGTGCTTCGCCTAAAGTGTTACAGTCAAGGATAATGTTCTAAAATTAAACCAACCAGCTGTTCAGCTGCAGACGCCCACGTGTCGATTACGCCTTCCTCTCCTTCTCTAGCCTTCTCTTTTCGTGAAACCAGAACTCCCGCTCTCTGCAAGAAAAGCCTGGCACTTTATAGACTTTCCAAGAGGAATCCTATCCGTGAAGCAGAATCCCGTTAGGGAACATATTAGGGCACCTCTCTTCCTATCACAGATCGTATGCCTTTTGCATTTTTTTTTTTTTAATCCAATGCCAAGACCTTCACCTTCAGTGATGGCAGCAACTGGCTTCAGAGGCCAGTGGCATATAGCCTTCCCTGTTGAAGTGAAGAATACTAAAGACTGTGTGTGTGTGGATGGAGAGGTGGCTCATGGGTTAAGGGTGTGTACTGCTCTATCAGAGAGCCCAGGTTCAGCTCCAAGCCCAGTGCTATCCAGGGGATCTTCCGTTTCTGGGTCTCACAGGTGTCTGCACTCATGTGCACATGTGTGCCCACAGACGCACGCACGATTAAAAATAAATCTTCTCTTTAAAAAAGAAAGAAAAGCATTAGTTTTTCATGTCTTTTTATCTACTAACTGCAACCATGCTCCTGGCTCCATTATAAAACTTTCAACCGAGTGCGGTGGCTTGTGCCTGTGATCCCACTGTTTGGGAGGCTGAAGCAGGAAGAGGTCTAGGAGCTCAAAACCAGTCTGGGCAACATAGTACAAGCTCATCTCGAACAGTCAAAAAACCACCAATACCAGCACCAGCACCACTACAACAACAAACAAAACAATAAAACACTTTCCAGTGTGTTATTTCTATTGATTTATTTAGAAAAATAAGGTGTTAGACCATATGCAGATTTGTTAATTGTATTTTATGAATGTAAAGTTGCCTTGGGCTTTACCCTTCATTTTTCAACCAGGATGGATGACAAAGATGAGGTTCACCCTCACTTGGGAACACTAAAAGCCAGGCAAGTTTTGTGAAGTGACAGTTTCAAGGCACTGGGACATCAAGTGGGAGAGGACAGTGGTGCCAGGGGTGGGGTGGGAGGGGTCCTGAGATTACCCCTCTTACTGTCTAGAGAAAGTGACCAGGTGCCAGGGGAGGAAGGAGGACGCAGATGGAGCCTGATGGATTAAGAACTTGTGAGAAAGAGAAAAGAATCGTGAGAGTCTGAGAAGGTCGAGGCAGCTAGACCTTGTGAGGATGGAGTTCCAGAAAGGTAACAGGCCGTTCCCAAATGTCCAGCTGAGTATTGATTAAAACTCACCTGGAACAAAACCATCACTGGTTTGTAATGGCCCGCACCTATAATCCCAACACTTGGGTAACAGAGACTGAGATAGGAGGATTGTTCTGAGTTCAAGCCCAGCTTGGGTTATATAGTGAGTTCCAGGCTAGCCTGTATTATAGAGTAAGACCCTGTTTCAATGTTACTACTAATCCCAATTATAACCATAATAAATTTTAAAATAAAAAACACTAGCTGTGCCATGGAAGATACCTTCCCCCGCAAAGGACAGAGGGAACAGTTTTCAAAGGTCCCACAGGCCACACAGAACCAGCATAGATCTTGCAATTCATTAATTGTATTAATTCATTAATTAGATTAATTAGAAGGGTCTCAGCACCTCTGTAAAAGAGCAGAATGTGTCGTATACTGTCTTAGTCACTGTTCTGTTGTGGTGGAGAGACACCATGACCAATGCAACTTGTAAAAAAAGCATTCAGTTGGGGTCTTGCTTACGGTTTCAGAGGGCTAGTCTATAACCATCATGGCGGGAAGCATGGCAGCAGGCATGCAGGCACGGCACTGGAGCAGTAGCTGAGAGCTACACCCTGATCCACAGGCAGGAGGCAGAGAGGGAAGTGGTGAGGGAGACTGGGCCTGGGCTGGGCTTTTGAAACCTCAAAGCTACTAGGGGTCACCTAGTGATGCACCTCCCTCTAACAAGGACACACCTCCTAGAGCCATCCTAAAAAGCCCAACAACTGGGAACTGAACATTCAAATATATGAGCCTCTAGGGCCATTCTCATTCAAACCACCACGGATACTAACAAGTATATGGGGGCGTACCTAGCGAAACTTGAAAGTAAGCTCAAAAGGCTCCAGCTTGTGTTGAGCAGCTTGACTGCATCCCAGGAAAAAGCGCAGAACTACGAAACTATCCGGCACCCAACAAAGTCACACTCACAATGCCTTGCAGCCAATCAAGACTTGCAAAGCAGCAACATAACAAGAAGAAAAATTGATCAGTAGAAGCATGGAACAGATGATTAAAAAAACCAATGTCTCTTGTTGAAAACATCGGTCGCTGAGATGAAGGACACTCAGGCTGGGGTCAGCAGGGTGGACACTGTAGAAGATGAGACTGGTGATTATGATCCAATGAGCAGCACAGGGAGAAAAGACTCAGAACGCAGAAGCAAAGCGCCAGTGCGCTGTGAGAAAACTTCAAACAGCTGAACGGAAAACAGTAAGAAATGATGGCTGACATTTTTCTGTTTGATTAAAACCATAAACTCACAGGTCCGAGGAGCACAACAAGACACCCCCAGGCACTTCGCAGCCAGATTGCTTAAAGTCCAATAATAAAAAGAAAATCGTAAAAATCAGCCAGAGCAAAACATAACACAACGGGTGGAAAGGAACGAGGATGAGAACGGCAAGGCTCCTGCCTTTGAACAGTGCCGGCAGGAAGACAGGGGAGAGAGAACCAGAGAGAGCTGAAAGGAAGCGACTGGAGACGGATAGCTCTGTGTCCAGCAAAGCTTTCTTTCAAAATGAAGATGGTATGGAGACTTTTCCAGACCCGGAAAGGCCTCCCTTGCCCCACAAAAAGTCCATCACTACCAAATTTGCACTTCCAGGAAATGTTAGAGGGTTCTCTGCAAATAAGAAAACTGAGACCAGATCAGTACCTAGAGCCACAAAAAGGAGAAAAATATCATCAAAAATGGAAAATGTGAACACATGTATAAAAAGAAATTTATTTTTAAATTTTCCTTAAAGAGAAAATTTAAAAAGAGTCCTTTCAAAGCAAAAGTTTCAACAGTATGTTTTAGAGAACCAAAATGTATAAGAACAACAGCACAAAGATTGGGGTGGAGGATAGGCGTGTACTGCTACAATTCTATCATGCTGTATTTGAGCTGGTGTCTGTGAGGGTCCTGGTGGGATTTTAGTTGGCTTAACACAAGGTAGAGTTAGCTCAACGGTAAAGTACCTATCTAGCATGTATCAAGCCCTGGGCTCACTCTCCAGCACTGGAGGAAAAATATGTACTCTACAAAGAATCACTTTTCAAAAAGGAGTTCAATATTTGAACAAAAAGGAGATAAATGATTTCCTAGAATATTCATTCCAAAAGAAGACAGAAAAAGGAAGAGGATGAAATATAAAACAGTATTATAATAGGTTTAAACACAATTGTATCAACAATCTCATTAAGTGTTAAAAGATGTAAATATTTTTATTATAAGACTAGATTACCAGACTGAATTAGATGTTTAAGAAGATCGGCTATGGTGTCTACAAGAATCCCCTTAACTATAAAACCCAACTAAAGTTAAGGGATAGCATAAGACATATTCCTAAAGGAAGGGAGTAACTGCAGATCAAAGAATATTATTACAGTTAAAGAGAAGCGTTTCCTATTGATAAAGGAATTTATTAAAAGAATGTAACAATGTAACTATTTATGAACCCAGCAATGGTACCTTGAAATACCTGAAGCAGATGTTGCCCATGCACAGAGAAGTCGATATGATATGAGCGTTATAATTGGAAAGTTCACTGCCATTTCAGGGGCAAAAGGATCATTCATCAAGGCAGACCATACCCTGGACCATAGCACAAGTGCCAATAATTGTCAAGTGACAGCACGCATTATGTTCTCTGACCACAGGAAGTTAAATAAGAAAATCAACAAGAGGGTATCTGGGAAGTCCAAAATTAGAAATTAAGATGTTTTTAATAACTCATAGGTCAAAAAAGAAGTCGAAAGTATTCTGAACCGAGTGGAAATGGAGACGTGGCCGGTGGGTGTAACTAGAGAAGCACTTAGCGGAAAAGTCCCACAGCAGTGTTCTCAGGCGCTGCGCTAAGAACCGTCAGGAGAGCAAAGTGAGCACAAGGAATACAGAGGCAGGAGGTGAGGAAATGGGGAGGAGTGGAGACAGTGATGGAGCCCAGAGCTGCTTCTTGGAGAATATGGACTTCAGATTCCACTAAAGAACGAGCTCCACCGTGCTCCCAGAGCCTCCATGCTCCGCAGAAGCGAAAATGAAGCCAGAGATCACACAAAGATCTCATTTGTATATTTGGAGACCATCCTGGCCTCATTCTTTTCCTTAAGAATACAAAAATCTGGGCCAAAAAATGGCACAGCAGGTAAAGGCTTTTACTGCCAAGCCAGAAGACCTGAGTTCAATCCCCAAGCCCCACATGGTAGATGGAGAGAACTAACTCTTACAACTTTGTCCTCTAACCTACACACACACACACACACACACACACACAGAGACACATATACAAACACACACACACAGTAAATAGTTGTTAAAAAAATCTAAGAATTTAAAAAATCTTATATGCTATAGAGAAGAAGGAATCCATAAAGCCATTGTGAAATGTAACATATTTTATGTAGATATTAATAAATGCATGTGCTCACATGAGTCTCATTAAGAGTATATAGTTTTATCCAAACACACATTAAACATATTCATTAAGGACTAATTCAATAGGAGTTTTTAAAAATTAAAAAAAAAAGAACAACTTACTTTCTTAGTTCTGAGTCTAGTTCTTTTTTGGCTTCTCTTTTTAAAATAAAATTTGAAGGCTGGGCGGTAATGGTGCACACCTTTAGTTCTAGTACTCAGGAGACAGAGGCAGGTAGATCTCTGTAAGTTCGAGGATAGCCTGATCTACAGAGCAAGTTCCAGGACAGCCAGAGTTACAACAGAGAAACTGTCTCAGAACGAACAAAAAAAAAAAAAATTGGAGAACAGCTCATTCATTTGTTTATCTAATGGTAATATGAAATGCTATCATGTGCTTGAGACAGTGGCTGTTAACCAAACAAGATCCAAAACCTCTGAATGCCCAGTAGAATGTATACAGACAGACAGACATCAGCAATGGACCCTGGGCAAGTGCCGTCCTGGAGCAAGCTCCAAGGGCATCCACGGGGTGGGTTATCAAGTTGGGCTTAGAACTCTCCCCAAGACAGCAACTGAAAAGAAAGTTTTTAATGTGATGACTATTTCTGGTTGGTAGATGGGTGACAGTCTGTGTCTCTCTCTCTCTGTCTCTCTATCTCTCTTTCTCTCTCTTTCTCCTCCCACCCACCCCCACCTGACTCCTGCCCCAGCATCATGTGTCATGAATGACTGATTCAATATAGGCAATAAACCCTGACGTGTGGGGAAATACGTTCATTTTTGGAAGAACCCCTTAACCGTTATGCACCTGATATTTAATCCTAATTCTGTTCATACCGCTTTAAACAGTCCCCACCTCAGAGCACAAAAGAGACAGAGAATGCTTGGTTTTGTTGTTTTGTTTTTTCTTTTGTCTTTGTTTGTTTGTTCTACTAATTCTCGCTATACTGCTGATTTTACAGGTGGCTTGTTGTTTGTTTTTAAGAGACAACGCGTTTGTTTTGGCTTATGGTGCCATCATGGGGGAGGGGGTGGCAGCAGGAGAGGGAGGCTGCTGGTCTCACTGCCCTGGCAGTCCGGACGTCAAAAGGGAAAGCTACAGTTTGGATGTATGAGAATTCCAGAAAAGAAAGAGAATATAGCCTATTCAGGGCTCTTTCAGGATCGCTTCCGAACACAAGGGCGTAAGAAGACGCGTAACCCGAGCTGAGAATCCACAGCCGCGGTTGACCTGTTAGGGATCCTAGCCTCATGGGAGTCAGGCAAGACCAGGGACTGCGTAGGGAAGAGCCCAAGACTAATTCAGAAGGGCAGATATTTTTTAATTATGCATTTTCTTTGCCCAGTTGGCTTCACTTCTGGAAGTTAGGAAAATGCCGTGTAAGTTCGTTGTATTTGGTTATGCGGAGAAGGGAACAGCCTCATTGCCTAACAATAGCAGCCTAGTTAAATAAATTATGTCATCCATACAATGGCATTCCAAGCAGGTTTTTTCACTGCATGGCAAGGTTTCTCACTCTCTCTTCCGCATCAGAATTACCTAGAGGGCCCACTGAAATGCAGATTGCTCAGCCCAGCCTGTAGAGTTTCTGATTTAGTTGACCTGAAATAGGGTCAAGAATTTGCTTTCCTTACAAATTCCCTGAGGGTGCTGTAGGTCCAAGAGCTACACTTTCAGATGCAGAGGCTTATGTCTTGACTTGGAAGGATGTTCACAAACTGTACTCGATTGCCGTCCTATATAGGAGTTTAGGGGGATAGATGGTTGAGTTCATATTCCTGACTGTCTTTAGTGAAACAGTGTGGGTACTGTCTGATTGTCTTCTGAAGTTTGAACGGCATACTTTTCTGTAATAAGCAGAACATCAGTAACTAAAACACAAAAAAATTACTTTACTTCGGAGTAAAGACTCATGAGGCACTGGGCATTGGCTCTAACATGCTGGAGAATGCTTAGCATTGCTTAGGGAACCTTGTTCCTGGCTCTTAAAGGGCACCCGTTGGGAGTGCTTGTTCAGAAGCAATGGGAAGCAGACGATTAATGATGGGCCCACCTGCAGGCACCTCCTGAACTTCTTGGGAGAAAAGCAGAAGAGGCTTATGGGAAACGGAGGGCTTCCGCAGTGCCTTACTTCTTCTCTTCAGTAGTGGCACACAGGCTTCTTCTGGGTGGGACCCAAAGGCCAGCTGCCAGGACTTTGCAGCATCTGGATTGGCGCACTCTGTTTCCTGATGGAGGCTAGATCCCCTTCCCAGAGTATCAGATTAAGGCGTCTCCTCTCTGGGAAAAAAAAAGATTTCATGGTTTAAATTCCCGTTCCCTTTTGTGTCAGTGGCACTCTGCCGTCTCCTGGTCTCCTTCCCAGCATGCAGCCTCAGGGGTCACGATGTCCCTTCGCTGCTGATATCAGTGTGCCAACCGTGGTGTCATGCACGCCCAGCACAGAGCCACCATTCAGCTCCCCTGGGCTGGGTTCAGGAAGCAGAAGGGCCTCTAAGTTTCCCTAAACCTTGACCGATCTTCCTCCCCCTGTGCTGGTGCTGAACAACTCTCAGGGTGAGAGGGGTGGGGAGGGACAGGGAGTCAGGGTAAATGTCAAGGGTAAACACATGACCGGAACAGAGCGAGCAAACAGCTGCCACCAATGTCCAGGAAAAGGAAGGGCGGGCAGACAACACAGACAGAGAGAGAAGCTCGGAACCGGCTTCTCAGTGGGTTTTACTTGCCTAGCGCTCGGTGGTGCCTTTCTATGCCTTCATGGAGCACTAGCAGAAATGCTAGTCTTTGGTGTGACACGATGAAAGCTGGTCTCCTTATCAGCCTCTGATGGTTCTCCCTTTGGGGGAGGGGAGTTTTGTTCAGTGTCCCAAAATGTGAGCTATGTTCTGATTTCTGTCTTTAAACAAACTCATTCCTTCTAAGGTGACTCTCGGTTATGTGACATACTATTGGTTGGAAAATTTCATTCCCCGTGTGTCACTTTCCAGCAACTTTAAAGTGTGGATAAATGGACCAGAATACTTTTAACATAAAATTTGTCTAGGTTTGAGATGTTTAAACTAACTAGAAATACATATACATGTTAGTTAATAAATACAGTCTCTACCTACTGTCCCAAGTTCTTACCTCTCCCCTTTTGATGCTACACTGTGACACTCAATACAGGGTCTACACAGGGACTCTGTACAGAGAGAGGGTGCTTAGAATCTCACTATCACTCAGGTGCAAAGGGTAATTTTGTAACTAATTAAGTCATTTACCAAAATGCACTAAACCCCATCCAAAGTGGTTCCTGTGACGGTGGGAATACCACCGCCGCCGCCCCCGCCACCACAAGTTTGCACTTTACCCTGGGAAGACAAAAAGCTAGAAGTAGACTGCCAGGTATATGTACGAAGAACCAAAATCAGGCAGGGCCATTTGAAATCTGTGATTTATTCTGAAGAAAGGGGGTCTTTGGCAGGGTAGGGAGGAGGGTGGTGAAGCTTTCTGTAATGGAGAATTATCCTGGCTGTTGTATTATTGTATAAAGGTCAAGTGTATGCCCAGGGAATCCAGCCCTTGTCAGTGTTATAGTTAAGCAAGAGCAGTTTTATCCTCAGAGGCATGGAGATGAGGTCCTCCACCAGTGATTCCTGCCTTTTAATGCTTTTGCTATAAAATGCATTCCGTGTGTGTGTGTGTGTGTGTGTGTGTGTGTTGGGGAGGGTGTGATACAAGTTCCTGGATCCTGACTTTACAGTTGCTTCCCAACTGGTCCTCCTGTTTGATTTTTGACTATTTAGACATTTACCGCAGGAGTGAGCATCAGACCGAGGGCCTCCCTTGTGCTGTGCTCCTGCTCTGCCACAATCACTGCCCTGGTTCTTTACCTGTATAGTCTGTTCCTGCTGGGGGAAATGACGCTGTCTTTCTAGATCACGTAATGACTCAACTCGAGTATCTGTCTCCACCCTCCCATCGGCTCCCTGCAGTGCAAGTGACTCCACTGCAACCTTTAAAGGCCCCCTCCCTGCATGTCTGTCTGGCGTTTGTTTTTCGGTCTCTCCAGCCATTCTTCTGTTGTTCACTGGTCTCCAGTCACACTGACCTTGTTGGTTTGGTTTGGTTTGGTTTGGTTTTGACACAGGGTCTCTCTGTGTTGCTCTGGCTGGTCTTGAACTTTTGGTTCTTGCGATCCTCTTGGCTGACTCCTATTTGTCACCGTGCCTGACCTGTTGCTCTTCCTGAAATAAGTCAAGCTCGACTCTGCTTCAGGACCCTGAGCCTTGCTGTTCCTTCTGCTCAGAATGCTCTTCCCCACGATCTCTGCATGGCAGCTTCATCTCCAGAGCCAAGTCTCTGTTGGAGACTCACTGTACACTTCTGTAGCCCAACAGGCAGTACACCTGTTCCTTAGAATAACAGGGTGGCTCTTCTCCAGGTGTGATCAAAGTCTAAAAGCCTCTGGTTCTCTTATCACACACAGATAGCCAAAGGCATAAATCAAACTGGGACTACACTGGGCAAACAATACTGGAGTTCGCACACAGCCTGTACACACACGGTGTTTTCCTCTCTTCACAGGTTATTTTCAGAGCCCTGTCACCACCATATGACATAGAAAACCCTTACAGTGCCAAAGTTCAGGAGCAGCTGAAGATCACCAACCTCCGTGTGCAGCTGCTCAAGCGACAGTCTTGCCCTTGTCAGAGAAATGACTTGAAGGCAAAGCCTCAACACTTTACCCACTACGCGGTCTATGACTTCATCGTCAAAGGCAGCTGCTTCTGCAATGGCCACGCTGATCAGTGTGTGCCTGTCGATGGCTTCAGACCTGTCAAGGCCCCAGGAGCATTCCACGTGGTAGGTAAAACCAACCAGAAGTTACCTTCAGCTTTGGGGAACACAGGTTCCCTGAGTTGGTATCTGCCTAAGCGTTTCTCGTTTCCTCCGCTTCCTCCACCCCTCCCACTCCCGACTCGTCCCACAGGGAACCGGTAACTTGTTTTCGAAACTTCGATTTGGGAGTTATAGTCAAGTATGATGACTAGATTCCTTGGGAAATATCCACGCCAGTTTTTTTGTGCCATGACCTTTGGGTCTAAAGTGGAATGTGAGCAGTACTGAGGCCATGACCATATTTACCGAATTATCACCCACAAGCCGCCTTCGGCGGTAAATAGGGACCACTGTTGAGATTATGAAGGGAGGAAAGCAAGAGCCTCAGTTCAGCGTCTTGGTGTCTTTGCTGTCCATCAGTAGGATAAATAGCAATTCTCTGTAAGGAGCAGCCTGAACTTCCTTCGCTAGAAGGCAGAGTTAACCTCCCCTACTTCCAAGTTCACGGAACACAGACAAACGTTTTCCGCCCATTTCCCTGCAGGTGTCCGTGTGCTCTCCCACAATGCTGCCTGTCTCCCTCTGACTGAGACTGTAACGTCCTGAGAACAGGGGATGTGTATCTAGGGTATTCATGTCCTGGGGACCCAGCGTGCCCCCTGAGCTGGAAGCAGGTGCTCAGTCAGTGAATGTTAGAACACAGGTAGAAGATGGTTTTAAAAGTCGGCCTTGCCTAGCCTTCACTATCTTCCAGAACAGAAAGAGTGTCTCAGACAACAAGCGCTTCAGAACTATGGATGGGTGTTAGAAAAAAAGCTGAAGCTAAGTAGGAAATTCTTTTTTTTTTCCAAACTTAACCTTTTTCTTTACCTTCTTGAAATTAATTTTTAGCTAGCATACAAAGTGATTGATTTCATTGTGATATTTTCACACCTGTAAGTCGTATTATACTTTGTGCTTATTTAGAGCCCCCTCTATCCTTCCCCTTTCTGTTTCTCCTCCACAGAAGTCCTTCGTGTCACATTTATTCTATCTACCCACTCTTTAGGACTTTTTCTCCCCCAGATCGTATCCTTTCTACTGTCCTGTTCCACATATGCATACACGTATGTGTGCCTGCATATGTAAATCTAACCTGAATTCTGCACGTGAGAAGATGTGTGCTGTCTTCACGAGTGTGGCTTACTTCATTAAACATCATGATCTCTGCTTCCGTCCATTTTCTGGCAAATGTCTTCATCTCATCCTTTATAGCTGAGTATGATTCTGCAGTGTCTGTTTACCTCATTCTCCTTACCCAGCCAGCTGCTGATGGTCTTCCAGGCTGGTATCCCATCCTGGCTATTCGTATCCTGAATGCACTCAGTTCTTTAATTTTACACACCCCAAACCAAGCAAAGGAAGTAACAGTAGCAACGGACAAAACAGAACTTTACACTAAGAAGGCTTGAGTAACGTGGGCATGCTGGTGTACATACATCATCCCAGCACTCGAGGCTGATCCAGGAATACTGCTAAGCATGTACCTGACTGAGCCAGGCCAGGTCAGGCCAATCCTGGATCTAGGACCAGGAACAGGATAAAACCCAGGGCAAGTGGCCAGGACTGTAAGCTTCCAGGGATTCGGTTTCACAAGGATCTCTGCCCTGTCTTCAGAAACAGAAAAATCCGCAGTAATTGACACTGAAATGGTTGGACATATGCTTGAGTATAATTTTATTTTTACCTATTTTTTTCTGGGTTGTGAAGAGTTGGTGGTCGTAGGTGGAGTGTCGCTTATCTGAAATACTCGACACCAGAAATATCGGGGATTTTTAGAAACTTCACGTATACATAATAAGATTATCCTGGGAATGGGGTCTGAATCCACACATAAAATTAGCTTGTGCTTAATGTGGACTTTATACACAGAGCATGAAGACAATTTCATGCAATAGTTACAGTGCATCTGTGTTTGGGCCATGACCCATCATCGCGTGTAGTAGAATGTAGAACTTTGCACTTGTCCCGTCTGAATGATGCCCGGAACGTCCTAGATGGGGGATTTCAGAATTTTGGATTAGGGGAGTTTCACTTGTTTTAAATTTGGAAATGGGGGCTGAGCAAACAACTCAGTTGCCAACGTGTTTGTTGAGTAAGCACGAGAGCCTGAGTATTGGTCCATTTTAAGAGCCAGGCACGGCAGCACACATCGGTGGCCCTGTCACTGGGAGGGGTAGGGATAGCTGGATCCCTGGACTGCACTGGCCAGGCAACCTAGCCGGACTGCTAAGCTTCAGGTTCAGTGAGAGACAGCGTCTCAGAAAATAAGGGAGAAAGAGTACCTGGGGAAGGTGCCTGATGTGGGTCTCCGGCCTCCACATACTTGCACACCTGTGCACACACATGAAGGTGCACACTGTACACATACAAATCCTGAATCTGGAAATGGTCGCCTGTTTTGACCTGTAAAATGCGCACTAGGAGAATGTTCCTTGACCTCGGTGACACATCGCTGTAAGGTGGGTCGTCTTTCCGTGGGTGTGTTTGCCAACACTGTATGAACATGACATAAAACAACTAGGTCAATAGCTTCGGAGTGACGTCTGGCCTCTTAAGAAATGCTGTTCTTTTATAAACCACCTTATAAATGAATGTGTGTGTGTGTGCGCGCGTGTGTGCGCGCGCGTGTGACTTATATGTAAGTGTGACTCATTTCAGCACATTGTTTTTCTCTATCGGAGTAGCTCCTCAAGTGTGGTCCCTGAAGCAACAACATCCACGCCTCCCGGTAGCTTGTGAGAAACTCGGATCCTTAGACTCTGTCCGGGGCTGATGGAATCAGGAACTCTGGGGACTGCCCCAGGGTCTGCTCAGCAAGGCTTGCAGGTGATCAGGTTGCTAGCTAAAGTCCGTCGGGGGCCACTAGGTTGAAGACGATGCTGATTCGTGTTTGGCTAATAGTGTTCCTAGGATGAGTCATAATAAACGCTGATTTTTCTGGGCTAAAACGGTTTTTATTAAAATTTAAAATGTTAGATTTATTTATTTTACTCTGTGTGTATGAATGTTTTGTCTGCATGCATGTGTGTGCACCACACGGATGCTTGTTGGATGCTTCTTGGACTGGCATTCAGATGGCTGTAAGCCAACACATGGATACCAGGAATCAAAGCCCAGGCTTCTCCGAGAGCAGAAGATGCTCTTCATCACTGAGCCATCTCTCTGGCCCCTAGGCTGGAATTCTTAATGGATAATGGTAGTGAGTTAGGGAAGTTAATGGAAATGACACCTGTTCTATTCCTTAAGCTGTCTAAGACGGTAGGGTCATTCCCCGTCTTTAGAAGAGATTCTAGCAGGCAGCTCTCTGTGTCTTTCAGAAAGAATGCTACCTCCTCCTTCTTCCCAGATCCATGCCAACAGCCTTTACCAGCTGCATTTCCCCTCAGCTGTTCCTGTTTCTGGAGGGAGCTCGCTGAGCATCAACCAGACGCGAAAATCAGTCATCAGTAGTTGAAGTCACTCCGTCGCACTGAACTTCAGCTTCCGTATACACTAGGGATAGCATCTGCTTTCACAGTCACTGAGGCAGGAGGATTACAAGTTTGAGGCCAGGCTGGGCTATGTGCTGAAACGCTGTCCCAGGAAAACGAACCCGAACCGTCTAAGCTAGGATGAACGCCACTTACTCTGCAGTTCTTATCACATGCCTGATCTCTGCCACCTCCACTGCTTTTCCCACACACACTTCTTCCCAATTACAACAAAAATAAATCAAAGCTTATGTGCTATGTGCTGTGTTTACAAGGCCCGGGGTTTTGTGGCACGGGAAACTGTACTTTGACTCCAGCCTGTTGAGAGCCCAGAAGTTACGTGAGGAAAAGAACCTAAGCTTTCTTCTCTGTGCAGCTGTGGAGGGCTGATTTAGTTCCTGTTTGTTCTAGCAGCTGGTGATTCTACAGCTGTTGGATGATGGATGGCAATAAAAAGGAACATGGAACTTTTTTTTTTTTTAACTGAAATATCCAATCCACCGGATAACACCAGAGACCTTTGAGTACCATGGAAAATTATTTAAATGTCTTGAGTTACGCTTGTTAAGGTGGATTTATACTCCCTGATGAGAAATTCATTTAAAAGAGGGTCAGTATTTTGACTGATGTGCTCTAAATTAAGAGTCAACACTGAGATTTGGGGGACTGTGTCAGCTGGGTTTGTGGACGATGTTACTTAAGTCACCTTGCTGTGTGAGGCATGTTTGACAAGCCTTCGTGAGGTCTCATTTCAATCATTTTGTTTTGTTTTGTTTTGCAACTGAATCTGAGCACACCTACCCATGTTTGCACAGCTCATGGTTCGTAAATGCAGAACAGACTTAAGTTCGTAATTTCTATCTTCCTTCAAAATTTTCCCATATTATAAAAAACTCAACACTCTCATCAGGGAAGCTGTAGAGATGGCTCAGTGGTTAAGAGCACTGGCTATCTATCATCCAGGGACCCGGGTTCTATTCCCAGCACCTAAACGGCTGCTTACAACAGTCTATAACTCCAGTCACAGGGGATCCAGTACCCTCACCTGGCCTCTGCAGGCGCCAGACACTCGTGCTGCACATACATACATGTAGGCAAAATGCTCATGCTCATAAAATTAAAAGAAAAAATAGATTAAAAGAAAATCCTGTCTGTAAAATATAAAGTTAACTAAAGTTAATCTTCACAATAATTCTGTTATGTATCATCATCGTTTCTTTCCAGAAGACCTACCAAAGCACGGAGATGTTTACTAGCTTTAAAAGAGTTTACATGCTAGCAACAGGAAGTGACTGTCTACGGCCATACCGTCAGAGTGCTCCCAACCGTGTCTATCCGAGAAGTTGAGCAGGGTTGGGTCTGGTTAGTACTTGGATGGGAGGAAGTGACTGTATTTGCTTCGTCATTAAGTATTTTATATATGATACTAACAATTATGAAGTTCATAAGAAGTATTCGCATCTCTAGGGCACCGCTGCTAGGAGTGGGATGAAGCTGACTGTGAGCTCCCAGAGTTTCTAAGGGGCAGGGGTTTCGTTGTGTGCCAGACGACGCTTTAGTGGGGGCATGGAAATTAAAGGGACCAGGACGGGAATTACGTCCACACAGGAGACAAGACAGCAATCATGGTCATGTTGCAGCTGTGTTGTAACTATTATTTGTAACTTCACTTGATTCTCACCTGTAATGAGAAGAGAGCTTAAGTCAGTCACACAGAGCATTGATGTGGGAACGGCTTCATCTGAGTTTTGCCATGTACCTTCCATACTGTGAAAAAATTATGAATTACACCCCTTGTCAAATAATTGTGCAATTAGAGCCTTTACACAAAATTCCAATCATTCAAATTGCCCGCAACCCTTTTGAGCGGGACATCGTTTACCACTGCCATTCATTACATCATTTCCTTCCTGTACTGTAGTTAATTGCTTTCATATCCAGCTTTCCCTATCTGCTAAAATATCTGTTTTCATAGCCAAAGTTTGGCCATTATAATATCTAGCGTGTGGTATGTTAAAAAATTCTGGATTAAGTTGGGTGTGGTAGCATACACCTTTAATCCCAGCACTTGGGAGGCAGGGGCAGGTGAAACTCTGTGAGTTCAAGGCCAGGGTGATCTACATAGTGAGTTTCACAACAGCCAGAGCTACATAGTGAGACCCTGTCTCAAAAATAAAACAACAACAAAAATTCTGAATCAATATCTGACTTAATTAATCAATTCAATTAATCAATGGCATTTGAAAAATAAGAAATTCATTTAAGATACTAGATAATAATGGCTAGCCTTGATGATGTCATATACACACACACACACACACATATGTCTGTATATGATTATATGTCTGTAATATATATAATGTATAACATAGTTTATAATATATATTTAATATATAAAAATATAGTTTATATAGTATATATTTATAGATCCTATAAATTGTTATATATAAATATATAAATTTAATTATAAATAAATTATAAGGTAATATACGATTATATATTAAATATAATTTAATATATTTACACAACTTAATATATAATATATATTATTATAATATATGTAATATAGCCAATATATTTTTATATATAATATACATGTAAACTATATATAATATATTGTATATTATAATAACATATATATGTATATATGATACACATATATGAAACATGTGTGTGTATATATATTTATATATGTGTGTATATATATATATGCATATATGTGTGTGTATATATATTTATATATGTGTGTATATATATATATACACATATATATATGTGTGTGTGTGCATGTGTGTGTGTATATATATATATATACATATATATGTGTGTGTGTGTGTGTGTGATTCTTACTGTTCTCACTTGATTGTTATTGTGGTCTTATCAAAGTAATACACAAAGACCAAAGCATCTCTCAGGATCATCTCAAAGAAAGCAAACCCTCTCAGGCAAGCACTGCAAACACCTGCAGCCATGCAGAGGTTAACAGTGACCCAGAGGTACACTGTTTCAGGGGATGCTAAACTGTCCTCAGTGTTCCTTTCTAACTATTGGATTTCATTAGGATGATGTGACGGGAAATGCATAGTTAATTTCTGATACTGCCATTGTTCTTCCTCCCCTCGCTCTTTTCTTGTTGCTAGAACAAGACATCGACTGGACAAAATCATGGCCACCGTGACGTTCTCACACCCGTGTAATGCACTTTGATCCTGTGCCGTTGTTTCTCTTAAACCATTTTTCAGGGTAGAAATGAAATAAAAATTATTGAAACATTTTTAATGTGATTTTTCTTGTTTTTTTCAAAGACAAAAAAAAACATAATAGAAGTTTATTTCTATTTAGTCTCTAATGGATTTTAACTATAAAAGTTTATTCTAATCTTAACTTACTTTTCCCCCGTGAAAAGTGCGTGTGCACACATGAAGACGGGGTCACTCCACAGAGGCCAGAAGAGGACACTGGGTCATCTCAAGAGAGAGTTTCAGGCTACCCCATGTGGGCACTGGGGACCCAGTTCCAGTCCTTCACAAAAAGCAGCCAGAACTCTACAGAGCAGAGCCATTTCTCCAGCCCTATAGGTTGTAGAACTTTAAAAAGAATAACATGTAAATATGAAAACATGTATTATCTCAAATATGTCATCTGTCCCTCAGTATAACATATAGTACTGATTTTGTACTTAATTTGTTGTAATTTTTAAATTATTTTAAATTAAATTTAATTTAATTTAATTTTCCTATTTTTAACAGTTTTATACTATAGAAATTTATGTTTTTAATTAAGATAAACTTTAAATATTTTTTTGTCTAGGCTTTGAAATATTTTTCCTATTAGAAAGAAGAGGTTATACTTGTATACTTTTTTATTAGGGAAGGAGAATAGTATGTTCTTATTTATGCAAGTTTATTCTAACTCAAACCTCGGTGACTATTCAGTTTGAAACTCAGTTTAACATCAGAAAACCAACCAATGTGATACGGCATAATCATAAACAACAGGCAAAACCTATCTCAATGGATGTGAGGGAAGCGCGTGACAAAAACCCAGCACCCTTTCATAAATAATGAAGAAAAGCGCTCAGTAAACTGGGAACGGAGAGGCCACCCTCACTCAGCTCGGTAAAGATTGTCTACGTTGGACAGCGGTGGCAAAAACTGTCCTTTCCCTCCGCCATCGGGAGCGAGACGAGTGTGCTGTTCTCGCTGCCTGGTTAAGCTTGTTCCGCAGACTGCAGCCAGGGCAGTCAGGACAGTGCCGGCTTCGCCACGGTCTTTTAGGGCGATGCAGAGCTCTGCGTCGGTGTTAGCGCTCGGACAGCTTCCTGACTGTACTGAAAAACACTCTGATACGCCAGGGAGATGAGAATGACAAATCATATGGGACTGCTGCCTCAAAAAGAGAGCAGAGCTTTTCCTAAAGTCACCCCCAAACAAACCCAAAAGGCAAACGTGGATGCTCAGAGACGAGTTTTGCAGACAGGGTGGATTTTTTTTCTACACTTAGTCTTGCAACAGACTGTGTTAAAAAGCAGTATCTCGGAAGAAAACTGGTGCTTGTGCTACCTCCGGTCGCGGTTGCTGGCCAGATTCAGATGATCATAGGTTTCTTAATGGCTCCATCAGAGTTGCCAAGAAATGCAGCCTTTAAGTAAGTGAGTTGCTCCTGACTTAATCTTTCGTATGAGCATGCTGAAAAATGCAGATTACATTTTACAGAACTCAGGTAGAAACAGGCGATTTTCTAGCACGAAGAGAATCCTCTGAAAAAAGCAATTCAGCAGCAACAACAACAACAAGAAAAAACTATGGGCGAGAATATGCCCTAGCAACTCGCTTCTTGTGCTACGATCCCAGGCTCATTTATCTTAAACAAGTCAACTCTTGTCGCACCCTCTGCACTGTATAGAAACTGAGTGACAGTCAGACAGAGCTGTCAGGGGAGGAGGGAAACAGTGGGAAACGCAAACTTGAATCAAAAGGGGGGAGGGGCTGGAAGAGAATGCAAAATAGTCGGTAGCAGGGAATTTTCCTTTAAAATAGCAAAAGCTATGTGAGCACACTGAACAAGTGAATGTCATTGAGGGGAAAAGTACTGAATAAACCACCGCTTTCTCATAGAATTTACCTGGCCCCCAGCTCATTATAAAAACTCACCTAAATCGTAAAAGACATCGAGCAAGACCCTACAAACCCTGTGCTTCACACAGAAATTGTTTTCAAAATGAGTTCTATTCGTTTTTGCTTTTGTGTTCTCTGAGATCTTGCCTAACAGGTGAAGACTTAGCAGCATGTGGGAAGATGTATGTTCATATGTAGTATGTAGTACCTCCTGAAACTATGAAACTTAATGGGTATTAAGGAACTGAAATTGAGCTCATCCTTTTCTTCCCTCAAAAAGATTACTCATAAGCAGCTATTTTTACAGTATTTGTGGGAAGGGTTAAAAAAAAAAAAATCCCCTTAATGGCATCTCTATTCCGAGATGGAACTTCTAGTCTCTGGGGGCCTCTTGAGGATTCCACTGATTTGCTGTAAAAAAAAAATAAACAGATAAGTGTGAAGTCAAATGATGAAAACACTTCACAGAGCTGAGTGGCCACTAGCAGCTGTCCTCAGAAGGGAGTGAGCTTAATGGCCAGGCACTAGTTTGGCTTGAAAGCTGTTTACATTAAGCTGTCTACTGAGGGGCATTCTTACACAGCACCATAGGAGATTGCGGTAAGAAGTAGTAATACCTACCCACTTTTAAAAAGTTGCCTTTTGCTCTATATTTGCAGTTGAAGAAACTGAGGCTGTTGGGGGTGGGGAAGGTTGGGAGCCATTTCCGTATTCTGAAGCAATGAAGTCTCAGGTACACCGGAGGAGATGTCTTCCGACTGGCACCACAGTCTGTTGGCCTTGCCTGCCTCAGTTCCAAAGCCCATACGGTGTGAACACGCTTGCCCATTCACTTGTAAGACTTAGTCGGCCTGTAGCCAGGATAATTTCTAACCTAGTACTCGGAAATAATTTTTAAATCCATTTGGCAATGACAGCAGCAACAGTAGCAATAACAATAATAATTTTCAGCGGTGTCACTTGTCTGTTCACGGCACAGGGGGATCCAGTGCCTGGCGCTACTAAAATGAGAGCGCGCCACAGTTGTTTTTGAAAAAAACATAAGACATTCAAAACTCACCTATCTTCACAAAACATGTTGAAATTCTACCTTCAGAAGTAAGTTCTCAAGGGTGTTTGCTTTTTCAGACTGGGTCTATGCTACGTAGCCCTGGGATGCCTAGCGCTTTCTACACAGCCCGGATTGACCTGGGGCTCGCGGTTCCCCCACCTTAGCCCCCCAGAAGGCTGAGGCTTCAGATTGTACACAACCTCTCAGCTTTTCATTATTCTTTAGAGCTAGGGTCTCACAATGTGTCCCGGGCTGTTCTTGAATAATTTTACTCATTCAATCCTCCTGTCTCAGCCTCCCAACTAGCTGAGACTACAGGTACAAGCTACCATGTCTGGCTTCAAGTATCCTTGAGAAAAAAGAAAGGAAAGAAGAAAGCAAGGGAGGGAAATAAAAGAGGAGAGATGGTAGAGAGAGAGAGCAAGAGAGAGTGAGCCAGAGAGAGACAAACAGACAGAGACAGGCGGAGACGTACTAGCCTGGCAGTGGCCAGACCCTGTCTTCAAATCCTAATACCACAAACCAAAAAACCACTACACAGACATAAAATAAAATGTGTCAGAACCAGGAAGGCATTATAACAATTCAAGGGAAAATTTAAAAACATACACATATTTGGGCAAATACAGAAATACAGAATGCTGAAGTGAGCCAGGCATGGTGACTCAGACCTGTAATTTCGGCACCTGGAAGGCTGAGGCAAGAGGGCTGCTTTGAGTTAGAGGCAAGCCGGGGCTACCTAGTAAGTAGAAATAATCACTTGCATTCTTTCAACACTCTTATTTCCTAATGCAGCTGGTTTGTGTTTCCATGGATAAGAAGCATTTGGATTATTGGTTTCTATCATTTATAGAGATGTGAAACAGCTCAATGACAATAGAAATCAGAATCAATCCAGAAGGTTTCACTAGATGGGATACTTAGCAAATGGGGTTCCCCTCCCCCATTTGAGAGTTCTCCTTTTCACAATTTTTTTCCAGCAGAAGGAACCTGGCTAAGTAAATGGAGAACAAAGGTCCTTCAGGGTGGGGGGTTTGGGGGTCTTCTCAAATGAAGGCTACCTGGGACTCCCCAGTCCATAGCTACAAATAAAAGTACTCTTGATCTCTAGCCTCAGAAAGGAGAGACTTGCTTTGTTCCAGGGAGTTATTTATTTCTCTACAAAGTAGAAGAGCATCTTACTTACAATTACTTAAGAGCCCAACATTTAAACTGCTCTGTTCACTTACAAACAAAGGCAAAAAAACAACCATAGTATTGAGCCAATACTAGATTTTTGAAATAATGAGAATGAACTCCTTTCCTTTTGGATTTTTAAAAAACTGAGTTGTGTTGGGTTGGAGAAATAACCCAGCTGTTGTTCCAGAGGACCCACGTTCCATTCCCAGCACCCACATGGGAGGCTATCACCATCTGTGACTCCAGGCCCAGGGAGTCCAACACCTTCTTCTGGCCTCTAAGGGCACTGCCTACATGTGGTGCACAGACATGCAGGTAAAACACCCATATGCAGATAGATAGATGATAGACAGATAGATGATAGATAGATAGATGATAGATAGATGATAGATGATAGACAGACAGATAGATGATAGATAGATAGATAGATAGATAGATAGATAGATAGATAGATAGATGAAATTGTATTGACTGCAAGGGGGTTATAGTTGTTCACTTTTTTTTTGTGACTCACCGATTTTTATTAAGTTGGCTACATGAACATGGATGGGGTCATTTATTGGAATGAGGGCAACGTCCAGTGATTACCCCGCTGGAGAAAATTATTTTCCTTCCCCTGCTACCTTTAACTGCCTGTGGGCTCCTTTGGGACAGGTGGACCTGTCAGCCTCTTCTCCATCTGCTCTGGAATGTTAACAGTACAGCCTTGCGCGGGTCCTGCGCAGATAGTCACTGCTGCTGTGATTCCGTGGTACAGCTGGCACACCACGCCCAGAGCGCAGCATGTGACAGTGTCCTGTCCTGTACTCCAGCTCTGACACAAAGATCTGCCCATCCCTGACCATGTTTCCAGAGCCTGCAGGGAGGATGTAGGTGATTCATTCAGGGTTCCGCCCTGCGTAGTCGTTTATCCTCAGCATAGTGACCGAGTGTGAATGTCTGTATTCACCGCTGCTCCCAGTGTTTCTGATGACTTCTTAATGTTTTCAGCAGCCTGGAAATTCCCTTAGAAGGAACCGGCGTTCTAAGTACACGGATAGAAAGGGTTTGTGTCCAACCAAAGTTTCGTACATTCTTCTCCACCCCTACTTGCTGTACTCTTAACTTGGGGGGGGGGCAGGTGTGGAGAACTGTGGCCAATCTTCCTATACCCCTTACCTCCAAAACTGCCTGCTTCACAACAAATCCAAGCCAACTCTGTCCTGAAGCACTCTGTTGTTGTTTTCTTAAGTGTGTGTGTGTGTGTGTCTGTCTGTCTGTGCACACGAGCACATATGTATACCTGCACACAGGCGCATGCATGCCACAGCACAAATGTGGGGGTTCGGAGGACAACCTGTAGGAGCTGGTTCTCTCCTTCCTCCCTGTGGGCTTCAGAGATCAGATTCAGATCGTAGCCTTGGTGGTCAGTATCACCTCCCACTGAGCCACCTCACCAGCTCCTGAAAAGCTCTTGAAGGGCAAACTGGCTTGGGACATACCAACTTCATTTAGAGATCACTCCGAACGGGCTTGGGGAAAGTGGATCTCTCAAAATCTACTCTCTGGGTCTCACAAACAGAACTGTTTAGGGGTTAGGTTTTGGACTCTGGAGTCAGACTACTAGAATTCAGGTCATTCTACCACCTTTTGAGGTTTTGACATTTGGGTAAATTACTTAAGCCCTCTGGGCCTTGGTTTAATCAATTCTGAAACTGGGCAATGCCAATTACTCCTGCCTTCTAATAAGGCTTTGTGTGAACCGAGTTAATTAATATTTATACAGTGCCCAGAACAAAGCATTGGCATCTCGTAAGAATTGTGCAGTATAACCACTACTATTGCTGTTGCTATTTCTTAGCATCCCATGACAGATCCGTGCTGTTCAGGTCTCTGAGAGGCAGTGGGGCATGAGTTAACATAGCCTTTCCAGAAAGCACCCTGGTCATGCTGAATCCGATAAACAACTGTAGGGATCTCATGCTCTTTTCACATGCACAGCTCACTCCCAGCCTTCCCAACAGTTTTAAATAAGTGGCTAAGAACTGAAGGAAAGAATAGGGCATATTTACTGATAACGTATTATACTCTAGTTACTGGAAATTCCAAGAAACTGAAGCCACTGTTCCCTGAAAGAGTTTATAATCTAGTGGAGAGAGATAAGCATTTGGTTCTCACACAGAGTGCAAAAAGCTTAGCATTTCCTTAAGAAATTTGCATTAGGCTCCATTCATGCTTTTTCCCAAATGTCAGTCAAGGACCGGTCTTGGCAAATTAGTGAAGTGGGCAAAGTCTGTCTTTGGCTCCTTTCCTCTCCGCCTAAGACATTCCTTTTCGTTCTTCCAGGAATTCTGTCTCCAGTTGTAGGATTAAGAACAGATACTTATAATCTTTGCTGATAGTGTTTTCACTAAGAGTTTAAGGCGGTGGTCTCAACTCCTTTGTGGGCCAAACGACCCTTTCACAAAGGATGCCTAAGATAGGTTGATACGCCTCGCATATCAAATATTTACATTACAGCTCATAACGGTAGCAAAATACAGTTATGAATTACCAACAAAAACGATGTTATGGTCAGGGGTCACCACAACATGAACTGTATTAAAGGGTCACAGCGTTAGGAAGGCTGAGAACCACTGAGATGTTCCTTAAGGTGTGTTTTTGTCAAGAGCTCGGGAACCTGGCACATCACTGGAAGTAGAAGAATCAGTCTCTACAAGAAGCATTTCAGGGTTGCGGCTACATGGAAAGAACAGTCTTAAATAGGAGCCGATGTTCATTCTGTGTTTGCTATCGCTTTTTCCCTCTCTGCCTACCCACACAGTCCACGCTCTGACACAAGCTGTTTTCTATAGTGTTCCAGTACAGGCCAAAGACTAACCTACACAGCAGCTGTGTATTTTCCTTCCCTTCTTCGTGTCTGGATGATTAGGCAAGTATTGGAACTCCCTTTAACCCATTTTGCCTATGCTGTCAGAATGTTTCAAGCTCCTTTTCCACCAAACTCATTATAAGGTTCCATCTTCGCCACAGAACTCTTACTTCTGTTAAGTTAAAGCATGCAGACCTCTAACGGGAAAGGGCGAGTTTTGTTTCTTAATGGAAAGATGTTTTTCCTCTCGGTGCTTTCTATTCACAGGTTGTGGGGTAGCATTGCTGTGCACCTTTTGTCCCAGATAAGGAGAGCATGTTCCAACAGGCTAGCCTGTTATTAGAATTTATCTCTTTTCATGCATAAGAAATCCATTCTTTTAGAAGCTAATCCTTTCCTCTAGGAGGGATAGGCTATCTCCTCGGAAATTAGTCAGTTTTTCTTTCTATTTGGTCTTAAGAGGCTGCACAGGATCTTCCCACCCTCTAGTTAATTTGTTAAGAGCTAAAGAGAGGCCTGTTACACTGCTGCAGCTGCCACACTAAGTGTGCATTCTTCTTGGCTTGTAAAATCTCTCTTTTTTTTCCACAAATGTTTTTTAAAGTTTTAATAATGATATGAAACAATATTTATTTTCTATTGGAATTCAAAGTTGCATGTTGATGAAGATAAAAATAATGCACATATAAATGATCATGGACAAGAAAATTACTCCATGTTTAAAATTCAACAGTTTCTTAATATAAAGCTACAAAACATGTTTCCCATTCACTCGCACTACTGTTTTCTGCAGGATCTGAATAAAAGACTCAAACAGTGGTTGTACCTTCTTTCTCAGAGAGTGCTGGAAAGTCAGTTTTGTCAGGCATTCCCCAAAGAACTCAGCACGTGTCCCTTGAAGCATTAGCCCTCTTGACACGGTGGACGTCCGCAGGAAACATCATCACTAAATAGCAAAGCGCGCAGTTTTCAGGGGTAAATAATTAGAACAGTCACTCATCTATGGTGGCTTGGCCGTCTCTAAGCCATGGGAAAGAAGCAGAAGGAGGGAACGAGGACAGAGAAAAGCAGTGTTCGTTCGCTTCGTTATCTAGGCTCAGAGGGCAAAGAATAAGCAACGCGCCCGTGGCTCTTCTGTAGTCCACGTCAGAAGTTTCTGAAATCGGTGAGGTGGCCATAGGACACTCTGATAGATCAGAAAAGACTGTGGGCTGTGACTAGCTGCCATAGATAACACCATTCAGAGAACGAGAAGTACGAGAAGCGGGCCTGGATGTCAGACTCCTTTCTTTTTAAGGACCCTAAAGGTTTTTAAAGGTTGTCTAAGCCAGTCTCCCACCAAGTATTTAAATATCCTATAACAGTCTGGGCCTTGAGAGGTGGCTCAGTGGTTAAAGTATGCACTGCTCTTGCAGAGGGCTCAGATTTGGTTCCTAGCACCCATTTGGAGGTTCACAACTGCCTGTAACTCCAGCTTCAGGGGATCTGACCTATTCTGGAGTCTGCAGGTAACAGCATTCAAATGTGTACGCGCCCATGTGCTCACACACACACACACACACACACGTATACATAATTAACAATACAACCATTCTTTTTAAAAATCTATATTTAAAAATCTACGTACAAGTAAGTGATTGTTCAATCACATGTGCTTGATACTATCTGTGACCAGATTCCCATCATCACTTGCCATGACCGATGCCCCCAACCATGCGATAGATGACTGCTGGGAGCCAAAATGAACCAATAAAAAGAAAAAAAGAAAGAAACTTTGTTATCCTAGGTCTGTCTTCGGACAGTAGATCTGAGAAGGCAATCGTGCCTTATTGCTAGTCCCTCCTAAGTTCTTACGTGCGCAGCTTCAAAGACGAAGAAATGATATTTTCCTTTTCCGTTTTCTATCTGGTTTTAATATACAATTAATATAACAAAACTACACAGCTCACAATGAACACACTGGTCCAGTAATTCCATGAATGACTTGCCTCAAGTTTGCACAATGACCTTCCTATGAGGAATGTACTTAAAAAAATGAGTAGAAAATAGGTTAATATTAGCGGTAAATAGAGTTGCATGTGATTATAAATACTGTGGCTGGGCAGTGGTGGTACACATGTGTAATCCCATCACTTGGGAGGCAGAGGCAGGTGGATCTCTGAGTTCGAGGCCAGCCAGGGCTACACAGAGAAGCTTTATTACTTTATCAAAAAAAAAAAAAATCTTTAGACATTGAAAGAAAAAAAGTATTCTGAGCATTAACAGAGGAGTTTCTGGAAATCCTACAATAGTCAGCTTACTCTTGGGAAATTAGAAATTGTGGTTCTGTGGTCAAGATTCATTCCTCATTTTCCAGTTCGACAACCAGACACCACTGTTAGATGAAATCTTCAGTGCATAACTCCGTTTTCTTACTCTTTACCTAGTTCGTGTTTATGTACCAAATAGGAGTTATGTTTAACTTATTACTAAAGTTTCCTTTTTCTGTTTGTTCTTCAAGGAAGACCTAGTTTTACTTGCACATTTTTCACGAGCATCAAATAGTAGGTGATCTTTCAAGCTTGAACAGCAATAGTTGTATCGCTGAGAAAGGATTTTTTGTTTCAAACTGTCTGGGTAATGATTTACAGATATTTTTGGTAATTCTCAAAATGACAACCCCTTGAATTTTTCTATGTGCAAAAAAATTTGCTGGCCTAGCATCTTCAGACCCTGGGAGGTCCATCCCAGTCCTTGGCAGATGGGGACAAAGGAATGCTCCAGATGGAACCGACCTGTCAATATTATCTTGTTATACATGTGAGTGTTTGATGAGGTTACCCCCAAATGTCTGTTACCCCCTGAGGCCTAGGATTTGTGGGACAGGATAACTTTTGAGTTGGGTGAGATTCTATGCAGGCTTTGGATGTTCCAAGACTAAACTTGATAAACTGAACTCCTGGCAATCATTGAGTTCCTGTAAAGAAAATTAACAGTGCCCTTGGTAAATAGATGCTAAAAAGTTTGAAAAGATTCAAACAGGGAATAAAAATAATTGCCTTTTAAAATTACAAATGTTATCAGAAAACACAGGTGGTGCCACTGGCTAATGGGGAGGCATAAGCTGGGACAAGGTGAAGAAACAGAAAAGAGGAAGGGAAAGAGGAAAAGTGTATTATTAGGCAAGAAAGAAGAAAGAGTTTTTCTTTAATGTGAAGAAAAGAAAGTGTAGCTAACACACTTCTCAAGTATTTCTTTACTTAAAAATCTTTAATGTGTCTGCCTTACCTGCGGGATAAATTCCAGACTCTTTAAGCTGATGTTGGTGAATGTCATGATTTTTCTAAAGCAAGCCTGTCTCTCTGATGCATACTTCTTTGTCGACTGATCTCTGAATACCCCTTTGCAGTTCTCATCATCTCATCCTCCGTCCGCGATGGAAACCCTGTGTAGCCTTCAAGACCCAGCCTCAAGGTCTTGTGCACTTGCACTTGCACAGGGATTTCCCTTATGCCTTCCATATCCTGGGAGGCTTCTTCTTTTCAGCCTGTTAGATTCTCAGCTCATCCGTCAAGGCCAGATCAAACCCCATGCCTTTCATAAGAAACCCTCTACAACAATCAACCTATGATCAATTCTAAACCTTTTGGATTCCAACATGGTTCACCTTTTACATTAATTATTGTCTTATTTACTGGTGAATTTTCCTACATAAATGTCTTTGCTCCAATCGCACCATATTGTTTCCTTTATAGAAATTTATTTTCATTTTTAATTATGTGTGTGTCTGTTGAACTATGCTTGTGTTCATACATGGCACCCACTCAAGAGTACAAGTGCCTGCAAAGGCCAGAGATATTGGATTCCTATGGAGCTGGAGTTACAGGCAGCTGTGAGCTCCCTGATATGATTGCTGGGAATTGAACTTGTGTCCTCTTGAAATACAGTATATGCTCTTAAAACACTGCAGCATCTCTCCAACCACCCAAGTCTTTTCTTTGAATGTGTGTGGGTGTTTTGCCTGTGTGTATCTCTGTGCACCATATGCAGTGTCTGCTGCCTACAGAGGCCAGAAGAAGGTATTAGATCTCTGGGACCAGAGTTGTAGGTGGTTGTGAGCCACTCTGTGGGTGCTGGGAATCAAACTTCTAGAAGAGCATCCAGTGCTCTTAACCACTGAGCCATCTCTCCAGCAACCACCAACTCCTCATCCTTTCTTAAAGGGAGAAATGCTCTGGCTAGAGAAGTGGTTCCACAGTTAAAAGTGTTTCTGGCTTTTCCAGAGGACCTGAGTTCAGTCCCCAGCACCGAGGTCAGGAAGCTGGCAATAGCCGAACCTTCAGCTCCAGAAATCCAACACTCTCTTCTGGTCTCTGTAGGCACCTGCACACATATGATATACATTCACATGTACACATAAGTAAAAATAAATAGGGGATGCTTTGTGTATGCTGAGTTACTTTAAATACTGGCTTTCAAGAAAAATTTCCTATTTATGAAGCTCGTTCAGAGCTGCTTTGCAAAGTTTCATGACTATGGTCACTCTATCAGTATGCAGAGATGCATTTTGATGCTGGACTCCATGGGAGATCTTACTAGGTGATACTTGATGGTCCAAAGTGTTTTTTAATGTTACCAGTGAAATAAAGCCAAAGATATTTCCTTACTAAGGGCTTGAGATAATTCTATTAAGGGCTTGAGATGGCTCAGCCATTAAGAGCACTGGCTGCTCTTCCAGAGAAGACAGGTTCAGTTCCCAGCACCCACCTGGCAGCTTACAACCATCTGTAACTCCTGTTCCAGAGGATCTGACATCCTCACACAGACATGCATACAGGCAAAACACCGATGTACATAAAATAGAGATACATAAATCCTTTTTTAAAAAAGAATTCTACTAAAACATTCTTTTCTGTGAAACATGCTATTGTAGACAACCCTCAAAAATTCAGTTGTGGGGTCAAAAGAAAAATCCAGTCATTATAACAAAGTGCATTCAAAGTCTTAGTAATATACTTTAGCCCTTCAATCAATTTTACTTCTAGGAAATACATTTAAGAGAAAGAGTTAAATATTCATGTAGCATTGAATAGATCAATAATTTAAACCTTTGTAACAAAAAGGTAGGTGATTGCTCAAATAAACTGTTTATCACACAAGAAAATGTGTAATTTACAAGAATATTAAAGAAAGCACTTGTATATTGCTTTTCTTTTTTTTAATAGGATGCCTGATATTGAAACTGAGGGTCTTGCGTGTGCTAGGCACATACTGTACCACTAACCTACATATCCCTAATGTATTATGTAGAAAAAGTCTTCAATTTTATTTTAAGACACCTGTGTCTTAAAGAAACAGCTGTGTGTGTGTGTGTGTGCGCGCGCGTGCGCGAGTGTGCTCAAATGTTAGCATTAATATTTTTGTGAAAAGATTACAAATTACTAAATCTTCTAAAGACGCAGTATTTTTTACTGAGAATTTTTTGAAGATATTAAAATTGATTTAAATACTTAGCCAATGCCACAGAATTTCTCAATAAGTTCATATATCCGATAGCCAAGAGAAAGTATTGTTTCTTCTTTTGAATTACTCACAAGATAGACTAATAGAATTTTTCCTCGTATACGCTAACTTCTTCCAAGAAAGGTAATTAATGTCTTGATGGCTGAAAGCAGCTGGTGAGGAGAGATTGAAAGGGGGATTTCGTTAGCTTGTCGGCCACGCTCACGGCTCTTTGTGCTGTTTGTAGGTCCACGGGAAGTGTATGTGTAAGCACAACACAGCAGGCAGCCACTGTCAGCACTGCGCACCGCTATACAATGACCGGCCCTGGGAGGCGGCAGACGGCAGGACAGGGGCTCCTAACGAGTGCAGAAGTAAGTGACAACTGCCGCCAGTCGAAAGCCTTCTTTGTAGCGTGAACTTATCTGTGAATTCCTTGCTATCTCTTGAAACGCAATATGAAGTGGCAGGTGACAAAAGCTAGGCACAAACATAGCCCGCATCGCCGGCTGGCATGGCTCCAACCGCTGGAGATGGTTGGTTCGCAGGGCTGCCGATGGGACTGAGTGGCCGACAGTGTGCTCTTCGGATACTCTGCGGGTGTGCTCTCCTTGAGAACGTGACAAGAGAAACACACGTGCTCACAGAAACGTTTCCAGTCCCAAGCCTGTTTTCTGAGGATTTTTAAATCTTGTGTCCGTTCCTGTTTCTATCATGCCAGGCTCTCAAGGAGGGCATCGAGGCCCCACAAAGTGTCCGAGCCAATAGCACATTCTTGGCTACTCAGTCCTACCGTCAGCTCTGCAAGCTGTTCTGTGACTAGACGCCTCTTCCCACGCGCACTCTGGGATCACAATGGGTTTGTTTCTAAGATATGGAAAGGATTTCCTCAGGCATAAATATCAAATTACATTATGTCTTTTAAAGATACAAGTCTGGGAAAAAAAATATCATAACACATCAAGGAAACGGCGAAAAGAATAGCACTGGCATTTTCAAATACAGTTGGCTTCCAGGAAGAAAATGTCTGGGTTTGTATTCCAAATCACTTATCAAAAGAATCTAAAGCATTTCTCCTAAATTCCTAGAGTGCCATTCTGGTCCTTTCCATGGAAACCCACTGCATATCTAAACACACAGAGACTGATACGCTTAGATCATGCCATTGAGGAATTATTACGTAAGGAGCACTCAGGCCTCCTCTACAAACTGGGACTTCAATAGCAGACTTCCTTACATTCGCTGAAATGACAGCAGCTGAGACACATTTCCTCATTAGAAGACACCTTAAACCAGGCCAGATGGCTCAGACCTGTGATCTCAGTGACTTGGAAGGCTGAGGCAAGAAAATCCCAAGACCAAAGCTGTAAAATAAGTTCGAGGACTGCCTGGGCAACCGAGTAAGACCCTATCTCAAAATAAAGAATAAAAGGGTGGGCCAACAATATGACTCAACTTGTAAAGGTGCTTGCCACCGAGTCTGATGACCTGAGTTCAATCCCCAGCCTCCACACGGTGGAACGAGACCACCTGAGTTCCAGGTGAAACCCAGATGGTGGAGAAAGAGAATCGATTCCTGCGAGTGGTCCTCTGAACTCCAAACATGTGCAGGGGCATGTGTGCACGCCCACACGGCCACCGCTTAGCACGTGTGAAGCCCGTGGTTCCATCGTAATACCACAAGAGCTCTGTCCACTGTCCACCCTGTGTCTTTCCGGGGTCACGGATGAGTGTGTGAATTATAGTTTGTATCTGAAACATACATCGTTATTTTCAAACAAGGCCAAGAGTCATAGGTTTTCTTCACAAGGGCAAGAGATCTGCTGATCCTCAAAAAGTAGCAGGAATAGGAACGGTCAAGTACCACTGTCAAAGAGGAGAGCTGGTGACCTCTCAAATATCTTTCCAAAATAAATGCCAACCCCAGCTGATGGGATAACTGGAATACCTTTGCCTGAACGGGCATATCTTCATTCTGGTAATTGTCTTAACTTCTTTTCCTGTTGCTGTGATAAAGTACTGACAAAAGCCGCATAAGGATTTTATTCCGGCTTGCAGTTCAAGGGTGCTACCCACCGTGGTAGGGGGCCGAGTGCAAGGAGCTTGAGGCAGGTGCTATCGTATTCACAATCCGGAAATAGGGAGAAGGGAATGCATGCTAGTGCTCAACTGCCTTCCCCATTTTGTACAATCCAAATGCCCTGCCCAAGGACTGGTCTGGTCCACAATTATGATGGGTCCTCCCATATCACTAATGTAATCAAGGTAATTTCAGCAGGCACGCGAAGACCAATTCCAGGTGATCTAGATTCTGTCCAGTTAACAATTAACACTAACCATCACAATGACTTTCAGGCATATGCTGACACTTTAAAATACCAATATAGGGCTGAAGAGATGGCTCAGCCATTAAAGGCTAGGCTCACAACCAAAAATATAAAATACCAATCTATAGTGACAAATGGAAGCCTAATAAGAAGCTTGAAATAAGAGCAGTACCCTGATCGAGGAAAAGCAAGACAGTTCTTTATATATTCCTTTTTGCATTGTTTTATTCTTGTACCGTATGCTCTTTAGTAAATGAAACTTAAATTTAACAATGGCTTTACCCTATTTTAATGCCGTGACCATTAGAGAGCCTATTGCTGCGTCTTTATGTTCCTCCCGTACTGTTTCATCGCCAGCCTGCAAGTGCAATGGGCATGCTGACACCTGTCACTTCGACATCAAGGTGCGTGGGAGGCATCGGGGAATCGCAGTGGCGGTGTCTGCAACAACTGCCAGCACAATACTGAAGGTCAGCACTGCCAGCGCTGTAAGCCGGGTTTCTACCGTGACCTCAGGAGACCCTTCTCTGCCCCAGATGCTTGCAAAGGTAAGCACACTCATGGTGCCTCAGGCGGTTTGTGCGGACAAGCTGTATCTTACCATTCTTCGCTCTGCTGGCCCAAGGGAGGGAAAAGGTCATGAAATTCTCAGATAATACACTTGGAGAGATCAGCTAATTTCTTATAAATATGTGCCAAGGATTTTCAATCCGTTCAGTCAAAACGGTCCCATATTCGTGAAGGGAGTCTCCCTTCTTGCTCCTGATGAAGTAGTTTCCTTAGCGCAAGAGAACAAGAGAGCTGGTAAGAGAGATGAAGAAGGGGAAACGTGAGCAAAGACAGACAGTAAGTGAACATATGCTGATGGGATAGAGTGGTCGCTTACATGCTGGCTGTGCTGCCCTTCACCTGAACAGTGACCTTGAACACCTCAAAAACAAGACAAAACGGAAACACGGATTTTTGTCCCACGTGCTGTGCAAATTCAAGGCATGAATGCACTTTGGTTGGCGCTCGAATGTATCCTGTTATCATGACTAATTCGGGGCATAATGATTTTATGCTTTCTCTTAGAACACTGAATTCACAGGCTAGGTTCTCTTCTCTGTTGGCATAGCTCCCAGGAGTTTATTTGAAGAGAGAATAGAATTGTAAAAGTCTGCCTCGTGTGTGTGTGTGTGTGTGTGTCTGTGTGTGTGTGTGTGTATATGTGTGTGTATATGTGTGTGTGTGTCTGTGTGTGTATGTGTGTGTGTATGTGTGTGTGTGTGTGTGTGTGTCTGTGTGTGTGTGTGTCATTGCTACGTGTGAGTATGAGGCATTCATACAGAGCCAAAGTATTGTCCAGTGAGCATAAATAACCATGCTGGGATCTGAATGCCTCTCAACTAGAGTCATTAGGCAAGGGAGGCCACTCGTGCACCAATGGCGGTCGATGGCCATGCCCTTGACTCCTGAGGGATCAGGATCCTTTGACCAGGCATCAGGGAATTGGGCGCTAGGTTCTGGCTTGAAATCAGTAACTGGGTGGGAGCAATACAGTGGGAAATCAGCACTTTGGGACACCCTCACTCCCTTTTTTTAAAGGAAAAAAATTGCTCTTTAAAAAAACGTATTTTTAACTTCAGAGAAATAAAGAAATCTCCACATGCAGTTTAAGGGGTTTCTTGTTGCAAGCTTTGTCTCTTGGATAGTGGAGGGTAGGGGACAGCACAGCTCATCCTTTCTTTGCCAGCAAGCTCCAAATCTGGACTTGTCTCAGAGCTCTTCACTATGAATACTAATTTATCCCAGATCCTTGTTTGGGTCAAACTCTTATTTTAACAGCTTTCAAACACATCTAGAGCAGGTGATTTCGCTGCCACTTCCTGGCTGTTTCTCATCCTAGTCTGGTTATTTAAACTCTTTGGTCTTCAATTTCTTAAATGCAAGATTATTCCTTGTAGTGTTGTAGCGAGAGCTAAGATACAATAAACTCATACGATGAAGAGTTTTGACACACTGTCCATGCTACAGAAACACGTGTAACGTGTGTAGATGAGTATACAGCACATATAGCAAAATACCAAGAAACAGAGACTAGGACTGTAATTGCTGTTTGTAAGCTAGAAAGTAGGAAATAGCACTATAAGGTTTCTGCTCGATTAAAACAATACCTTATGTCAAACATATTTGCACCAGGACCTGGAGAGATGGTTCAGTTGTTAAGAGCACTTGCTGCTCTTCCAGAAGACCTAGGTTTGGTTCCCAGCACTGACATGGTGGCTCACAACCACCTGTAACTCCAATTCCGGAGGATCTGATGCCCTCTTCTGGATCCTGTGGGTACTGCACACATGTGGTACATACACATTCAGGCAAAACACCCATACACATACAATAAAAATAAATCTTTTTAAAAAATAGTTACATTTTCAAAGTCCACAATACTTTGGGGACTAAAGCAAAGAATTCTTATCTTATGTGCTGAGTAAAAGAACTGCATACAAAACTGCTTCAATTTAGAGAACATTCGGTCTAACAGCATTTGCCCTTGCTATGTTTAAAGAGGTAAGAATGTGTAGGTCCATATCCCATAGCCCCAGATCATTAGTACACATGTCTAAAAATCAGATAAAAGAGGAAAGGAAAAAGAATTTGTCATTGAGTCACATAGATAACTTTTAGAAAAGCAGGCAACATGTTTTAATGTGTACGACAGTTACTTCAAATATGAAATTGTTCCGTGTACCTAATGTGTTCACTTGTTTGTCCGTCCATTCAATCATTTCGTGACTATTTATTGAGTGCCTAGTATGTGCTGAGAGCTTTGGATGCAGAAGGAACAAAACAGAAATCCTTGCCTTTGAGGAGCATATATTCTAGAAAAGGTTAGACAAGCGATAGACATAATAATTTTTTGGAATGAGTCTGACCAACAGAAAAAGAAAAACTGAAAAGATTTACTGGCAGGCTTGGAGCCAGAGTGAGTATCTTCAATTTTTGTTTTAGTTTTATTTTGGTTTTTGTTAATGTTCTATGTGACGAGCTGTGATTCGTATGCTTGCCAAATGTAGAAGGGCTGTCAGCTCTAGCTTTTTAAGACTTAAAATACTCAGAGATCCAGAGTTTTGTAACACTGGAACAAGGGAAGAAACTACAAAGCAAACAAAAAATGATTCCTTGTAACTGGTCAGAAGACCAGTGCCATCTCAATAAAAACTCTATTGATACCACATTAAGCATTCCCAGAACAAAACCAAACAAAACCACAAATCCCATTTGTCTGATTGAGTCCTCCATCTGAACTACTGGGAGGACCAAAGTTTGAAACTCCTTGGTAAGTCACATTACTGATCATTCCTAGTAAGCAAATATCTGCATGGTTCCTAGCATACCGGGGAGAGGAATTATGAGAATGACTGAAACCGGTCTAGCATTTTTAGGACGATTTTCAGGATGAGGTAATAAGGATGAGGTAGATGAGGGAAGAGAGAAGACCTGTCTTTCTTCTCTTCTCCACCTAGTCCCGGCTCTACTGAGTATATGGCTCCATTTACTTCATGAATATTCCAGGGCATGTTAAGCACAGATATCCACGTCAGCTTTTTTCCAGAATACAAGTCTAGTTCTTCATTTCCCCTTTCTGAGTTTGCAGTGCATCTCAGAACCTAGCACTCCAGGACTTCCATCTCAATCCTCTCCGCATCATGTGTTTAAATGGCAGCACGTCGATGCCATTCTCTTACTTATTTCCCTGCCAGTGTCTGTGTATCACCTGTTCCCCTGTGTGTCCTCTTCTATTAACTCTGATAAAGCTGCTGGTGCAAAAGGTCTATTGTGTTTGTGATGTACAGACTCACGTGAAGTGCCCAAGTAAAGAATCACTTTTACTTTACTTTCACAGAATGCAGCATCAAGAAAACAGGTTGAGCCAGGGTGGTGGCGGCGCACACCTTTAATCCCAGCACTCAGGAGGCGGAGGCAGGAGGATCTCTGTGAGTTCAAGGGCAGCCTGGTCTACAGAGTGAGTTCCAGGATAGCCAGGGTTACAACAGAGAAATCCTGTCAAAGAAAGAAAGAAAGAGAGAGAGAGAGAGAGAGAGAGAGAAGGAAGGAAGGAAGGAAGGAAGGAAGGAAGGAAGGAAGGAAGGAAGGAAGGAAGAAAGAAAGGTAGGAAGGAAGAAAAGAGGTTGATTTTTTAAAAATCCAGACTATTTCCTTGTGTGGCACGTATGATTTTTTTCAGAATAGCGATTTTATTATATTTGTTCTACTGAGCTTACCAAGGCAGAAGAGTGACCTGCCCTCGGCGTGTGGTCCAGACACTAACCTCATTGGCACTGTCTGGTTGCTACTTGGCAATACAGAGCCTCTGATCCCAACCCAGACGGAGTCAAACATCCTTTTTAACAAATCCTCGTGTGGCTACATTGTATTAGAGGTTGAGAGAGCTGCAAAGTGCTTTCCAACGAAGGTTAGAAGTGTCTGAGCACTTTCTGGAGCTAAATTGCTTAAGTGAGTTAGCCAGAATATCCACTTAAGCCAGTATCCAAACGAACCAAAGATTTTATCTCTATGTGTGTGCCCATAAACGTAGAATTTTTAAATCGATTTAAAGACGGTTACTGAGAAGGAGAAACAGAAGTCTAGATACACGTGTTGGGTCCTCAGGAGAAATCTTAATTCCATGAAACGTTAGTAAAAACTACAAGAAGGGCTACTTTCCTATGGCCCCCGGTTTAGGAAGTGGATTAGCTGAGGTCTTCTTTACCCCGGGACTCCTCAGGGCCTAGTTTGCTGCTGTTCATTGTAGTCTTCTTTTGCGCAGTGGCTGTTTCTATGTGAAAATTCGTTTGAAGACATTTATTGTCCCCTCTGCCAGGCTCCGTGGTGAGCACCAGGTCTGCAAAGACGCCTGGGTCTTCCTGAAAAGGCCTTAGGTGCTCGACGTGGAGAAAGCACTAACGGATCACTTGGGCACACTGAGGTGGCGGTGACATGAGGTCCGAGCGCCCGCTGACGCCCTCTGAGTGCACAGTCCTCTCCGTTCCAAAGGGCTGAATGTGAGCGAGCGCACTGTTTCCAAAGTGCTCTGATAGTAGTACTGTTGTGATCTCTGTGTTCCTGCCTGGGGAGAGGGTGCGGTTGGAATGAGGACAGTCTGAGGAAGACTTCCTCAGGAAATCCCCTGCGGTCTTTCTTCATGAACTCCCCCCTCCCCCAAACTATTGTCCTACTTTCTCATTTCAATGAGTGCCTTTGTGGCCTTGGACGAGCTCTCTCAGACATGAAGTGAACTGACGCCATCCATCCTCACAGCAACTCCCATACAGTTAGCAGGAGAGTCACCTGGGCACCTTAGCTCATTGGTAAACAGAGTGGCGTTAATCCTGGTAGCCAGTTCTCAGGTCACTCCCTTCCTGCTCAACAACCACCACCTTGCTGGCTCCCTTCATCTTCTAGCTGTTTTTGTGCCTCTCGCTCTCCTGATATGACAGATGGAATGGCCCCCGTGAGCACACTGTAGTCAAGTGTCACCGATCCATCAAACCCGAATAAACACGGCCCTGCACCAAACCTACTGGTCAACATCTTTTTTTCCTGGGAGCAATTAAATCATCTGTTTTCACTTCCTCTTTATTTCAGCCTTCGCAGGAGTCTTCTGTGGGACCATCCACCACACATTTCCAGGCCAAAAACTCACTTCTGGGGATTTCTAAGATGTTGTTTGTTTGTTTAAGACAAGTGGAGACCATTGAAACTGAATTTATTTCCACAAGTAAGGAAAGGAGTGTTTTAAAAGGACAGTGCATTTAAGGTCTATAAACACAAGGGAAAATGTGAGCCTCCCCAGCTGAATTTAGGGCTAAGAACAGAAACAGCCTCAAACTAAGTGGTTGCTAAGGGAGGAGAGGAAGGGGAGTTCTCCCCCTCTCTCAATGAACTGAGCTACTCTGAGCAATACTACTGTTCTGAAAGAGCGTACTTTCTTTCAAAGAGACCCATTTGAAACCTCTGGTCTCTTATGTGACTGTAACCCCTGTTAATTTGGCAATGGCAGGTGTATTAAAAATGGGAGAATAAGCCGCATGGCGCCCAACGATGGACTGTCTCTTTGTGGGGTTGCGGATGAGTACTAACTTGTAGCGTTTCCCAGTTTCTATGGTTGTAATCTCCCACCCTGGCCTGTTTCAAGCTACTAGATTTTAAGGTGGGAGACACTGAAGAGTGGGCTTAGGGACACTCCCGTGCTAGTGAAGCGCTCTCCCACTGAGCTACATCCGTAGCCCCTAGTGTTTCTCATTAGGGGCTCAAATAGACCATAAGTGGAAGTGGGATGCTTCCCTCCTGACTCATAGCCTAGCTCCCTCCACACTCCTTTCCCGAGCGCAAGCACTGCCTTCTGTGGCCACTGCTTCTCAACCCTGGATCTGGATCGCGCGAGAGTTCCTGCTGGACATAAAGACTGAGATCTCCCGACTCAGGAATCCTAACAGGGAAGTGATCTGGAGACCCGGGAGTCTTTGCTTAGCCTTTCTGTCTCTCTGCTGGCCTCTGAAGGTCACTGTATACATACACCAGTCCTATTTCGGGGGGGGGGGGCTCTCTTCACTTCCACTCCAGGAAGAAAGACGCTGAGCCAACAACTGCCTTCCGTGTAATCTCCTCGCCGAGTTAGCCATATATCTGGCAGAAAATCCTAAAGCATTTGCTCAAACCCTGGCCAGGCATGCTTCTTCTGAAACTGATAGACATAACTGCTGGTGAGCATCCACGTCAGCTCTCTTCTCCTGCATAAGGTGTATAGCATAGAACCGGTTTTCCTCCAAGAAATCTGTGAAAGAAATTCCAAAGTGCCTGTTTTCTATGCAACCATTTCAGGATAATTGTCTGCTAATTCCAACCACAGAACTTCTTATTCATAGTATATAGGTTGTGTGTGTGTGTGTGTGTGTGTGTGTGTGTACATATGTCATTCTTTAAAGCAGACTGTTGTAATGAGTCTAGAATTTATAGTAAATCTGGCTTACCACCACACCGATATTCAGTTTTGTTCTATGTTGACCTACTTCAGAACAGTACAGCATTAAACTACTATAGGTGCATCATTGTGTTGGCACTGAAATAACCCTTGGATCCTGTTCCCACCAAATTTTCTCTCTCTCCCTTCTTTTCAACGCTCAAGGACTTATTGGGTGTTGTGTGGGTGGGAAATTGAGTGGGCATGGACTATTGACAGCCATTCTATGACGCTTCTGCACAAATTTTCCTCACTTTCATAGAGCATGTTTAAAACAGATGTCTGAACGCACGCCTGGCAGAGCAGCTGGCTCTTCTTAGGACACGCCCCGTGAGCTCCTTTATAATTGATGTTCTTTTTTAATGCCAAGAAACACGCTTCTAACCACTTTCTCGACAATATGTAAAGAAAATCGGCAGCTAGGAAACAAAGTAGAGTGCCAAGGTAGCAACCTCTTGAAAAGCTGGCGTGCCCCTCCTCCGTCCCGAGTGGCCGGAGCACAGCAGCCACTTGCCTTAGGAGCAAGTGACTAGAAATAAACTTGGTCTGCTCTGAACCCCAAACCGAGTATTTACTAAGATCTTATCTGGCTCCTTAGCTGTGGTTACCTACACTAGTCTGTCCTACAAGCTGCTCTTCCCCCGTGCATTCTTCCGCCCTCTTCTTACTGGCTTAGGCGAAAAGAACGTGATGCACATTAGAAATGCAAGCGCCTGGGGGTGGGGGCTGTTCTCCCGTCCTTCAGTCTACTCACATGGCCCTTTCATAAGATAAAGCCTACATGTTCATCTTCCCCTGGATCTCTGTCAGTTATTTCATTCCCCCCCCTCTAGTATTCCGAGTCTCTCCTTTCCATTTACCTTACAGGTAAAAATTCTACATCTATGAAATCCAGAATGCCTCACCATGAAGCGCAGTTAGGGGCCAGAGGCATCTTCAGCCTTCTGCCTTTGTGCCTACAGCCGGGGCAGGGCTTGTCAGAGGCCAGTGAGGTCTCTTCCGACAGTAACCCACTGATGCACTCTTCCTTTCCAAGTAGAATTTGGCAAAGCCATGTAAGTTCATTTTATGGCGTATGAACCACACAGGCGTCTCTGTTTTCTTCTGGAAGCAAAGTGCCGGTGATTCCAATGTAGAATTAAAATGAAGTAACTGTGTTTGACAAGTCAACTTTAAACAGAGCCAGCAGTGTGGCAGCTCTTTATTTTTAATCCAAAAAGTAAAGCCAGATGGGTAAGAAAAAGAAAGAAATAGGGGGAAAAATCAATATAGCAAAATAAAATGACCATATTAAGATAATTATTTAAAAATAGTAAGAAACACATATTAACATTTACACTCCCCCCCCATAAGAACCATTATAAACTGATGAATAAAAGTCAATAAAGGCTGGGCATGGTGGCACACGCCTGTAATTCTAAGCACTGGGAGGCAGAAGCAGGAAGATCTTGAAGTTCAAGGCCAGTCTGGACTGCACAGGGAGAGCCTGTCTCAAAAAAAAAAAAAAAAAAAAAAGAGTTGGAAATATAGTTCAACAGTAGAGTATTTGCCTACGGGTTCAATTCCCAGCATCCTCAAAGTTACTCACACGCACATACACATGCATGGAAGTATACACTTAGATACACACACACACACACACACACACACACGCACGCACAACTAACTTGCCAAGTAATATATATTAATAAATTCTCCGCAGTATCTCTCAAATAGAAAGTAAAGTTCATTAAATAAATAAAGCAGCTACCCTTTTAATTTGATGAAGATGATAAACATTAAATAAGCAACTAAAATATTGGTATCTAAGTTTTCAGAAAATCTGGATGAATTAGAAGTAAGGAAATACGATGGCATTAAATGGCTGCTACGGATAGGCACTGTGCTGGCAAGCATGCAGGCTCCACATGGAACAATCATAAGTTAAATAGTTTCCCTTCCACGTTACAGATAGGGATGGCGAGGCTTACCCCGATCACAGTGTTTATCCAGGTTCTGACTGCGAAGACCTCGATGCAATCAATGAGCTATAGAACTCCAAGGAATTCTTCTCTACGCCATGAGTTACTTGAAAAGAAAGTGAATAGATGGAGAGAGATAGGGACAGGAGTCAAGTAAAGGGTCTTTGTCAAGTCTGCCGTTTGGTGTCATGAAGACTCTGCTCCCTGATGGTCAGTCAGGTAAAATCTGGATCTAAAGATCCTCCCTCCTCCTCCGGAATCTTAATACCAGAAAAAGAATATTCAGAATAACTAGAAAACTTCCCAGAGAGGAAACCGAAAGTGTCTATAGATACCCAAAAAGTACAGGGAATGCAGAATGGTGAGTTTAAAGCAAGTTATTGCTCTAGAACAAAGATTATAATTAGAGACAATAGCATGCAGGAAAAGAAAAGGAATTTCAGACTGATTAATGTGGGGAAAATTGCTCCCAGTGAAAGGCATAATTTTGGGTGGAGAATGTCTCCTGCAGAGTTATAATATTTTTATTACAAATAATAAATAATAAGACTGAACTAAGAGAAGCATTCGGTGTAAGAAAGCACTGTGCCCGCGCGACTCAGCATAATTGACTGTGCTTTGACCACGTAAGTGTTCTACAGGCTTGCTGGCGGTCTTGTTTGCTTTGTGTTTCTGTATTTAGTCTCTCAGTATTACACACAATAGTGCTAAGAAACTATAAAACCTATAAAAGAAGTAGTACTGTCCTTTTGGGGGCTCACCAAAACAGAAAATCACTTCATGCTTACAGAGAAGTACATTCATTTATTCATTCATTCACTCAACAAAGGCCGAGTTGCTGAATTAGGTCAGCTATAGGCCTATGCTTAATGGGATCAAATATGGAAATATGTGGTTTTTACCTTCCGGCCTCAAAGTATACTATAGAGACCACAGTGAGAGATTACTAAAGACCAAAGACCATCAGTTGTTAGGAAATACTAGATAACACAATCTATTCATTTAGAAGATTTCAACTTTGGGGCTGGAGGGATGGCTTCAGGAGTTAAGAACGCTGGCTGCTCTTCCAGAGGACCAAAGTTTGGTTCCTGGAACCAACATGGCAGATCACAACAACCTAGAACTCCAGCTCCAGGGAATCTGACGCCTCTTCTGGCCTCTGTGGGCACCTACACACATGTACCATTCACACACACACATACACACACACACACCATATGCGCACACAGAGAGAGACACACACCACACAAATAAGAATAAATCTTAAAAACAAGAATAATAAAAAAAAAAGAAACCAGCTTACTCAATATCTACCCTGTACCAAGTCTATGCTAATCATTTTATATACAACAAAACGGAGTCTCCACCCCAATGGAAATAGAAAACAAGGGAATTTCCCCATGATAATATTTATATATTAAACATGAGAATATTTATTACACATGAGAATACTTACATACTAACCATAATATATAGACATCAAAATGTTTATAAGCTAAACATAAACATTAAATACATATTTAATTTATGTATTAAAAGCTGTTAAAGTGTTAGGGAGAGAAACAAATGGCAGGTTATAGCCCAGACCCATCATTTCTCTTCAGGGAAGATATCGAGACACATGCAGTCCGTTGGGAATGGTGCTTCTTTCTCTAGAGGAAAGAGGTGCGTTAGAAATGACCTGGATAGAAGGTGACAGAGGAGAATGAGAATACAGGAGGGTGAATACAGGCGGTGCTTCCTCTAAAAGCATGATACAGACAGTAGTAATAATCGTGGTATACGGCAGAACCGAATTCTTGAAAGTCAAGCAAAGTACACAAAACCCTACCTAGAAGTCTTCCAGTACTCAAATTCATCTCTATACTTAGAAGCACTTTCTTCAGTTTAAAAAGTCACGAGCCAAGGTTATAAAGTTGTCTTTTTAAAACATTTAAGATCTCTTAGATATGTCCAGGAATAAATAGAAACTGGTGTGGTTACAACTGGTAAACAGGAAAGGAACAATACAAAAACCAAATAGTAGGCTGAGCAGCAGCCACGGTCTTGAATTAAAAATAAAGGCATAACAGTAGTATTTATTTACATTATACATTTAAAATTTTGCCAAAGGCAGATAGGAAATAGACTAAACTACCTTCCATTTACTGTTTAAGACTCTGAATAAAAGCGTATCTTATGTGTGATGGATTTTTCCTATGCCATGTTGGACATGAGAGAATAAATTTCAGTTGATTTGGATTACTTATGAAATCTATTCGAGCATGATTTGGTTTGAAAACGGTAGGTCTGAAGTGCATATTGAATATTATGGAGTAGCTATCACTGAATGGAATGTGTTCATCACTTCAGGGATCAACAGGAACAGGCTTTTTTCAGAGCTGTTCATCCACTAACAAAACTGATTGTTTTTTGTAGCCGTTCATCTACTATCAAACAGAGATGACAGGAGAACGGAAGGAGTAAACAGTGGCCCTCCGAAAGACGGAAGGCTCCTTTTACCTACTGTTTAACTTCACACTTAATATGTTGGTAACGGCTCATACTATCGCCTCTCTGCTTGGAGCTGCATCTCAAGATCGTCCCCCTAAAGTTCCATTCCCTCTAAGAATCTCAGCAGCCCGCTGCCAGCTTCTGAGATGACTTTGCTATTAAAGAATTCTGCATCAGAAGTTCTGCAGGGCCAGGGCCTGGGCCTTTCCAGGAGAAAACAATGCCAGCCTGGGAGGCGCTGCTGGGGGCGTGGCCACGCTGAGGGCGTGGCTACAGGGCGGTGGTGAAAGGTCCCAGGCAGCGGCTTGGTTCCCAGCTGAGGGCCTTGAACTTGGAGTGCTGTTTTTAGAAACGCTAAATCGGGAACTACTTTCAGGGTATTTTGCTCTCGGTGGTTTTTGTTTTTTGTTTTTTTTTCATCAGAACAGCAGAAGGTAGAGAGCTACCAGGTAACGCTCAGGAACCCTGACTGCCCTTGTTCCTATAGCGAGCTCGGCATCATGAATCAAGCTAGGAGCGGGAGACCCCCAGAGGCTGCAGTTCTTGGGAAGGTGGGAATGATGGTTAAAAAAAAACAAACCAGAGCCGCAGCTCCCTTGACTCCCTTTCCAAGGCCTTACTATCCATCACAGGACGAGGGCTACACCGTTCCTAGCCATTGTTACTGGCATTTGTATTCTCACGTTCGCGCAACTGAGCAGCTTTGACTCCTGTCCTACATTACGTTATAGGCTCACTCTCTGTAAGCCGTGGAACCATAAACCACACCCTACTTTCCCCTCATCCTCTGATTTACTACATGAGTGATAGGTCGATGTTTTTATCCAAGAGAAGGACCGTGGAACCAAAAGGAACTTAATTTTAAAGCACAGGGTAATCAGGAAAGGTATGCTAGCTACTATTTGCCATCACATTCCTCCCAAGGGCAAGGTAGGGAGGCTAACTGGAAAGCGGGGGCGGGGGGGGGTTGTTTATTCCCTTAAAAATTAAGCTGTATCTGCTTATTATTATTATTATTATTAATAATAATAATAATAATAATATTACCTTATTAATGAGGTCGTTACTGTTTTCCTGCTGTATTCTCTCATTCGCTGGGGACTAACTCAGTCATAACACTCGCTGCCTTTCGACATTTCTTTCCCTCCCTCAATAGATACAATTCTTAGTATTTTCCCTATCTCTGGTTCCTAGCTGTTCATGTTACTGCTAAGGGTCAAGAACTCCCTGGTCAAAGTGCAAGTGGATAGGTGGGTAAGTGAGTGGGTGTGTGAGTAGCTAGGTGGGTGAGTGGGGGAATGGATGGATGGATGAACGAAGGCTAGATGATGAGCAAGCAGGTAGGTGGAGGGCTGGTTGGGTGGTGAGCATCTTAAAACATGTTAGCCAGAAATAATATCGGTTATTTATTGATTACATGCCACCTCAAATGTTTAAGACATTGCTGAATGCATACTCTATCTTACTCAATCTTCAAGCTGCCCTGTGCCATAGGTATTGCTAGTCTCACTTGATTAATGAGAATACTGAGACTTAAGGAAATGAATTTTATAAAGCCTTAGAATGAATAAGCCTCATAACCAGGATTCGAACTCATCCAGTCTAACTCCTGAGTTTGCCCCTTACTAACTTTATTATATCGCCTGTGTCTTGTTTTCTGTTTCTCTAAGACCTCTTATCTGCAAATTTCCAAACAGCTGTTATTTATTATCAGCTGAAATAAATGTTTAAACGTCGGATGCACAAAGTTGTTTGAAACCGTGTCAAACCATCATTTCGTCAACAGTTGTGCTTCCTGTTAGGAAACTCTCCAGATGCCCATCGCAGGCATATCCCTACAGGTACACACTGTAGACGGAGTCTGCATCTCACCTAGAAATGATCGAGATTCATTGTCCGAAGGGAGTCTTTGTGGTGGGATCTTTTGTAAAGCACTCGCTTCCTCTATTCTGTCTACTTAGAAATTTTGTAGTTACTTTAGATTTTCCTCCAGTAGGGCCCCCCAAACCCCACCCCTGCACCAGTAAATAACGCACTACTGAAAATAAATCATCTGCATTATAAGAGAATGCTCTGTGGGCCAGAGAAATGGCTCAACTGGTGGTGGCCCCTCCTGCCAAACCTGATGACCTAAATCCAATCCTGTAGCCCACTTAAGGGTGGAAGGGGAGAACCAACAACCTCACAAAGTTGTATGCACACACACAATACACGGTGATAATAATAATTAGAAAACATTATATAATCTTCGCTATTGAGGTTCATTCAGGACTTAATCATTCTGTGCATCAAAACTTTGACAGTCTCAAAGATAAATGTAGTACTTATTTTCTCTCATTTGTGGTTTCTAGATTTTATTTAGACGCATAAATCATATATATACATATGAGATGAAAGTAGAAGCGAAACTTTCCGGAGAAACAAAGAATTAATCAGGAGGGAATAAGAAAAAGGAAAGGTAGAGGGCTTTTGAGCGACAACATGCTCAAATAACATTATATACTTGTGTGATAATGTCTTTATGTAGCCCAGTAGCACATACAATGAATATATAGTAATGATACAAAAAAATGTAAAAAAATAATAATGTCATGCATCTTGGAAAAGTAAATGTTTGAGATGAATTTTAAAAGAATAATCAGCCAGGCAGTAGATGCACAAGTCTTTAATCCCAGTATTCAAGAGGCAGAGGCAAATGGATCTCTATTAGTCTAAGGCCAGCCTGGTCTACAGAACGAGTTCCAGGACAGCCAGGGCTGCACAGAGAAACACAGTCTCAAAAAAACAAAAAAAAAAACAAAAAAAAAACCCCAAAAAACAAAAAGCAAGCAAGCAAACAAACAAACAAAGAATAACTAATATAAATATATGTTTGGGATTGAACGTAATATATGAACATATGCATGGGTCAGAACTAAGCCATAATCCACAGACATCCTCTTCCCCAGCCCACCAATCTTCCTAAACAATTACAACAAATGTGTGAGAAAAAGAAACACAGGGGTCTAGAAAGATGGTTCAGTGGTTAAGAGCCCTGGTTGCCCTTCCAGAGGACTTGAGTTTAATTCCCAGCACTCACAGGGCAGCTCACAGCTGTCTGTAACTCCAGTTTCAGGGGATGTGACACCCTCACTCAGTCCTACATGCAGGCAGAAAGACCAGTGCACGTAAAATAAAAATAAATTTTAAAAAATGATAAAATTACATTTAAAAATGCAGATTCTAATGTGTCAAATACCAACGGCTATCAAACTTCAGGAGTCAAGAATGCAAAGCAGGTCTCCCTGTGCAGTCTGAAAGTCAGCCGTGAAGGATGCTGGGGCCTTCTGCCTGCAGCTAGTTCTGCATAGTTTCCCATTGGTATTTTTGTCTTGTTGTTATGCAAAAAGTCACACTGACAGAAATCCATTAGCACACGTGATTGAACTGCATTCTTCTCTAGCTATTCCTGACATATGTGTTGGTTTTAAAACGTAAGGCCCTACCAAGAGGTCAACTCCTAGATATACTTTTTTTTCCTTTTTCCATTATTGGAAAAGCTTTGAGTAGAGTACCATGGATTGAGGTCCTACAGCATCTTTTGTCTGTCTCAAACCCCTGTCTGTGGCTGCTGTCAAGAACCAAAATGATTTATCTGAGTGACACAGTAACTGTGGGTTTAATCATGTCAAATTCATGGGAGTGTTATGCTCTCATATACGATTTTATTTTATGTCACATCTTATTCATATGCTATATTTTATAAACTCTCCAAATTGGCTAATTAAAAACAAGTAATAAAAGCAAGTGACACGGCCATCAAGATAGTTCACCAAGAAAGGGGACTTACGGTGCCAGCCCTGTGACCTCCCTTTGATCCCTGGAGCCCACATGAGGGTGGAAGGAAAGAACCGACTCTTGAAAGTTGTTCCCTGACCTCCCTTATGTGCACCATAACGTACGTGTGTGTGTACATGTGTGTGCGCACGCACACACACCACACACACAATAATAAAATTTAAAAATTAAAAATTAAATTAAAATCTGTATTAAAAAGTGGCCAGCTGTTCTTGTGATCCTCCATTTCTCTCCTACGCCTCAGATTATTTCCAGTTGTCCGTTGTAACTTCTTAGCATATCCCACAAGCACATCAAAACTAATGTCTGATCCTGAGCTCTTGTTTTTCTTTCTTTTTTGCAACCTCCATCCCCAACATAGATCTATCTATCCCAACCTTTTCTTCCTCATCTTCATAGAGCATGCCATTCCTTTTATAGACTAGAAAGCTTAAATCTTCAATTATCTGCTTGCCCTTGACAACTTCTTTCTCATCCAGATGGTCTTTATAAATCTTTTTGTTACTGCTTTGTGGTACTTTTTCTTACATAGGGCCTTAGCCTCAAATACTTTCTATCTTTAAAAGCAAACAAAGAAAACTTTTCCATCCGAACTTGGTTCCCATTCCTACACCCTGCCTTGTTAACTCTTGACTCTTGCCTCCCTAACGTTCTCTGTGTCTGCCAGAACTGAACTGTACCTGTGCCGTGGTGCTGCTTGTAAACTTCCTAAGCCATAAATCTCCAAGACAGACTTAACTTCTTGGAATAGGCTCTTCCACAATCTGGACCCTGAATATAATCTGCTTTAACTCTATGAGTTTTTATTCTGTTCCATCTCCCTTCATCTCCTTTCCGTTCAGTTCATATTCCCCAGATGGCCCATGTTCTTTACATGCTATTCCCCGAAGTTGGAATCTCCTTGGGGTAATGCCACAAGTGCCTAAACACCATTCTAAACACCATTCTAGGGCCTCAAAAACAAAAATTAGAAGCTAATGTTCCTTCTGTCAATGATCTCAACCCAGTCATAAGTGAGACAAGCATGTCAACAGGTAATAATAATAATGATACACACACACACACACACACACACGAAATATACTAAAAGAACAGATGTAGCACAGAGAGTGGCTGGAAGTGGGGAGAAAAGCGTGTCAGAATCTCTAAGTAGACAAGATGGGGAGAGGCAGATCCAACACAGCCAAAGGTATTGGCCTGAAAGTTCTTCAAATTTCCAGGAAGCAGTAAGAGCTTCCACACCATACTCAAGAGCGAACTGTACATCTAAAAATTACTGAGATAGTAACTTGCATGTGCTTTCATTGCAATTTGAAAAATGATTGTTTTTAAAAAGTACAGTGAGTGGAGTTCCAGTGAACAGCTGCTTCCGCCTCCCGCCTTTTCAATGTGTAAACTCTCCCCTCTTTTAGACCAAGATCGCACGTGTGAGGACCCTACCTCCATGAGCCCTGTGGGATTATCTCAGGCTGTATTGCCTTCATCTCCGCTGTGGTCATGTGCAGACCACAGTACAGCACAGCGTGTGGGAACTTTCATTCATGATTCTGTTTTCCTTACAAGCCTATGAGTTTCTTATGTCCAGCAGTTCTCATGCATTGATCTACACCTCTATGGGAATGTCTGCTGCTTGACTAATCTGCTTGAATAAGCTGTATTTCAGCCTCTAATGGCTTTGCATACATGATCTCCTTTCATCCCCATGGCCGCGTGACGATATGTACAGTCTTGTTTTTATTGTTACAGACACGGAAATTGAGATGAGAGGCTGGGTGTCTTTCCAAAAGTCATAGGATTGGAGCAGTGAAGACAAATGGAAATCTGGATGTCAAGATTGCTAACACATAAAGCTTTGAAAGGGAAAACAGAGAAAGTGGGATCTAGAAATCTAGTTGCCAAGTCATGGCAGAAAATCTGTCCTGGACAACATCAGGCTGCGTGCTGCACACCTTGCTGAAGGGGTTTTATCTAGAATAACTTTCATCTAGACTAACTTCATCTTCAATACCTTCAGAAGAGGTAGTCAGCATAGGGAAGAAGCCAAGACTCCGGGAAAGTTAAGTTTCTTCCTCCAAATCACAGAGCTGAGGAGGCAGGAGCACAGATCAGTATCCATTTCTTACTTGATTCTTGGAGGGAGGACTGGAAGGATGAAGATGAAAAGGTTCTGAGGTACAGAGATTACCCAGAAAAGTTTGTCAGTACATCAGAACCGTCAGACCAAGAGGGCAGAGTAAACTGAACCACCCAGGGAAGTTCTGTGGTGGTCACTGTGGGGAGTATGGTTTTAATTCCAGCAAAAATTGAAGAAATCAAATTGAGCATCAGTTGGAGGACCCAACTGAGGTCATGGCTTAAAATTTGTGATGAACCACATAAGCATGTTTCACAGAGATTCACACACATGCACGCACTTCTCACACACACTTTGTTCACACACACACACACACACACACACACACGTAGCAGTATGCTGCTGTGGAGGTTCAGCAAGGAGACACGGAGGTATTCTCATTAATGCAAACCCTTCCACACCTCAGCAGAGGAAATGACCACTGTGGCCAATGCCATACTCCACAATGGAACCCTGAGCATCTCAGCTTGGGTGGTTTTATTGGTCCAGAACTCCTCAGGTGCAGATCATAAGCAATCAAACAACACCCACATAAATCTAACACTTGCACACAATACAAAACACCAACGTCTAGGTAGCCCTTTTCCCAACAGTACACAATTCTTTTGTATATAACTAAAAATAAACTTCCACAGCACAGTGTGTGTACACACACACACACACACGTGTTCACATGTCTTCTATCCCAGAACTAAGGAAACGCTGATGTGAGATTGTGAGAGGTACAAATTTTAGGGAGAACTGAGAAGACAAACTTGCAAAAATGGCCTATCATAGATTTCAGTCCAAGGAACCAGGCTGATCCTACCCAGGTTGAATTCTTTTCCTTATACCAAACTTGAACCTGCTCTGCTATATGAAACTGGAGAAAAGCAACTAATGTATCTGATGACACTACACACTCACAACCCCATCTCAGGTGTGGCTTTGACACTGCCTAGCCAATGACTGTACTTGATCTCCCACGGCTTTCTCCCGCTTCTCAGACTTCTGCTGTCTTTCTCATCTAATGATCTCGCTCCCTGTGTCATTCATAAAGTACATTCAAGCGGGAGAAAAAATTCCACCAGCAACCAGCACTTAACCTGCATTGGTGGCCACGTGGCATGTCTTCATCCTGTCACTGTAAACTGATGATGCCACTCACCTCTACTGTATCAGATCCCACCCCCACTTGCCTTCTCAAATATACTTGGGTATCCCTCCAATAATTTCCCCCCCTTTCTCCCTCTCTCCCTCCCTCTCTCTCTCATCATCATCATTTCTTCCTTCCTATTAGATATTTCCCATTAACATTAAACATCAAATGTGCTATATTTTCTCCCATCTTAAAGAAAACAAAAACCCAAGTCCTCATTCATCCCCGGCAAATTTTAGCTCTGAAAAGAGCTGTCTGTTATCGTGGTTGAATTCTCTTTGGAGTGGAGTTCTCTTTAGTTACATCCCCTGTTTACCACTGGATGGAAACTTTCCCTGTGAAGGCCTTCGTGTGGTTAAATGCAACGATCCATTCTTCCTTCATCTTCTCCGCCCTGGCAGTGTTAGACGCATACTTGATATCATCCGATTCCTTAAAGCCTCATCTTCCTCAGTGGTTTGTCCTTGTCACCTCCACCAAAAGGTGTCCATATTTAATGCTCTCAACTTTGGAGTAAATTTCATGGCTCTTTTTTTTAACAGACACACTTTCTAACTATACCTTGCTTATACGTAGTTCAGTTAACTTTCATTCTCCGAGCATGCGCCGACGGCTAAAGGAGGTGTCTCAGAGACCCGCTGTTCGATGGGGTGACGCCATTCGCCAGGCATAAGCTCCCCTGTAGATCACAGGGGTGATCTACAGTCACTTACAGGTCCTTTGTCTCTTCTGTTGTAGCATGTTCCTGCCATCCAGTTGGATCAGCTCTCCTTCCTTTCAGCTCGGTGACCTTCTGCGACCCTAGTAATGGCGACTGCCCTTGCAAGCCTGGAGTGGCAGGGCCACATTGTGACAGGTGCATGGTGGGATACTGGGGCTTTGGAGGCTATGGCTGCAGACCTTGTGATTGCGCAGGGAGCTGTGACCCACTGACCGGAGACTGCATCAGCAGGTGAATGTGCATGTCTCTTGTTCCTGTCTATGAGTAGTTCAAGCTTTCAGAGTTTGGGGAGTGACTGAATGCCATAAGTAGAGCACACATAGCTGCAGATCTCCTTAAAAAGATTTTTTTTTTTTCGGTTTGCAGAATCAACAATTTGTTCTTGTGATTTGGGGGAAATTGTGTAATTCATCTTGCAAAATCAATTATTTTGCACAGTAATTTCTTGAAATAGCACAGGTGTCTAGACAGTCAAAATAGGGAAGGTATATACGAAGGTTTGAGTTTATATAACGAGATGCATTTTTACTTGGCTTCTGAAACATCTCTCGTTGAGTTAGCCATTGGTTTCTGTTAGCAGTGCCGACATAGACTGGTACCAGGAAGTCCCTGCCTTCCATTCTCCGCACAATGAGAGTGGACCCACCTGGGAGTGGGAGGATGAACAAGGATTCTCTGCACTCCGACACTCAGGTAAGACAGAAACAGCCATGTCTGGAGTCTGGTCTTAAGAGTAGCGACTGTGTCGACCCAGGGGACAGCTTTGGAATCCTCAGAGGGGTATTTAGTTCTTGGGTTTAATGAAGTAATGGCCCATCCTTGTGAATGTGAAAGTCGAATACAGCTAAGGGGCATTTTAATGGATTTTTGGGTTTTTCTGATTTTACATTAATATATATTAATATGTTATTATATATTAATATCATTATATTATGTTGCATTGTATATATGCATGAAAAATGTAGAACATAATGGTAAAAAACTTAAATCTCCCCACTGCTGCCCACTTACCTAGCTTTGAAACTGCAAAATAAAAACCAGGGCCATGTTTGTTTTTGCTTTTCAGCCTCCTTTCATGACCACGGTGAACCTACCCACTTTAAATAGTGTCTTTAAATGGTGCCCCATGGTGGTCCCTCCTTAGTCCCCTTTACCCCATAGGTCTGAGCTCCTGACCACTGCTATCGGACTCTCATTCTGCCCCCTGCTGTTCGCTGTAACTGTGTACGCCGCCATTTCTAATCCTCAGAGGTCGTCAGCTGGCTCTGACGTAGACTATACCTGTTTATTCTCTCCTTTTCCTAACATGGCTGTGCGTCCAAAGCTGAGATGCGGCTGAGAAGACGGTTCGGTCAGTAAAATGCTTGCACAGCAAGCATGAGGACCTGAATTAGAAATCTGTTCTATGGCAAAACTTTTCCTGGGCAGACAACCCAGATAGAAACCCACAACAGACCAAACTACAGATACCACCAAAGTCCAACTTGGTGAACCAGCGAGTTTTATTGGGGTTACATATAGAAAGAGAAATGACTCAAAGACTCAAAATGTATCATCAAAGCCCACCCCAGGAAGGGTGACAAGTAACAAATCTGGGAACCTGGTGTGCACTGCAAGGCCCGCAAGCAGCGTAAAGAGGTTAGAGAGTGGTGTCCTTTTCAGGTGCTTCAGTTGGTCTAACCTTCCAGGCAGCTGTCTGATCTGAGACTTCTTTGCATCTTTTCTCCTCTGAGAGTCTTCTCAACTTACGTGAATCTTCTTGGCAGCTAGGCTCATCTAAGAGTCTCCTTTGCATCAGCTTTATCATCTGAGGGAAATGCTAAGCTTTTAAACTTACCCTGGAAGGGAGTGATACGCCTAGTGAATCTGATCAGTTTCAGGGACTTCCTGAAGCTGTTCTGAGTTGTGTACCTTCTCCTTGAGGGAGCTTTTTTGTAGGATGGAATGTTTCAATCTGGAAGGAAACTGTGACACAACAATCTCCCAGAACAAGCATTTAAAAAAAAAATACTATGACACACATTTGTAATCCCAGGACTTGGGGAAAGGTGAAAGAGCACCTCGGGCTTACTGACCAGGCAATCTAGTATCAACAAGCTCCAACTCTCTGGACTTGTAACTCTGTGTCAAAAAATAAAGTACAACTAAAGAAGACACTTAGACACGTGACATTGACTCTAGCCTCTACCACATGGATACCCATTAACATGCATGCTCACACACACACACAAATAAATAAATAAACCTGAAAATGTATTTGAGTATGAATTCACAAAGCCCTATTACTTGACTATAATATTTTCCCAACATTTTATTAATTTCAGACACACACAGAGATTCAGAGTTGTCTTTTAATTCAACCTGCACTCTAGATAGTGAAGAAACCATTGTTTTAACACATTTTCGTAGGAAACCTGTAACCTAAGAACCAAGAATTTTGGTGTGTGGCTATGCATATTTTTTTTCTATAAAATGTTTATTTAATTAATTTTAAAGATCCAAGCCAGACATGGTAGCATATGACTTTAACCCCAGCATTTGGGACACAGAGGCCTGAGGATCTCTGTGAGTTCAAGGCCAGTCTGGTCTACATAGCAAGTCTCAGGACAGCCAGGGCCACATAGAGAGACACTGTTCTCAACAACAACAAAACATCCATTAACCCCAATTTGAGAAGTAGTGGTATTTTCAATTCTGTTTTTCTCGTTGAATATAATGTCATAATAATTTTCCTAATGGTCCCGTTTTAACTTATAACAGAAAGAAGGTAGGAAATATAAAGTAATATGAGGTTGTCCTCTCTATTTATTTATGTTTGAGAGAATATCTAATCTTATAAGCTAGGTTGCCCTGGAACTGGCTTCAAACTCCTGCCTCTGCCTTCTAAGTGCTGGAATTACAGGTATGCACCATGCTTGGCTCTCTCTCTCTTTTTTTTTTTTTTTTGAGAAAGAAGACAAAATTTATCATTATTTTTTACTTTAATGGTATGTGGTCCACATTTTATCACGTTAGTAGCCACTCTTAAGAGCTGTCTTCTACTTTGCTATAAAAATGGCTTCTACTCTGTAACTTTGCTTGATGGACCAAATCTGTAACAATCATATCATTTGGATTACAGAACATCCACTAAATTCTTTGTGCAAGTTATTAGGGAGCTGTCAGCATGCCCAGTGAGCACATAACTTGTCCCCACAGCTGTTAGGCCTAGGATGTCCCCAGGGAGCCTCTGGGATCCATCTGGATGAGCTCCCAAGGGAGGCCGACTGCTCAGCTTCAGCATTCCCTTTCGGTTTAGCTCAGTGCTCCTGGGTATCTTTCTTAAAAAAAAAAAAAAATGACAACCAGTTTCTTAAGCACTTAAAAAGCCAGCCGCCTACCTATTGATCTACTGTAAACACCATTAAAAGAACTACAACTATAAGGCCATCTGCCAACAAAAGTGGTATTTGTCGCAAAATAAACTTAATTTCTTTCTCTTTTTTCCTTCCACTCTTTCTTTTACTTTCTTTTTCTCCTTTCTGCTCTCCCTTCTTCCTTCCCCTACCTTTCTCAGTGCCAGAAACGAAGCCCTGAGCCTTATACATGCTAAAGCTGAGTATTCTACCACTGAGCTCATTCCCAGCCCTCTAATCCGTCATCTCTACCACTTGTGAGGTAGAAAATACCAGATGTGAACTCTGACTTTCCAAATTACAAGCCCGGCTTTAACTAGTACCCGAGAACTGTGAGCAATATTCATTTTTCAAAATGTTCTAGAAATCTACTGGAACTAAACAGGCCTTTTCCATTCCAGATTTCTTAAGTCCTGACGAATGAAAAACATTATTCTCTAAGACTGGCTCTCACCATCTGCCCAAGCTGGGCGTGAACCTCTGAGCCCAAGCAGTCCCCTGGGCTCAGCCTTCTGAGTAGCTGAGACCGCATTAAGTGCACCACAGAACCCAGCTTGACCAGTGCCTATTAATGCCGGAACTCTAAGCATACGGAAAAAGGGTGCTGTCAGGCAGCCAAAGGCAAACCTCCAAATGACAGACTTGGGGGTACTCCTGAAAGGACTGACAAGAGAGCTCTGTGGTGAGGATTGGTGTATGCTATTCGCTTGTAGTTCCATCAGGGTTTTTGGCAGCATGGTAGCTAGCGTACTTCCTGCCTCAACGCAGTTTTCAAAGGCTGTGGGCCATTCACTACTGCAACTTCTAAATGAGTTCCTTGGCTGTGTTTGGATTATAGGCAAATCACAACAGCTGGCTTTCACTACCTCTAATTTCTCTTTCCCACTGTTTAATTCTACTTGGATTTTCCACTCGTACATCTTCCTCTCTTTTCTGGGTTGCCACGGCTGATAGGCCAGGGTTTCCCACACTCATTGGCACTTCTGCCCAGACGTTCTGTAGGCATTCTCTGATTCCTGCGTCCTCCTTGTCCTAGACCTGTGTCATTTTGCTCGGGCCAGGTCCGTTTTTCCCTCTTTCCTGCTCCTTCTGGGTTAGTCACAGTTTTGCTATGGGAAGCCCCACTTCTCTGGCTACAGTCGCAGAGAAGCCAATCCGATGTCCTCTCTCTCTCTGCACCAGTAGTAACTAAGTCTGCACACAGTAAAGTGTGAGGCTGCGAGGGAGACTGCCCAACAACTCCACTAGCTGGGTCTCTGGCATTCTACTGATTCTTGCTCTTAGTGAGTTCTGATTTTGGCTGCTCCTCTGCAGCCTTTAAAGCAACCGGCTAGATGAGTGATTGCTGTTAAAACTAGAAAGCCCTGAAATGTCCCTCTGACGCTCCTATTTCTGTTAGTGATATCACAATCCTCTGTCATTAATTGAAATTTTATTTTCATGGCATTTATTTTTGCTCAAAGGTGTTTTGAAATTCTTCTACAGGGTCTGGCAATTCTCTTACATGCAACATTTCTAACAGATACTTTCAATTGTCAGAAGAAAATATCCTTTTTTTTGTAAAAGACCATTCTAGATCCTTCTTCAGCCATGAAAGCTTCTCTCACCTTCCCAAACATGGGACCCTCCAACCTAAGCATGTTGTAAGATGTTCTATCTTAGACCACTTCCTACTTTTTATACACACCCACTTTTATACTTACCAGATTGCAAACCTTAGGCAAGAATTGTATCTTGCTCATATTTATGTGTTCTGAATGATATCACCATGCCTACTACATCAGATGATATTCAGCTACCTTCAATGGACTACCAAATATTTTATTTGACTTTTGTTGACATAATTGATTGGATACTTATTATACTTAGTTCCTTTTCTATAGGTTTACAGTTTTAGCTGTTCCTTTTTATTAACATGGAGTATTGACACTGGACTGTATTTATCACAATATCCATTTGTGCTTTGGGCTTTGATGTTGATTTTATCTTCCCTATTTTACTTAGGTCGATGTTTTATTAGATGATAGTTAATTCAATTTAGAAAAAGACCTTACTGCTTTTAAATTACTTTCATGGCTGCTTGATACTTAGAGATGTTATATGAATCAATGAAGGGGTAAATGTGTTACCCGGATTTATCGACTGAACCCCCTGACTTCTGTAACACAATTTTCCATTACTTTATGTAGGTAAATGTGAATGTAAGGAACAAGTGTTAGGAAACCCCAAGACGTTCTGTGGAATGAAGTATTCGTATGGTGAGTTTGGAGTCCTTGGTGCTTGTGTACACCCTATTCAAACTGAGTGCAGAGGTTTCTAAGGAGGCAAGAGGCACAGCATAGCACACTAGATGCTTGAGAAATGGTAAGAACGGTACTTGTTTGTGAGGCATTAAGATTTGTGATTCACCTAGATCTGTTCCCCAATATCTCTAAACGTTCTTCTGCCATTAGAAAGCCAAAAAAAAAAAAAAAAAAAAAAAGCAATGGAGAAAGGAAAATGGAGTCTTTCTGAATAATGACTCTTGCTATCTTCACATTCTAATGGCCCTGTATTTGCTATGAAATTTTAAGATGCCTTATCTTGCCAACACACACTTGACCAGTACCTGAGCCTTCTTAATTGCCCCACGGTTTGTATGGCTGGAAATACAAATTCCAATAAAAAGAAAATTTTTCAGTCATGATTCCCAAAGTATTCCCAAGTATTTCCTTTCTTGATTTTGTTTGTTGTTTTTCTTGGCTGGCCTCCAGGCCACAGAGATCTGCCTGCCTCTGCCTCCCATGCTGGGAGCTTCCAAGCCCAGCAGTATTTCCATTCTTAATAACATTGTTTTTAATCTTATAAGAATTGAGTAATAAATGTTTTTAAAAAACATAAACTTTGTCTAAAATTACAAGCATATTTCCCTCTCTTCACTTCCCGACTTGGCCAATAGAAGGGAAAATCTGAAAGCATAGTGTCTCGTAAAGGAAGAGCAGCCTAGAGGGGATGGAATTTATACCAAAGACAAGAAACATGGAAATTTTGTTCAGAACCAGTCAGCTCAGTGAAAACGCCAACTGGTCTCAGCACATAGACCAGGCAGCTCTCTGACAAACAAGCAGTCTCTTAGCCAACTATTTATTTTGTATTTAAGAGAATTTAAGCATCATTAAAGACGCAATTAAACACCTTAGTCTTGTTAACTGTGCTATAAGTATAGGATTAGAAAAAAATAATGGTTTCTCCAGCTTAATTCTCTAGCACAATGAGGAGGAAGCCACTTTCTTTGTTTATTTTTATTCCTGTTTCGAGTATTTATTGAATAACAGCAGTGAGGAAGTGAAGTCCTGCTGTCTCTGAGCTGATGGGCTAACGGGGTTGTCACGGTGCTCCCCAGGCTCTGTGTGCTCTCTGTGCATACACACAACTTGTTTCATCAGGAGTCCAGTCGAAACTCCAATGCAAAGCAACCAGGCATATGAACTTAAGTTCTCTTGATTTCTTAAAACTTGTAAGGCTAGATGCATTCTCAAGGTCCCCTATAAGTCGAATCCTTGATGATTCTGTGAAGACAGCTGTCTGACTTGGTATCCTCAGAATATGGGAACAGCTAAGATAGGGTTCTCTCATTACGTACAATCTTCTATTAAGATCTATGAACATCACTTAATGATACAGAAAACTATACCTAGTGTTCCTTATGTCCCCATTCTTCCCTACTCCAACATACTTCATTACCTAATTTCCAGACACATCTATTTCTTAAACAGAAGAGCATAATAGAATCGTAAGTCAAGCAGAATACCGAAGGTCTGTAATAATAATAATAATAATAATAATAATAATAATAATAATAATAATTAATAATAATAATGATGATAATGGTAATAATAATAATAATGTTACGCTGTATATTGCAGAAAGAGGGAGAGGATTGTAGGTGTTTTCACTACAGAGGAATGGGGAATGTTTGAGCAGGTCTACTTGTCTACTTACCCTATTCTACACTTTACAATACATATATTAAAATACCACAGAATACCATAAACATGTACAATTTCTAATACCATAAGCATGTGTCAATTTAGACATATTTTTCAATTGTTAAAAATTAAAAGAAGGGTCTGGAGCGATATCTCAGTAATTAAGAGCACTTGTTGATCTTGTAGAGTTCAGTTCCCAGCATGCACATAGTAGCTCACAACTATCTGTAACTCTAGCTCCAGGGGCGTTTCTGATGCTTTCTTTTGGCTCCTATGGGCACCAGACACACATGTGGTACACATACATACGTGCAGGCAAACACTCATACACATAAAATAAAAATGAATAAATCTTAAAATAGATCAAATAAAAATAATACTATATTCCTGCCATCATGTAGGAGGACAGTTTACCTCACCCTAGTCAGCTTGCATTGTACTCCAAAGAACACGTAATAATCAATAATGTTATATAATCTCTGTAGAATGATTTAGAATATATTCTGTCAAAGCATTTTGTTCTCTGTCAGAACATCATACATAGTCAGCCACAGACGTATAACATAACCAGATTCTAAATAAAAGCCAGGACAGTAGTTCTACTTCCTATTTGTTCTTTCTCTGTGGATTTGATACATGAATATATTTATTTTGTTTTGATTTGTTTTGTTTTTCGAGACAGGGTTTCTCTGTTGTAACTCTGGCTGTTCTGGAACTCACTTTGTAGACCTGGCTGGCCTTGAACTCAGAGACCCACCTGCCTCTGCTTCCTGGGTGCTGAAATTAAAGGTGTGAGCCACCATGCCTGACTCAGCTGAATACACTTAAAATTTTTATTTGCAGTAGGCAATGGATAATGTCTTTCTAGTGTCATAATATGGGAAGGGGCAAAAGTGGAAATTGACTAATAAGGAGACCATAACATATAAATGAGATTAAGTTATTGCAAACCTGAATGAGGCTCCTGATTTTTAAAGCAAATTTCCATATTCTGATTTTCATCAGCTCACCTTTACATCATACTTGGCAATGAATATTCAAATGGCTCAACTTTCAAAAGAAAACATATTATCTGTGTGTTTTTTTTACTTCGGGGTGTTGTTACAGTGTTAAAAATCAAGATTTTATCAGCTCATGATAAAGGTTCACACGCCGAGGTCAATGTGAAGATTAAAAAAGTCTTAAAGTCTACCAAATTGAAGATCTTACAAGGCAAGCGAACACTGTATCCAGAATCCTGGACAAACAGAGGCTGCACGTGTCCAATCCTCAATCCAGGTGAGCACTGATTAAACTTAATTAATTACCCTTGTCTCTGAACACTGGCTGTCAGTCTCACATCCTCGGAACCAAAACCCCATAAAAGCATCTTTTCTATTACCTTTCGAACACTGGGTAAAATCCAAAAGGAATTCTTTGAACTGGCATAAAAAAAAAATCTCCTCCATGTGCTCTATAAAAATAAAATATTTTAAAATTTAGCAATATAATACTTTCTGTCCTGAAAGAGAAGCCCCAGATTGGTTCCAGGTGCCTGCTGCGTCCAGCACCTTCACGAGCTTATCTGCTACTCGTGAGCTATTTGAAAAGCTAGGTCCTGTTACATGAGAGCCTGTTCCCAAAGGAAGCGCCAATGCAAAAGCCCATCTGTGCAAATAACAGTGAAACCGTTTTTTTTTTTTTTTTTTACCATTGCATGAGAAGCATCTGTTTCTCCTGGATAGAAAACAACTCTCAACTTTTCGTCGTGTTGTTTTTCATTAAATGATCATTCTGGTTTCAAATGAGAAACAGCAGCAGGGAAAAATATTTAAATACAGTCTTAGAAAAACTTGGAATGGAGCAAGATTTGATTTGAACCTTAAAATATAAGGCAGAGATGGTGGTGACAGCAGTCACAGACAAGGTCTTAAGACCCCTCAGAAGTCCGAACTTTCTTGATTTTTTATTATAAAGACAGCCCTCTGGCAATGGCTCTTTCAGAACGCAGGAGCAGCTAAGATAGGGTCCTCCTGTGACAACCTTCCACGGGATGTGTGAGAACTCTGCATGTACCAAAGCTGTTTCCTACAAATAAATGTCCGCTTCACATACTGTGTCCTCAACTACTGCTCTGCCCCTCTTGCTACATTTGAGCACAAAATTTATATTTCTAGTCATAGTATCTTCGATGCCCACCCAGCATTAGTACCCAGATAACGCTAACATGATGCTCAGATAATAGGAAAACAAGTAATTCTAAGAAGCCTTCTTCACCGTTCAGGCATTTCCTGATTTCTCGTTTACACAGTCATCCCTGTGTTGTAGGACACTGCTGAGACAGGTGCATGATTTGTATTCTGGGTCTAATTTATTCCCCTTACGAGCCAGTAAGTCACCGTTATGTTAATAAGAACTCTTCTGTGTTTTTAATTAACAAATGAAAAGAAACAGATAGCGTAGAAAAACTATAAATAAAATATCCCCTGAATCTAAACATTTAAACGGTGATTTAAAAAAAATGTTGTCTCAAGTTAACTAATTTCTTATACCCTCCTGTACCCCTCTAATGTCTTACTTAATTTCACTTAAACTTCAGTAAAGTAGAAGGGTAACTTTAATTATAAAAATAAGAAGTTCCAAAGAATAAATCTGAAGAATAAGTAAGAATTTTGACTTTTTGAATACAGGAAACAAAGAGTCATTCATTTAAATTCTGCTTCCCAGTGATCTGTGCTTAAGGGCGCTTATGAGTAATTTTCTATTATCCTGGCAAAAGTGGCGAAAAAAATCTGTCCAGTTTTGCAGAACGACATTAGAAACAAAAGCTTTGACCATCTGAGCCGCCCTCCAGGAAGTGAGCTATATTTCCTACTCAGGTCTCTGCCAGAGTCAAAGAACCAACCGAGTTCATCACAATTGGAAACATAAGCTCAGTTATTCAAAGAATTCTTGAAAACATGTTTACTTGCTTTGAAGAAAAATCTGGGAGCTGCCGAAGCAAAACCAGACACTGTTTCATTTTGCTTTTGTTTTTTCCATTTTTACAAGTTCAATGACTAAAACCAAAGAAGACCGATAAGAAAACTCTGAAACCTTACACCTCGAAAATGAACAGCCTACTGGCCATCCATGCCAGCCCAGTCCTCTGTGGCTCTTGCATACATTTCATCTATCAAGTATCTTTGAATACCAACACTAGCACCAAAGTATACTTCCTTCTTTTATAGTTAAAAAACTTTGTGCCCTTAAAACATGTAACAAAGCAGACATCTGTAAAGACAGACAAATTAAATGGAAGTGTTACTCAGGGCAGTGAGAGAAGACACTGTGTGTTAGGGTTTGATGGTACTCCACGTTTTAGGGGTTTATTCAGTGCCATTTATATTAGTTTTATATTGATACTTTAAATGGTAAATTCCTGTACTATTTGTTCTATTTATGGCTTTAAGGTAATCAAAAATACTGGTCTCAAATGTTTATGGTATTTGTAAAAGAGAACTTTTATCATTTAAGCATTAGGCAATAACAAAATATACATATATATTTATTTTTAAATGTTTATTGTTTTTGTAAAAGATAATTTGTTTCATACTAGACAATAGCAAGATAGATGATAGATAGATAGATAGATAGACATAAAACAAACATATAAGCTATATGTAATTTACAAAGCAAACATACGAACTACATATAGCTTGCATGTTCATTGCCAGGCAAGCATACTACCTCTGAGCTGCATTGTCAGCCCTTTTCATTTCAAGACAAAGTCTTGCGAAATAGCCCAGATGGCTTCAAACTTGGGATCCTCTTGCCTTCGTGTCCCAAGTAGCCATGATTACTGGGATTGCAGTCACACGTCACTATACATTGCTCATAACTTTAAACTGGTAGTTATTTAGATTTTAACATCGAGTGTTTTAATTAAAATTTTAAAGTAGTTAGCTCTCTGTCTTCTATTAGAAGTTTTAAGAAGTTTTAAGTTTTCTGGTCCTATATCTTACAAATTGTTTCTAAATACCAGAGTTGATACCATTACACATGTGCAATCCGGGATATTATCGTATCCTTAATCACTACATAAAGAGAAAATCCATCTCTCTGTGGATTTGTTAGTAAAACATTTTTTCTCAAAGCCTGAAATTTTGCTTTTGATTGTAAGGGCAGCACTAAATGTGGCCAAGTCTCCTCAGTTTTCCCATTTTGTTTGTGCTTTGTTTTGTTCATAAACAAGCTTCTTATAGCCGTTCCTCAAATACAACTGCACAGAGAGAGTGCGCGTTGCTTTACGTCATCCAGAGCTCTCTTCCAGCGCTTTCCAGGTACTTGCTTCACTTTTGTAGAGCCCTTCACGACGGCTGCCACTACGCTCTGGGGAGTATCGCTGCGTCATGTGCCCACTGAGTCCTCGTTCTCTCTCGTTCAGGGTGGGACATTACGAAGGCCGAGAACCAGACAACCCTGAGTTTGAGTGAAGGTGCTGCTACTTAGTAAGAGAAACTAAACACGTTTCTTGACGTCTGGGCCTCAGTTTCTCATTTGTACACAAGATGAGACACGCTAGTTTTTTATGAGTCAGATGTGATAATATGAGTACAGTATTCGGTGCATGACAAATAGCAAATGCCGGCTCTTGCTACTTGTGATCCTCTGCCTTGCCCATGCTTATTTAAAACTATAAACCAGGAATATGCGAAACTCCTGAAGTCACATCCACTCCTTTAAGAAAGTGCAATGCCTGTGTCTCCTTTGCTTTCAGGTTTGGAGTACCTTGTAGCTGGACATGAGGACGTAAGAACAGGAACGTTAGTCGTGAATATGAAAAGCTTTGTCCAGCGCTGGAAACCAGCTCTTGGGAGAAGAGTCATGCATATCTTAAAAAGAGAGTGCAAGTAGCGCTGAAGGTGTAAAGCACACAAGGGCTCTTCTCTAAGCAGACACGCAGATGTAATGAAAAAGAGACCTCACAGTGAAACTGGAATATTTCTTAAGTGCCAAAATGTAGAAGAATGTTCCAATGCGTAGGACTTATCTAACCTATCTGTTCTGGATCTGTGTTTAAGTACACTTTATCTCACAAAGGTAAATGAAAACCCCTCAGTCGATACCTGCTTTCTGTGAAACTGGTTCTGAAAATCATAGCGATTGAGAATATTTTAATAGTGTTTCCATAAATAGCAGTCATCCATTAAGGGTTATATCCCTGACAGGATCTCCTCCCAGCTTCAGATATGTCATTTACGTTGTGCTTGATGCTATTTAAGGAATCAATGAGATTTTAGGGACTCCCTAACTCTACTGTCAGGAAAGGTGTTTCTTAAGAAGAGCCTTGTCTTGTGTGCTGTGTGTGGACTTCCATGTGCGGGGTGTGAACGGACCCCTCCGTGTATATATAGTATTTCCTTGTGTAAAGCACTTTACCCACCACTTGTGTTGTGGAAGTTTGGAGACTGCTATTGACAGGAAGGAAAGAGAGAGGGGCCATGTGAAGACCTACTGAAACAGAAGCACTGCCACTGTAGACGGACAAGGGAATCATGGAGAAAGGAAGCTATGCTGTTTAACTCAAGGCCCCGGGAGATGCGCCATAGAGATGCAGCCTAAAAGGAGAACCACTTTGTCAAGTTTCAGTTCAGGGTGAGAGGTTAAATTGCAAGATCTTGGCCATAATGAAACTTAAAGAAAAACTAAACAAAAAAGAAAGACTTTAAAACAAAAGAAAGAAACCATAAAGATAGAAATATGTTTGCATAAAGGGGAAGTAGTCTTCAGGTGTCAAAAATCTCATTTATTTGTGATGCACTTGTTCACACTTCGAAAATTATTGTAAACACAAATTTTGTTCTGTTTTTGTGTTTAGTATTTAAACATGAACACTGGACCAGTTTTCTTCCTTCTTTTATTAACAGTATGTGGTCATGACATGTATCCATTTCCTAACACGACATATGTGATAGCTCACCAGATTACTGTGTTTCATTATCTTTCATATTCTTTATCCAGGCATAGCCACACTGCATACAGTTTCTACTGTACTTGAATTTACAAACCAGGAACCACAGTGCCGAAACTTTAGATTCACATCCAGAGCATATTTTTCCCTGAGGTCCTGTGGACTCACAAAAATATATATATATTGCTTTGTGAATTTGTTTTTATATTTCATCTATGTAATAAAGGAATATGACCTCCTGACCTTTGTCTCCTGACCAGTTCTTCAATGGTGCTTAAGATGGACTTCTCTTAGTAAGGGAACTTAAATCAAATTCCTTAAGTTAAGAAAATTAATTATGGGGGACCAGGGAAATGGCTCTGTGGGTAAAAGCAGGCCTTTGCCATGCAGGCCTGAGCTTGAGCCCCAGAACTCACACAATAAAAGAAAGCACTGACTCGGGCAGGTTGTCCTCTGATTTCTACATGTGCGCCAGAATACACATGCCAACACACCACGCACACACGAAATAAAATCATGTTTTGTTTTGTTTTGTTTTAAAAGGTTGCCGGGTGGCGGCGGCGCACACCTTTAATCCCAGTGCTCAGAACGCAGAGGCAGACAGATCTCTGAGTTTGAGACCGTCCTGGTCTACAGAGCAAGTTCCGGGACAGCCAGGGTACACAGAAAAACCATGTCTCAAAAAAAGAGAAAGAATGGAAGAAATGAAGGAAGGGAGGGAGGGAGGAAGGAAGGAAGGGAGGGAGGAAAGGAGGAAGGGAGGAAGGAAGACAAGATACTCCCACAACAAAGTGGAAGGAGAGAACCAGCTCTCAAAAAGTTGTCATCTGGTCTCCGCACGCATACTGTGGCACACACACACTCTAAACAAATACTCTTGAAAGAAAATAAGTTATCGTGAAAGACTCAGCATCCCTACCCAGTTACTGTGAGGGTTAGGAACAGAGAAGAAGCAAGTGCAATGGATTTCCTTTCTAGAGCCTTCGGACATTGCATTGCCGTTTTTATAACATACTTGTTTTTCACTAATTTAGTTTTTTACATTAGGAGGGAATGTTCGTCCACAGCACTCATGGCGAGGTCAGAGGGCAACTTGCAGGAGTCCTGCTCCCCTTCCACTTGCTCAAGTCGCCAGGCTTGGCAGCAAGCACCTTACCCACAGAGCCGTCTCCCCCACCCTTCATAATGATAAACGTTTACTACTGAAAACACGAGAGGGGCTGGTGAGATGGCTCAGTGGGCAGGAGTGCCTGTCACCGAGCCTGACCACCTGAGTTCAATCCCAAGGTCCGACATGGCGGAGGGAGAGGGCTGACTCCCAAAAACTGTCTTCTCATCTCCATGCACCATGGTACATGAGCACGTGTGCGTCGCATGCACACACACACACACACACACACACACACACACAGACAGAATGAGAAAAATATTTATATTTTAACAATCCTCCATCAACAACCAATAGTATTTAGTGTTTGTGTATAGATCATTTTCCGTAAGTGTGTGTGTGGGGGTGTGTGTGCGCGCATGCACCCCTTTTACATTATATTTTACATTGCATTGGGATTATATTACGCATACTCCTGCAAAATCTGTTTTCACCTGTAGCATCTCTCTCGGCTTCTTACTTCTTCCTATCTATTCCGGAAGATGAACAATCATCTACTTTTACAACTTACGGGCAACTTATAAAACACGCTGGTTAGTTTATCGTACCCAGAAAAACAGTTTGAAAGCATCAAATATGGAATCATCCACTTCACTTCACTTAAAATATTACCTTTTATAAGGGGCAGCAGAAATGATGACTATTAAAAAAAATGGAGCATGAAATGGGAAACAGTAAGTGTGGAGAAGATCTTGAGAACAATGCATAATTACCCCAATCTGGAGACGCATGTATTGGAATGCACAGTACCTTAAAACCTCTGAGGGCAGATCGTAGCAACATCTGCCCTCTAAGGGAACGTAGCCCCCTCTTTATACACGCCTGTACTACGTGTCCTGTTTTCACTGACCCTGTGCTGTGTTTGCGTTTGCTTTTCCCAGCAATTAAAATTCAGTCAGAGGTTTTTAAAATGTGACCCAGTTAAATCGTAACTGAAAGTTTAATTTTATCTAATTTACCTAATTGTTACGTTTTAATGTGTTTTCCATTTCTGTAACAGATTGGAGCTTCAGTGTCTCCCTGGCCTGAGGCCCCGGCTCACAAGGCTCAGTCACCAACCCGATGGGATTTTATGATTATTTTCTCCTTTCCTACAATACATCCCGACACCTTATTCCCCTCCCTCGCCTCCCATCTCCAGCTCCCTCCATCTCCCTTCTCCCCCAGATCTACCCCCCACCCCCCTGCTTCTCCCCAGAAAAGAGCAGTCCTCCCAGGCTTGCAATAGGGCACAAGATGGAACAAGGCCAGATACTAATCGCTACATCAAAGGTGGGCCAGGAGGAGGAAAAGAGTCACAAAGGGCAGGTAAAAGGGTCAGAGACACCCCCATTCCAGCCTGAGGGGCTTTGCAAGAACACCAAGACAGCCACCCATAAGATAGATTTAGGGGACCCTGCCAGTTCTGTGTCTGCCTCTTCGATCTCTATGAGCCCCTAAGAGTGCTGGTCAGTTGACTCATCTGGGGTTTCTTTCCCTGATGGAACTTTTAAGAGGTGGTGCTGGGTAGTAGGAAGGGAAGTATCCTTGGAAGGGACACTGCAGATACAGCCCTTTGCTTCCTCGACCTCTCTGCTTTTTGGCTACCCTGAGGTGAAGCACTTTGCGCTTCCACACACCCTGCCATGATGACCTGCCTCAGCGCAGACCCAAGAGCAGCATGGCCACATGACCATGGACTGAAAGAAACTGTTACTGTGAACCAAAACCAGCCCTTCCTCACGTAAGAGGTTTATCTCAGGCATTTGTCACAACAAAAAGCTGATTGACACACGAGTCCTCTGTGACTGAAATTTTTGTCCCTGTAGTCGCTCATTAAAGCACATTTCTTGCGACATTAAGAAAAAAAAAAAACCTTATAATAATTTTTTAATATCTTGATTCTGAAATCACTTGTAGTCTTTCCACTGTCTCTCTCAGCATCCTTTGAGTATCCTTTGGTTTCCAAAGCAGGGGGTGGTGAAAGTTGAGACGAGGTCAGTCTTAGAAAAGAGGAAAGGAAAGAACTCTTATTTTGCTCCCCAGTACATTCCACCCCCCATCACTGCCCCGGTTCTGTGCGTATGTTCTCTTCTGGGCATTTTACAAAATAACCACCTGAATACTGAGACAACAGAGCCAAATACAACTTCCATCTATGGCAGCATACGAACCCAAACACACCCTTCAGGAGCTGAGGGGAAAGTCTGTGCCCCTGGAGCTTTATTCCATGAACCACTGGGCTTAATTAGTCATCCAAATGTTAAGCAATCCCACATACCTATCCTCTTGATGGGCCTGAGGTCAACACAGTCTGAGCCCTCTCCTTACATCATTTTCCCTGCAGAGGAATGTCACTAATGTTTAGCATTTGATGCAATGGAAAGTCTCAATAATAGGATATAATCTTTTAATAGTGTCCATGAAATGAGGTCAGATCTGTGGGGATGTGACCAGGAGTCAAGAAGCAGTGTCCATCTGGCTGCATTAAGCAAACAGCAAGTCCTAGTATGGGTAAACAGTTCTTTGGGACACTTTAAGTTCTTACAAAAAAAAAAAAATGCTTTTCTAAATGCTCAGAGGCGGTACGCTGAAGGGTGGGAAAAAACGCCTTGAACATGTCTTGTGGTGGCTGCCCCTCTGCCACTCCCCTGGAATGCCTGAGAATAAGGGTGAGCACCCCGTTGGCCTCTTGCCAGAGGTCCCAAGACTGAATTGCTTTTGTATTCATTGTTTAGATGATAAGCAGCCCCCTCATGTAGCCTTATCAAAGAGCCAAAGTTACTCGCAACTTATTTCCCACAGTTTAGAAGGAAAATATTTATGAACAGCTTCAGTTTTGCAAGGAAGATTGGTATGATAAGAATGGAACAGAGGCAAAGGAGCGTGCTCCGCATGACTGACAGCTTGTTTTTAATCGTTCTAAGAAGGATGTGTCTAGATGTACTTTCTCAAGCATGATGCTCCAGTTCCTGCATTTGCAGCAAACACATGTAAATGTTTCTGTACTACTCAAACATTAATGACTATGCGTGACACCTATAATCTTTTAAATCATAAATGCTCAGGTTTCTAGTATTTACATATGCTGGATAACTAAAGATCCAGGAGGAAAAAAAAAAAGAAATATGTGCTGGATCAAAATACTTATTTCTAAAATGCAAGATTGCTTGTTCCAGTAAGGGCTAAGGACACAGCTCCACGGTAGAACACTTGCTTAGAACACCTGAGTGGCCCTGGATTTGATAAATCATAGTATGTTCGTCTGAACAGGAAGAAATAACAGCCAGACAAGGACGCTTGCTTGCCAGAGAGAAAAAGCAACTTCTAGCAAATGTTCACAAACTCGATACAAAGATCTGCTTAGAACTCCTGGGCACTACTAGGAGTAGTGCATAAAACTTGGTGACTCAAGCCCCATGTGGTGGCACACGTCTTTAATCCCAGCATTTGGGAGGCAGAGGCAGGAGGATCTCTGAATTCGAGGTCAGTCTGGTCTACATAGAGAGATCCTGTCTCAAAAAATCAAAGCAAACAAACAACAACAACAAAAATTTGGTGGATAAAAAAAATAATAGTAAAAACTAAGAATAACAAATAACAATTGAGAATTTACAAGTGAGGGCAGGAGAGAAGGCTCAGCAGGCAAAGGCACTTGCCTCTGCTGATGCAAACCTGACAGTGGAGTTTGATCCTCAGAACCCACACAAAGGTGGAAAGAGAGAACAGACTCCACAGAGTGTGCCTGCATGGCACACACACCCACCTGCCCACATACTCAATACTAAAAACACTTAAGTTTTATTTAAAGAACTCTACAATTTAGGTACTTTTCTAAGTACTTTACGGGTAATACTCACACTGCATCCTCCTAAACTCTCCTGATCTGTGTACTATTACGATGTCCGTTTCCCAGATGAGGAAACTGAGGCACAGAGAAACTGAAACTGTTTAAGGGCACTCTGCTTGTAAATGTGAAGGCTTGATTGGAACCTACGCATTCTAACTCACAAAGTTCATATTGCAACCATTAAAAGCATTCTGGTCAGAAAGGCATCCATGGGATCTGATGCCAACTGTGACATTTTCCTATTTGTTGTTTCTCTTGGATCATGGCTGAGAAAAGCATTGCCGTTCTACGTTTCTCTTAAGTTTCCCTTCTCCAGACTCCAGACTCCAGTGTCTGCCTCTATTGTATTTGGATGCTACATGATTTTCTACTGCCTCTTGCCCAGTTACAGCACTGCTTGCCACGGTTTCCGTTAAGATGCGATGGTAAGAGTCCCTCTTTAACTGTCACTCCCTCCCCTGGGCCTTGCTCTGTAAGGTCCACCCGGGCAGAAAAGCTTTCATCAGTAATGACCTGACCAAGCCACTGTGAGACTCAACAGCACTTCAGATCCATTCTCTCAGTGGCAAATTCTGCTTGCAGGATGAATGAGAAGGCGTTACACCAGAGTGAGGAGAAGGAAACAGGGAGAAATACAGACTGTGGGCTCTTTGTCAACTGAGGATGGGTAGGAAGAGGCAGGACACAAAGGAGGACGAATAAAGGAAAGCAGCAGCTGGAAACAGAGCCAGGGGGCTCACTCTAGTAAGAGTGGGCAAAATATTTCAAAGTAGAGCGAGTTCAGCCAACTGCTTCCTTCATGGCTGCACACCCTCGTTTACACATTTTTAAATATTTATCACTAAGTTTTTCTATCTGATACTTTTCTTGTTGGTTGTATTTGAGCAATTAGTAGAAGTAGAGGAGGTAAACACTACAGAAATATTAGAAAATGGTGGTAAGAAAATTAGAAAGCCTAGGCTGCAGAGACGGCTCGGCGGTCGGCAGCACGCGTGACTCTTTTAGAGGGCCTGTTTGATCCACAGAGCCCTCATGTTGCCGCACAACAAAAAGATCCCATTTTCAGGGAACCTGACACCCTCTTCTGGCCTTCCTGGGCACGGGCATGTGTGTACACATACACGGAGTAGGCAAACACTCACACTCATCAAATAAAAATAAATAATCTTCTAAGGGAAAATGAGCCAATTTGATCTTACTATACATTGAGATGGGATTTTAAACTTACCATTCACAGAGTACACAGTCAACATAACAATTATAGTCAGTAACCATTGCCTAAAAGCTGTTTCACACGGCAATCATAACAACAGTGATCTCTTTTGTCATCATCATACGCCAGATGCTACCCTGAACGTCACATGGACTGGCTCCTCTGGCTGCATATAATAATAGCTTTGTAAGGTCAATAATGTCATTAGGCTGGAACTAAGGGCCAGAGAGGTCCAATAACTAGTTTGTCCAAAGCACAGAATGAATAAATGGCAAGGCTAGGCTTTGATCCCTGAGGTGTGTGCCTTTAGAAGTCACACACTTTGCCTTTATGCTTTGTATAAAATTCAGCAGATGTGGTTTTCTTAATATGGTGCCCCAGATCCATCCTTCTATAGCCTTTACAAAGGTCTAGGTGTGGAGTAGCGATGAACAATCTATTTATTTATTAATGTTGTTGTTTTGTTTTGTGATATTGAGTATCGTATAGCCTAGACTGACCTCAAACTCACTACATACAATTGAGGGTAGCCTTGAACGTCTCATCCTCCTGCTACATCTCTCAACTGCCGGGGCTGGAGACATGCACCACCATTCCCAGACATGGAGGAACATTTTAATGAGCACCATTGGTGACTCAGATATAGGTGACATCTAGACAAGACTGAGAAACACTGCTATTAGACACGTCTCTAGAACAGCACCCACAAAATCATAAAATGATTCATTAGTTTGTCTCTGCAAAGGCATCTTCCTCTGACTATAATTCCACTTGGCCTTTGTCACAAATGTCACTTTATAAATAACAGAGTTATCTTGTCTCCAGTGGCCTGCAGGTTTGATTTTCTCAGAGTCCCATTAAAGTGCCAGACAAAACTCTTAGCTTTCTTTCTGGTCGTGAACCAATGTGAACTGACTCTCAGAATGGTATTCTTTAACAAGAGATTAACAGACCAAGATCAAGTAAATCATCCTAGTGAAACATCTTCCCATTTTCCTACTTTCCAAATTCTCCCTCACACAATGCTTTAAGGGCCCAAGGAAACCATGTAAGTCTACGGAAAAGCTTTTAATGGGCACACCTAATCAGGGATCTTGAGTATTGGTGGCAGGCCAGGGCAGGAGATATTTTTGGTCAGGTGTGCCTTTCAATGCCTCATAAATCAGGTCGCCTGGACAGCCTCCTAATTCCCCTGCAGGCAGTGCCAGTCTTGCTCACATACTCAGCGGCACCCCATTGTAGGCTCACGTAGGGAGAAAGGTGAACAAGAAATGACATGGGGAGAGGCAAGCACAGGGACTGCCTCCAAAACATGGAGCTAAGACACAAATGATCAGTATACACAGACTCTACACTTCTGGTTTTCCTTCTTGTAGGTAAGAAATAAAATACAGGACAGCCTATTCTTTGCTAGCCATGAGGAGGAAAATCAAGAGAAAGCAGAGGAATCATACCATGGCGAGCAGAACCCTTCCTGTGAGGCTCATGACAATTTATCCAGAGACGCTTGCCTGGCAGTGACCTTCAGTGACCTAGAGGGCTTTGATAACAGCTGGGGACACAGGAGTGGACACTTCTAGCAAAATGTTCTACGCCTTTGATAAATATTGTACTAAACCGTTTGAAGCAAAAATACACTGAATACATTCTTAAACAGCATTTGTAATGTGTAACCTAATGTGCACCGCTCCAAATTTTACAAGTTTTACCAAATTCTTAAGGAAGTAAAGTTAATTTTTAAAAAGTCTTGCCTAACCGGGTGGTGGTGGCCCACACTTTTAATCCCAGCACTTGAGAGGCGGAGAAAGGTGGGTCTCCGTGAGTTGGGGGCCAGCCTAGTCTACAGAATAAATTCTGGGACAGCAAGAGTTATAACAGAGAAACCCTGTCTTGAAAAACCAAAAAAGAAAGGGAGAAAGAAAAAGAAAGTAAAGGAAAAAGTGCTATCTCCCCCCAACTTTTCGTTTAACCCAAATATTATTTTATCACAGTTTTGCTGCCCTGTTATCCTATTTGAGAGGCAGTGCTTAAGGCCTCATAGCCGACTCTTCAGCATCCAGTATCTTTTTAAATACATTTTCTTTCTCAAATAGAAAATAAAATAACACACGTAAGAGCAAAACAGTAAGTGTCCTACAGTATCAAGAGTGGCTTAGAATCAATCTACTTGGGGCCAGTGGATGGCTATTTCCCCTTTTCTCTTTTCATTAGTTAGTTAGCAGATAGAAGGATGGATTTTATGACATTGTACACACATGTACCACTGTTCTTGGCTCATGCATGCCCCACACTATCCTTCCATGTCCCATATTTTCCCTTTCCTAACCCTCTCGTTAAGAAGTCAATTAAATAAACCCCCTAGCAGCAGAACTGGGGCTAGAGACAGGAGTAGGAGAAAAATCGTATTTTCAGAGTTACAAACACCGTCATATTAATAATCTCAATTTATTCTTCTCAGAACAACCTTTGATGTAGGGATTATTACCTCATTTCAAAGGTGAACAAAAGGGAAGTAAAGTAACTTGCCCAAGGCCACACAACAACTGCTAGCCAAGCCAAGTTTTCAAGACTGGAGATCATTAGATCATAAGATCGTTCAACTACACAACTCTGCTCTAAAGCTTTGTGCTCTCTTCTCAGGATGATTTGTTGGGTTGCAGATCTGCGTTAATTTAACACACATTCCCTATTACCCACCCATGTGGTGGCAGGTATAGTTCTCATTCTGAGAATACAGCAGTGAACCATATAAAAGTCATACTCTGACTGAGCGTAGATTCTAGGGGGCAGAGAGGCCTTCAGAAGATAGCTATTCTAATCTGTTGCCTCTCCTATTATAAGTGTATTTATCTAGCACTTAATATCTGCAATGATTTTAAAGAAATTTCCAGCCGGGCATGGTGGTGTGAATGAATTTAAACCCAGTACTCATGAGGCAGAGGCAGACAGATCTCTGTTAGGACAAGGCCAGCCTGATCTACATCGTGGGTTCCAGGTCAGCCTGGTCTATATAGTAGGACCCTGTCTCAAACACAAAATTAATTTTCATCATCAAAGAGCAAGTTCAGTGAAAGGGACCGTATCACCATAACTGGACTAAACACAGTCCAAATATGGATGGTAAGTTGGAATGGAAAGCTATTGTAGCTGGAAAATGGCCACAGAGCGAAGTTGTTGAGTTCTGCTTGATGCCTAGGAGGAGGAGGCAGAATTCTTCCTCCCCTCACTGCGCATGAGTTCTCCTACTGCTTTTAGATATTTACAAGAGCTCTGCCTGAAACCCCTGCATGAGGAAGCCAAGGTTCCCCTCACTAGTCTGTACTAGGAAATACTGGCCAGCGTTGTTCCCTGTGAGCCAGCTAGGGACTCTTCTCGTCCAATCATGGTAGCATGGGGGGATTCATTTGCTACTAGGAGAAGAAACAGTGACCATAGTGGAAAAGAAATTCTAGGCATTCTTTCAAGCCACTGGGAAGTTCCAGCACATTCCAGCTGAGAAAGAATTCAAGTCCCTCAACTCATGTCAGAACTCCATTACCGTCTGGGTGCACTTTGCACTGAATAGACCAAAGCCCAGTAATTAACTCCATCACCCTCTCCTGCCGTATTTATTGTGCGCTGCAAGCCGATTCTACAGGGAGGTCAACCTGGGATTAAGTGAATTATCCTCAGGCTTTGGGCAAAAACAGAGGATGCCAGTTTTCTATTCTCTATTACATTCTCTAAACATTCTCTATTACAGAGCCAACATTTGTGACCTGGAGAGTTTTCACTGAATATCCCATCCGCTGGGCTTCAAAACTACATCCACATCTTCATGTGGCTGTTGCACATGGGAAGTGCATGGGAAGTGAAGTCTTCAGAAAGCCCAGTGTTCTCCCATATTTTTTCTAGGTCCCAAGATTATCTTTCGAGCCACAACTTTCGGATCACCCCCCAAAATCCCAAACTCGTTTTTGGTTCTATTCAAGAAGACCCACCTCTTGTTTACCCCCTAGTTCTTTTATGGTTTCCTCTAGAGTAAGGGAGGAAAATAAAAAATAGTAAGAACAAAAGCAATTGCTCCATTTTTTTCTCATGGCAGAAGAAAAGGAGGAGAGAAAGCCTTAAGCAACTTCTACAAATGTAGGCTACTGTCTAGTTGTCAAAGACTTTTGCCTCAATAACGTAGCAGAAGTAACTATTACACTCTACAGAGAGACATCATTTCCTCACTGGGCCACAGGCTTGGCATCTATTGATTTCTGTAAAGAGTTTGTGTGTCCTCATCCCAGTGATTCAAAATAAAGAGGGTAGAAGAGGCAGAAGGACAAGCACAAGGCCCACACTCCCTAGCAGAGAGCTGAGTAGGGAATGAGCAGATGAGCCATGACATCTTACCCTGAAACTACAAATACTGCAGGAAACGGCCTGGTGACAAGATAACTAGAACTGGTCTGCCACCAACGTCTTAGCTTTTGAATTTTACCAATCTGAGGGGAGAGAACTCCATGTTGCTGGTTACAACATCTGTGAAAACCCAGGTGCCCAGAGTCTCTGGAATTCAAATGTTATCTTCCCTGAAGACGATTTTGTATGTGGCATCACAGCGATTTGATGCAAACCTTGGACACAGATGCAACTGTTGCCCCATGCTTTAAACATGAAGGAAGCTCAGTTAAGTATATAGGCCATTGTGTGACAGATGACAGAGCTGGCTGGATCTAAACCCCATAGCATTTGCTCTTGATCACTTTATAAAAGCATTTCCTCATTTGGGTACACATTCTCAGACTGCATGGACAGCCAACTTCAGTTTCTTTTGAACCTCTTTATTCCTTCTGGTCCTCAGGATCATTTCCTGGAGTGAGTCAGGGACCAAGACCCAAGATAATGAACCGAGTAATTCCTCCTACAGTGACTCACCAATGCTAACAAAAGCTTCATTCTTTCCTCTTTTTTTAAACATTGATTTTGGTGTGTGTGTGTGTGTGTGTGTGTATGTGATGTGGGTAGGCATGCATGTGCCACTGTGTGTGTGTGGGTCAGAGGGCAACTTGCAGGAACTGATTCTCTCCTTCCATCATATGTGTTCTGGAAGCATACTTAGATCACGAGTCTTGGCTGCAGGCACCTTTATCCACTGAGCCATCTGCCCTGCCTAAGACCATTCTCTTTTTTATTTCTTATTTATTTATTTATTTATTTATTTATTTATTTATTTATTTATTTATTTATTTATTTATTTATTTATTTACTGTGAGTTCCCTTCAATCTCAGGGGAGGAAAAAGTCACTGATGGGCCAGTGAGATAGTTCAGCAAAGACATGTACTGCCAAACCAGCGTTTGATTCCTAGAATCTACATGGTAGAAGAGAATTGAGCCTGGTAAATTGTCCTCTGACCTCAACTCATACACAATGGTATGTGCATACCCCTGTACACAAAAAATTAGTTAAAATGTAATTTTAAAAAATTACCAGGTGGTGATGGTGTATGACTTTAATCCTAGCACTTGAGAGGCAGAGGCTGGGAGATCTTTGTGAGTTTGAGGCCAGCCAGGTCTCAGCATGAGTTCTAGGACAGCCAGAGTTACAATAGAAAAAAACGTGTCTTGAAATAACTGGCGGGGGGGGGCATTGAAGAATGGTTCAGCAGCTAAGAGATGTTGGCTGCTCTTACAGAAGTCCCAGTATACTTCCCAGCACCCACATGCCAGCTCCCAACCTTCTGTAACTTCTGTTCCAGGGAATTCAATGCCCTTTTCTGGTCTTCAAGGACATTGTATGCATGTGGTTCATACATAGAAGCAAAAACATACATATACATAAAATAAAAATAAATTTTTTTTTTTTAGTTTTAGTCGGGGCTGGAGAAATGGTACAGTAGTTAAGAGCACTTGCTGCTTGCTCCTGCAGAGGTCCTGGATTCAGTTCCCACCATCTATATGGAGTCTCACAGCCATCGGTAACTCCAGTTCCAGAAGATCTAATCTCTTCATCTGACTTCCACAGACACCAGACATGCTTATGGTGCATATGCCAACAAAGCACAAACACATATAATTATGATATTCTCAAAAAGAATATAAGTCACCGACTATAGGAAATGCTCTCTTCACAGACCTGTTGCCTGATAATGGACCCTATGGATTAGGTATGGGAGGTACTCTGTTACCAGAAAAGTCAACCAAGCATTTTGGACAGTGATAACAGTAATAACAATAATAATGTATTTATCTCCAATGTAGTTTATTCTCTCCCATTAAATTTAATAAGCTACTTGAGAGTGGGGATCCCATTTGGTTCATTCATATTGTGTCCCCAGAACATTTCACCATGCCTGGCATATCATGGGTGCTCAAAATACTTGTCAGATGGACGTAGTGGCGTATAGCTGTAATCTCAGCATTCAGGAAGCTAAAGCAGGTGGGTGTGGGTTTGTGGCAAGCCTTGGCTATATAATAAGACCTTGTCACAACAATTGCAACAAAAATTAGCCAATGTGATAGATGGGCAAACCTTTAAACCCTTGGATTAGAGAAGCATGCCTAACTGCTCTCTTTTACTTATTTAATCACTCAACAAACATTTACTAAACAGCTGCTATGATGAAAGAAAAAAGGAAAGGAAGGGAGGGAAGGAGGGAGGAAGAAAGAATAAGAGAGAGAGAAAACAAAAAGCAATAGCACAGTGGCATGGCGAAGGGCATAGAGTGTAGACTCAAACTGCCTGGGTTCCTGTGTCACTCACCTACTGGGTGACTCTGGACAAGAAATCTTGCTATATTTTTGTTTCCCCATCTGGAATGTAGAGGAAATAATAGTACCAATGTGCCAGGATGGGTAGAAGAAGGAAGTGGTTTAATATGGTAAGTTATTCATAGCAGCACCTGGCACATGCCAGCGCAGGTATTTGCTATGAGGAGAACAACAGTCAGTACCACTGTTCAAAGCACTAGGAACACAGGACCCAAGTAGTTGGAGGGATACAAACCAGTAGAATAGTTCCTAATCATTTTAAACGCCACAAAGAAAACAGGTTTCGTTGCTATTGTGAAACCAATGTTGACTCTGAATTAGCATGCAGATTAAATACAGATTAAAGAGTGGTTGGGGATTGATACCTGGAAGGGAGAAGGAAATGTAAGGACAGAAAGAGAAGCCAAGCTGGAAAGCACACCCAACAACAGCCTCTGGCTCCACAAGAAACACCCCTCTTGAGAGGTACATGCCTCCTACTGAGGTGAATGGGCCTCTATCTACAACCACTAAGTGTAGGTATCCCAGGCAGGGGTTGCAGCAAAGCAACTCCTAACTAGAGAAGCTGAGAGCTGAAAACTGTCTGCCAGTAGCACTCCCAGAAGCTGAAACAACTGGGCCTTTGCGCAGGAGGAGTCGGGCTCCTTAAATCACCAATGAGCGTGACAGTGGAGGAGTGCATCCTGAAACAGAGAGGGCCTCTCTGAAAAGCTCATATTCAAGCTGCTGACCACACAATGAGAAAGCAGCAGCCATGGAAACAGGTAGGAGAAAATACACGTGTTAAAGGGAATGGTGAGTGGAATGTCCCCTCAATTAGAGCCAATCAAGTATTTGAAGTATGTGCAACAGGACCGGAGAGGCCAGTGGGGTCAGAACAGGGGAGCCTTGGAGGAGCTTGGAATTTCTTTCTAGGTAATGATGAGCAGCGTGGCAACTGGGGAAAAGGCAGGCATGACCTGATTTACTCTTTCAAAAGATTACTCTGGCTGATAAGCAGAGAATGGGACGAGAGTAAAAGCAGAAAAACTGACAAAGGGGGTATTGAAGCGTTCCCAGTAAGAGACGGTACACAGTGCAGGTTAAGTGGCTGTGTTTCTAAATAGTCCACAGGAAACTATGCAGGGCGTAGCAGCAGACTAAACACAAAATGAGACAGAAAAGGGGATCAGGGACGTCTCCTAACATATTTGGTTTGAACAAGTGGAAGGATGGCTATGTAGTTTACTTAGATGGGAGTAAGTAGATTTAGGAATAAAAGTAGTTATGTCTTGATTTTTCAAAATTATTTATTATTGTTTATGTCTTGGTTTGAAGTGCTTCTTAGACGTGGTATGGAGATGCCAAGTACTCAACTGAATGTACAAGCCCGAAACACAAACAAAGCAAGGCCAAAGCCAAGGACCTATATTTGGAAGTCATGGACAAACAGCTGCTGTGTTGGTTCACCGCTGCCACAGAGCCGTCCCTAACACTTGGTGGCGTGAGACAACGTGAATCTGTTTGCGCCTGCATCTGACACTGACATTCTAGCTAGACATCTCTGTTTCTGTCTGCAGGTCTGTGGGTCAGATTAGCATCTCTATTCTGTATGTTTCTCGTCCCCCTAGTTTCCCACGGGCCTGTGAGGCCATGGCCATGGCACTGTACCGAGAGAACAAGAGGAAGTATGGGAGGTCCTGTCTAAGCTCATGAGGCATCTTTAACTCTGTCACTATATCATTACCTAAAGCAAGTTATTACACATGCCCAGTCCCAAGTCCCAAGTCCAGGGCAGGAGAAGTATGTGTTGCCAGTGACAAACCTGGATACAAGCAGTGGGAGAGAGGATGAAACCAGGGTCAACAATGTAGTCTACCACAGAGAAGATCGCCCAGGATAAGAATGTAGGTAAAGAGTAACTGGGCCCTGAACAAATATCTAAGGCATTTCAGCATTTGTCAATCAACTGGAACAGAAAAACCCTAGCAAATATTAAGAAAGTACACCAAGTAAGCCAGCATCTCAATAACGCAATGCAAGTACACTGGAGGTTGAGGCAAGAGGATCAACATTTTAGCCAAGAAAAGAAAAATAAATAATAAATAAATAAAAAGAGAGAGAGCAACAAGTATAGTTGGAGAATGATCGAGGGAACAGGAGAGAAACAGGATAGAAGAATATTCCAAAAGGGGAACCGTTGGGCTGGAGGATTGGCTCAGTGGTTCAGAGCTCTGGCTGCTATTCCAGAGGACCTGGGTTCAATTCCCAACACCCACATGGCAGCTCACAGCCCTCTATAACCATGGCGTCCATCGGGTGCAAAGCCCTCTTCTGGCCACCACAGGCACTGAATACCCGTACACTTCGGTTCCTCTCTGCTGACCTGGGATACTTGCGGTTATTGGCCTCTTGCTTCTTGGCTAGCTTCAGTTGGTTCACAACAATACTCTAATCCAGATCTTGTCCTCCGGCACTCACTCAGCCCCCTCGTTTAGGGGGCGCATAAGCACCATCCATCATTCCCACTAATAGGCAACCGACAGATGGGATCCGGTGGGAGCTAAGGCCTGAGCCTGTCTGAGCAGCTTCACATTACCATGCTTCCCAACCTTGTCCCTTGCAACTCTTCTCCCAAGCCCTAGCTTTGCACATTCTTCCAGACTAGTCACGGCACAGCACACATCCATGGATTCTGAACATGCTAACAGCCCTCACATACTGGCATAGGCTTTCTTCTTCCTCTCGGCCTCCTCACTTCTGGCACATCGGACAGGCTTCCCACTTAGTTCAAATGCTGGTCCTTGGTCACTATGTCCATATTTTGGCTCATTATGTACCATTTCCAAGAGGTCCGAAAGGAAAATATGCCAATACATGCCTCATATGATGAAATCTCACTAATACTATTATATAGTAACTTAGTTTGGAAAAACTTTCCCCCTACATTCGCACACCTGGGCTTCTTGTGGTGTTTCTGGAACATGAGGATTACTTGAACTATAGTTAAAATTGGGAAGTCCTTATTGGCTCCGTGCTAGGATTTTCTTTGATTTCTAACACATACATCTTTGGTTGCTATGTGCACTCTTTTCCTGCTTGACAGCCAAATATTCTCTAGCTGACTGGAAAATGGAGACCATCTGGGGAGCAGTAGCATCAGTGTTCAAATCAAACACACACATGCACACACAGAGAGAATTCTGCTTTAACTCCCGTTTACAGTGTTAACAAAGGGTTGGATTTGGTAAAGTGAGAAGCTACCAATTTTCCTGTCTCACGGTCTTTCAGTAAATATTTGTTTCCCTGAACTCAACAGGCTCTCTCTTTCCAAGGCCGTTTGCTGGAAGTCTTTTCCCCATAAACACACTGCATCTCTTGTCACGGAAGCATTTCACAAACGTGCCCTCAAAAGTAACTATGCTCCCCGATATGCAGCTTCTCCATGCTGCCTTTTACTTGTGGGACATTGGGCATCTTCAAGAAACAGCTGTAACTCTAGTCTCTGCCCTTTGACCATTTCATTACAAATTTCTCCTGAAGTGTGATAACCAGACTTTATTGCCGTTGCCTGGCAGGGACCAGAGAGTCTTGTCTGATGTGCCATGCTGCTCTCCTCGGCCATGGCTACACCGAGTTGCAAAGCTGACACACACTAATATCTTTTCTGCCTTCACAGTTAATTACTAACTCCCTAGAATTCCTTCTTAGGGTTACTTTGCAATTCCTGTGTCACAGGGTAACTCATACAGTGTCTCATAACTCTAGAGAATTTTTTTTTACTTACTTTTGAAAACAGGGCCACTTATAACCCAGTCTGACCTCAAATTCACTGTATATTTTAAACTTGCTCCTCTTACTTCCACCCTCCAGGTGCTGAGATTTAGAGTCAGGAAGCACCAAGAGAATCCTTTTAAATTAAACACTTAAGGCCCTACAAAAACTACAGTAAGGGGTAAAGGAGTAAGGTATCTTACGGTAAGATACAGTATCTTATCTTATCTTATCTTACAGTAAGATAGTAAGGTATCTCAGAGGGTAAGATACCTGCTATCAAGCCTAAGGACCTACATCTTATCCCATGGCATGTATACACACACGCAATGCACAAACACATACACATATACACATACACGTAAACACATACACACACAGTATCAATAAACATAATAGCCTTTAAATTACAGTAAGGAAACCAGACAAAGTAGCATAGACAGTCATACTCAAAGATGCCACTTAGACACAATCCTTTGAGTCCGTGAGGCAGGAAATAGAACAGTGACTATCGGTCAGTCTTATATCCTTGAGTATCTTATTATAGCCTTTGTTCCATGACCCCTGTTCCTACTTTCCCCTTCTAGATAAAACAAGAGCAACAAGTACAAAAATAGACAAATATCTCTCAGTTCCCCCAACACAGGCCTGCAACCCACTGGGGCACTGCTGATAGAGGGGCAGAGCCTGAGGTACTTTGAATGAAAATGGTCCCCATAAGCTCATATGTTTGAGTACTTGGTTCCTAGCTGGTAGAACTGTTTGGGAAATTTTAGGAGGTGTGGCCTTGTTGGAGGAGCTATGTCACTGTGAGTGGGTTATAGGCTTCAAAATACTCACACCATTCCCAGTATATCTCTCCCTTTCTCCCCCCCCCCCGCCTCCTGTCTACAGATCAAGATGTGAGCTCTCAGCTGTTGCTGCCATGCCTTTGCTCCACCAACACGGGCTCTAATCCTCTGAAACCATAAGCCAATTAAACATTTTCTTTTACAAGTTGCTTTAGTCATGTGCTTTGTCATAGCAATCAGAAAGTAACTGAGACAGAGCCCGTGACCTGATTCCACGTAAGAGTCAGACACTGACTAGGTACTGAGCTCCTTATGTCCGGGACTAAGGAGTTTCTGGCACCCAGCTACTATCACCAGTCCTGACAGGTATCCCTGATGGGTTGATTACATCATCTGCTTTTCACAGCTCTCACTGCCCTCCAGTGCAACATTGGGCAATTGTGGACGGAGCAAGCCTGGGCCACAGAACCCAAAGAAGATGCAGCACAGCTGACTCCTTCATCCTCCTCTAGCCTCCAAAAAAGCTTAGAGGACACAGTACCTTTATGGTATGATCATTATTTTGTACTGTCCTTCTTTGCTTCATTACCTCATGTCTGCTGCTTTGACCGTAAACACAGACTAAATGCCAAGATACAGACTTACCGTCACCAGGAAACCCAACTTCTTGTGCCAGACCCACCTTTGAGCTTTTGGACTGTTTGCTGTGTGGTTAGTTCTCAAAACCCAGCCTGCCTGTCTCCCTTATTATAGCTAACTGGCTCAACCATCCACTTCCAATCTCACCCCCAGTGACTGTACATCTCTTCTTTTTCCTTCATCCCTCTGTCCAACGTCCTATGCACTAAGCAGTGTAATACAGTATTCAGGAAGGGCACGAGGCAGATATTTCTCTTCTTTGTGGTTCTCTTCACAGCGGAGAAAGGAAGAAAAGAGTGTTGATTATCTTAACTTCCACATAACTTGTGACACAAAAAGATCCCCGTCAAATAATCCTCCCTTAATAAACTCCCTTTGCCATTGTAAACTAAGACATGACCTCCAAGCATTAATACCCAGACAATACAACATTTGTGTGCTATTTAATTAGCCTATTACTTTTGTTAATGCACATTCCTGCGGTTGCTCTGCTCTCCACTCAACCTGAAATAAAAACTACATGGGATTAAAAATTGTTTTTGACCAATGCGTCCACATTTTTGCTCAATTAAAAAGTATTTTAGTTTCCTAGCCAAGATCTCTTAAAGCTTAGAGGTTACATCATAAAAATAATGAATTTATTAAGTCCTAAAGAAGTATGACAACACTAAATCTTTGTGTAAACTTTTGGCATACTGAAGGTTTTTGGTTGAAAAAAAAGAAGAAGAATGGGAACGATCCGGCCGAGACCACTGTCATTTTTGTAGCATCTAATCCCCATTATCAAGTGATTGTTATCCAATTGGGAAGTGATCGTCTGGCACCGAAAACCACACTGGAGACACTAATTCAATGAATCAGAGAGGCTATTCCCTGTCCTCTACAGGCTCAGACGGGAGAAAGAGAGAGAAACAGTGGCTTTCATAAATCCTGAGTTTCCAGCCAACGGCCTATCAGAGCTGTTGGCTACTAATCAGCTGTCCGGGGTTGTGGAAGCAGAGACAGTTCACGGGGCTGAGGAGGGAGCTCTCTACTCACCATGAAAGGGAGATTGGTGTGTGTAACTTAATGTCCTACATAGTTACCTGACAGCTGTTATATGCATGTTATTCATGGTAAAACTAAACTAAAGTGAATCATGAAACTTGCTCATAGTCAGGAAAGGAGATGATGTGTGTGGAATCCAAACCTCTCCACAATGACTACATCATAAAACAGGGCATAGGGGGTGCGGCCTACCCCTATTGTTGATTCCGTTCTAGTCCCATAAGTTGCCTGGCCTGGGATATGTCACCCAGGAAGCCAGGTGGTTCTGCTGATGCAGTCAAGTTACTCAATGATACAACTAACATTACTGAGCAGCTGTGAGTGGCCAGCTACTATACTAGGTGCTAGAGATGCAGAAGTGGGTCTGCGTTATTCTGTAGGAAGAGAGACAAACAGATAAATGCATTCAGCTGTCAAGCAGTGATACGCGCAGGGAGGAAAAAAGAAAGCTGAGGTGAGGGGTGCAGTTTCATAGCAGTGTCAAGGGCATCTTCTCTGAGAAGACACTGGAACAAAGTCTGAAGGAATGACAAGGAGGAGGAGAAAGTGCAGTGTGAATACCAAGTGATGAGCAGAAGCAGGGTGCTGCGTCAGATCTGAGGAGCCCACTTAAGATGCTGGCGGGGCTACAGAGGAGTAAGCAAAGAGGAAGCCGAAAGAAAGGAGGCAGAACAGGGTGGCAAAGAGGGAAGTAACCCAAAAAAGGCACTGCAAACTCTGCAGACATTTTGGATTCAACTCTATGGGAGATGGAGATTCTTCCTCAGGAAAGGGACATGCTCTGATTAACATTTTCGGAGAGTTACTCTAATTAGCAGTTGACTGGGCTGCCAGTGGTCAACAAGGTCCCACACACCCATAGAATGAGAGGCGGTAGAGAGAAGATCATGGGTTTTGGAATCAGACAAGAGTGTGTCTGAATCTCAGGCTTCGAGAACACTACTAATTGTACTGGTTATTCTGACCTGGGAACAACATAGCCTGTCGCACATACTCATTATTTCTAAAGCACTTGAAATTTAATAGTTACTAATCAAATATAGAAAGAGGCTACTCTAGTCAATTTATTGTTTATATTGAATGCTTTGTCATTATCAAAAATAACAGAGGTTAGAGGTTAACGGCACAGTGTATCTTCTCTGCTTCTAGAAAATAATAGTAACAAATTAGTGGAAAATTTTTTTAAATGAATAATGTGTTCTTTTTTCTAAAAACAAGCAAAAACATTTGGCTAGGGAGATATATCAGTGGTTGAGAGCACTTGCTGTTCTCACAGAAGAGTGGGGTTCAGTTCCCAGCACCTGGATGACAGCTCAAAATCACCTGTAACTTTAGTTCCAGAGGATCCCATACCTCTGGCCCATGTGGGAGATTCACTCATATGCGTGCACACACACACACACACACACACACACACACACATAATTAAAACAACAAAAAAGAAAATCTTTGCCAGGCAGGTGGTGCATGTCTTTAATCCAAGCACTTGGGAGGAGAAGGCAGGAAGATCTCTGTTAGTTCAAGGATCTTTGTGAATTCGAAGCCAGCCTGACCCTACATAGTAAGTTCCAAGACAGCCATAGCTACCTAGTGAGATTCTGAGATTCTGTCTTAAAATAAATAAACAAATAAATAAAAATAAATAAAACAAACAAACAGAAAACCCCAGCAACAGCAACAACAAAAATCCTAAATTTTTAAATTTTGTGACATTTAAAAGCATGTATAAAATTAAGGCAAATATTGTAATGAATCTCATTATTTACAGCTTTAATAATTACATTTATCCTTGGGACTAGAGAGCTGGATCAACAGTTAAGAACACTGGTTGCTCTTCCAAAGGATTCAAATTCAATTCCCAATACCCATGTGGGTTCACAACCACCTGTAACTCGAGTTTTAGAGGATCTGATGCCTTCTTTTGGCCTCTGTGGACACCAGGCATCCCTGTGGTACAGTGACATACATACAGGCAAAACACTATTCACATAAAAAATGAAAAATGATTTTTTTAAATTACCATTTATCCAATCTTATTATTTTATTTTTATTTATTATAAATATAAGTATTTATTTTACTATTAATTTGTTTATTATATTATTTTATTTATTTTATTATTATTTTGGAATAGTTTAAAGCAAATGTCAAACTTATATCATTTCAACGATAAATAGTTGTTTATATCTAATAGATATCTAATAGAAAATAGTTTGGGTTAATATAACTCTGATACAATCATCATATCTGGCAAAACTAACAATCATATTTTAATATTATCTAGCCAATGTTTTAATTTCCCATTCATCTCAAAAGTACTTCTGACAGTCGTTTTCGGTCAAATCAAGATCTGAAGCAGCCTATGCTACAATTTGGACAAGTAATCCCCAAACCCCTTGTATTAAAGGCTTTGGTGCCAGCCTGTGGTGTTACTGGAAGGTGCCAGGGCCTAGTGTGGGAAACTGAGGTCACTAGCGGTGGAGCCTTGAGGAAGCACTGGGACTTCGAGTCCTTCTGCTTGCTTGCCAGCTACCACGAGGCAATCACTCCCCTCCACCGCATGAGTCCACCGTTTCTTCTCCCTAACCACAGGCGCAAAAGCTATAGTGCCAAAGCAACAAGACACAAATCCTGAACCAAAGTAAACCTGTCTTCCATAATGTCTCCTTTAATCTGAAGGTATTTCTTTCCCCCACTCACTGGTGTTCTTTGTATAAGAAAGCAGTAAAAAATATGTACTCTATTAATGGCAGTAATGTATGAAGGACTCAGTAATGTCCTTCATACATCCAGGACATCAAGTATACACAGTGTACTATGGACACTTTCCAGGCCTTTCAGAGAGGAAAGGAATGTTTTCTGCTTCCAGCAGGGGAGGCTGATACTGTCAACTCCAGTAGAGAAAATGCTGCATTGTAAGGAGATGTCCAAGAGTAATCTTGACTGTTTAAAATGAGTATAAGGGGCCATTGTGGGAAGGGACTGTATATATGACCACAAGCATTTTATTATCCCAGAATTCTCTGTGGCCTATCACAAGAGTATGGATTTAGATGATTTACCATGAGATAATGGCCAGTAGAGCTTCCTGTTTTCTGTAAAAGAGAAATCAACAGTTTCCTGCTGGTAAGAAATGACATGGGCACTTCCTGAGTTAGCCAAAGGGACAGGACAAATGAGTGGGTGGCTCTCAGTACCAGAGATCTCCACAGCCCTGAAGGTCGGTGACTGGATGAGGTTGGTCTAGCTAAACTCAACTCTGCTCTCCTAAGGAGAGCTAGTTGACTTACATTTATTCTCTCAAGTAATTCCTAAAACAAGAGTCAACGAATTTATAAGAACACAGATAAAATTCTGAGTGAGAAGAGGCAGTTTTTTGAGATGAGAGAGGAAAACACAGGCCAAAGTTGCTCTTTTTGACTCTGTGCTGTGGTAGGAGGGGGTTTAACCAAAGTATCACTTGCCAAAGTAACTTCCAGGGAGCTAAGCTTTCCATACTGTGTCTAAAAAACGACTCCTGGGAGCAAGTCAAAAAAGTCAGATTTAGATATTGGTTCCCATAATACTTTATTTAACTATCAAGTACACAAATTCCTTTGTAGACCTTAATAAAAGACTAAAATTAGAAATGAAGTATTTGTATTCATTACAAATAATTTTGGACTTGAGGATCCTTTTGAAATGCCCATGTGAGTCAACATGGGTGGGAGCTAGGGAAAAAAGCATGGCCTCCCACTCACTGCTAATTCTGGCTCTGGTAATCAGGGAAACACAGAGGCAGCCAAGTATGGACTGGCGTGCCAGCCAGCTTGTTTTGTTTTTTTTTTTTTTTTTTTTTTTTTTTTGTCTTTCACTCAGTAGTCAACCTTCCTTTGGCATTCATTAGAGTGTGACCTCGCACCAGCCCACTGTGTTCTGAGTATAATAATTATTCATCAAAATGTAAAGCCAGGAGTCTGGTGCAAAGGCATTCACCTTTAATTAAGACGGATAACTCAGACAAATCACAGAATGAAGTCAATCAGACATACAGCACAACATACAATAGAGAGAAAAGAGAGAGTAGAAGAAAGCAGGCAGGAGAAGGTATGTTTTTGCTTTGTTCTGTTTCATGATATGCCTAAAATGTCTGACAAAAAAAGGAAAATCAAAAAAAAAAAAAATGAAAAGGGAAGGAAAGACATTAAGGCGCTGGGGATATAGCTCTATTGTAGAGCATCTGCCTAGGATTTGCAAGGTTCTAGGTTCAATCTTCAATACCATGAAAGAAAAGAAGGAAGGGAGGGAGGAGGGAGAAGAAGAGCGAGGGAGGGAATTACAGTTATAGCCCTCAGTTCAAAGCATGTGCTTTAAAGCTGAGTAAGACTCACATAGGATTGAGGGGTACAACTTCAAGTCTCTTCCACACTGGACTGATCATGGAGAAGAGCAAAAAGGTCAAGGGTGGTGGACAGGACATGCCATATGGGTGGAGGTGGGGCACACAGAGAAAGAAGTAGACCAAATTCACTTTGATGAAACAGAGGATGAAACAGAGTCTCACTATGCAGCTATGGGGGCTGTCCTGGAACTCACTATGTAGACCAGGCTGACTTCAAACTCACAGTGATCCTTGAACTCATAGAGATCTGCCTACCTCTGCCTCTCAAGTGCGGGGATTAAAGGCATGGAACACCACATCTGGTTCCAAACTCACTTTTAAAACCAATCCATTCTCACAATAACATACCCACTTCCATCAAAAGAAGTCATATTGAATAAATTCCAGTCCTGCACACTTGAAATCGATTCCAGCTGCTGGACACAGTGGCATACACCTGTAATCTTAGCACTCAGGGCTTATGGCAGGGGGAGCTTTGCAAATCTGTGGACATACACAGTGAGTTCAGGCCAGTTAGGGCTATATAGCTAAACTCTGTCTCAAAAAAATTTTTTTTGTTTTGCCCTGAACGTGGCAGCTCATGTCTGTAATCTGAAAATTTGGGAAATAGAAGCAGGAAGATCAGGAGTTCAAAGGTCATCTTTATTACATACTAATGAGTTCAAGGCCAGAGATGAACATGCTACATGAGATGAACAGTCTCAAATACCAAAACCAAAAAACAAAAATTTAGTGGTAAATTGTATGTAATCTTTTTTTTCTTGTTGTTGTTTTTTTTGTTGTTTGTTTGTTTGGGTTTTTTTTTTTTTTTTGGAGGGGGGTTCTCTCCACATAAACCTGGCTGTCCTGGAATTCACCATGTTTGTAAAGCTGGCTTTGAACTCACAGAGATCCACCTGCCTCTGTCTCCCCAGTGTGAGATTAAAGGTATGCACCACCATGCTTGATTGTTATCTTTATTTTACTGTAAAAGAAAGAAGTCATGGTGACAAAAATAGAATTTTATAGTGCTTTTAAATAAATTTATGTTTCATATTTATACCAGCACTTGCATATATTGAAGAAATCTAAATACAGTTACATAGGAGGAAGGATGCCAATATTCTGAAGTACAGTAGGGTGACTATAGTTTGTGACAATATACCTGTTAATATTTCCCCCTTGAACTGGGACTTGAACTCAGAGCCTCACACCCCTGGGTGAGCACTCTTACACTAAATGCTTCCTTTTTGTTTTTGAGACAAGGTCTTTCTAAGTTGCTGGCCTCAAACTTGTGATCCTCCTGCCTTAACTTCTTGAGCAGCTGAGGTTACAAGAGTGTAGTACCAGCCCAGTTTATAATTTGTATCATAAAGAACTAGAAGATTGAAGGGAGGAAAGAGAAGGGAGAAATGGTATAATTATATTATAATCTCAAAAATAAAATAAAATAAAATAAAAAGAGCCAGAAGAGAGGAGTTCCGAGTTTCCCACCACAGAGAAATAACAATGCTGTCAAGAAGATAGAAAGTTTAACTTGATTATTATACATTCTGTACATGTATACATTATTATTATACATGCACCATTCTTAGGAACATCATCAAAAAAAGGAAAATCTGGCCAGAGAGATGGCTTAGTGAGTAAAAGCATCAGAGGTACAAATCTGACGACCAGAGTTCATTCATCTGAACCCACGTAAAAGCTGGACACAGGGGCACACACTTGTAATCCCAGCACTTCAGTGGGGACATGGAAAGAAAATCACTCAGAAGCTTGAGGGCCAACCAGCGGGGAATGCACACTGTGGCAACAAGATGGACAACAGGTAGAAGGAGAGAGTCAACTCCTATCCTCAAAGCTGTCTTCAGACACACACAAATAAATGAATAAATGAGAACTGCTTTAAGGAGAAGCATCATATCCATTCCTTCATGTATTTATTTGTGGGATACCTATTTTGGACATTACACGCATTGCACTGGGATGCCTGTTTTGGGCATTACATATATTGCGCCAGGCACCAAAGAGTAAGGTGCTGAGGATACAAAGGCGAAACTGGGATGCTGTCAGATGTTATGGCCCATAACCGCCATCTCCCCATGGTGGGGGTGGGAGGTAGACAGGATTCCAGCAAGCTCTGGCCAACCAGGGTCATATAGTGCTTCAAAAACAACAACAACAAAACCTCACCAAGCACTTGCTTCTGTGAGACTTGCTACATACTGTTTATGCACGGTGCACACTTGTAGGATGGAGGACCTCCAGCTCACAGACTGAGAAGCGCTGAGGTGAAAGAACTCCGTTAGCCAGCAACTCTATGTGCGTTGTGAATAAAAACACACAGGCCAGAGATGTGATAAGGTGTAAAAGTTTGTCCAGTGTTGACCTGGTCACAAGAAGACAGATTCAGGGGATCTTTTTTTTTTCCTGAAAACAACCCCATATTCCCTCTAGCAGAATATGACGATGATTGACACGTGTCAGTTGGTCATTCTAGAGCTGGACATTTGTTCCTTATGTACAGAAAAGTAAGAAGACTGTTGCACTCTCAAAAGTTCTTGGGAAGGAGTGTGTAGGAACACCTAAAACGGGACTGTGAGCCACTGATTTAAAATGAAGAGGTTTTGCTTTAAATCAGACCCAATTTACCATTGTCAAAAAATAATAGTTAACAATTTACTTATTATTTTGGGTGCCTGCCCGGGTTCATGCAGGTTTCATTATGAACTACGTCCTACCATGGAGGACAAGTGAGAGAGAGTCTTGTATTTTACATCTCTGTTTGATACATGTTCTTCTAGCAAAGGATCTGGGTATAAAAGGGCCTTTTTTATTCAGCTAAACTATTTGACAACAGAGCACTTCTGAACAATCAGATTTCCTCACTAGGCCCCCAGCTGAGAAGGTTGCAATTCTTTTCCACCTGGAGCTCTGCAGGGGGTGTGACAGGTGGGGACATTACTGAGCATTTGCATTTAAAGAATTAATAAAAATTCCTCATTTGCCTGAGAGCCCCATGAAGTTTATAACCTTGACGCTTTATAACCCCCACAAGGGTTTGTCTCCAGTGTGGCCAAACAAACCAATGTAAGACTGTATTTCAAAGAATTCCATTAGTACTGTGCTAGTGGACCACATACTGGAACGATGTGGTTCCCTTAGCCACAGAATGTCACAAAAGGGAAACAAATAATGCAGAACAATGAATAACACTCCCTGGGCTATATTAACATTTGGGTCACCCTTATTAATAACAGCTATTCCAAGTGAATGCTTCTTAGCTCACAAAGTTGAGGACACAAAGGTCAAAACTGCCTTGCTTGGGCTCACTTAAAAGAACTTGAATTCATGGTGTTTCCCAAAGATAATGTCAAGGCTTCAAACGAAGCCCTAAATCTACTTTAGGGTGTTCTGGGATCCGTCCCCGCCCTGGACCCTGAGCTCAGACTGCCTTGGGGTCCTGTACCCTCTCTGGGGCAACAGAAGTGATGAGCACTATTTCCAGGACCACAAGGTCCTGAGAAAAGGTCCTTTCAGGAAAGCGGCCGCATTCTACTACCTGAAAGATTTCAAGAGATTTCCTGAGCCAAGGATGAGATAGGAACCCTGCGCCTGGCGTTAACACTCAAGGAGACACAGCATAGGACACCAGTCAGTAATCCTCCAACCTGTCCTTTAGAAATTAAGTCCTTGGAAGGTAAATGGAATCTCAAGGGAAGCACTTGGGGTTTTCACAGAGACTCAAGCGCCCTCTGGAGGCGATGCTGAGTTTACTGGCCTTAAACTATTAGGGAGGTGGGGGCGGGGGGCGAGGGTAGTAATCAAATACCCAAGAAGGGTAAAATAAAAATATCCACATTTCCTTCCTGGACTACAAAGAAATAACAGAACTGCACAAGAAAAAAAAAACAAGCACAGAAGCCAAACTCCTAATACGGGGGGTGGGGGAGGCACGGGGAAGTGGGGGCGTGGGAGAGACAGAAGAATTAGGAGTTCAAGGCCAGCCTCATTACAGGAGACTCTAACAAAAATAAGTCTGAAAGAATGAATGAATGAGTAGGTGAACAAACAATTAAGTAAATGAAGAGGAGAGAGAAAAAGCAATCTGAAACAGAACAGCCTTGATCCATTCATGGATAGAATTATTTTTGAAATCTTTAATGCTAAAATACTGTCAGATGATCAATATGATGCAAGTTGTGGAGTTTTTCAAAAAAGAACAACGCCTACACTGGAATATTTAAATAGCAGCAAACGGATGTGTCAGTACACAAGTATATTCTGTTGTACCAAGCAGCGGTAAAAGTTTGAAGCTACTCTCCAGCGGCTTCCAAATCACTGCTGTGGGAAGCGTGATGCGCAGAATCAAACAGCGGCGCTGCATTTGGTGGAAGGCTTGCTGGGCGGCATTACCGCGCTCAGGATTAACAGAACAGCTTCTAGGGCGGTGAAGCAGGACCAAGATGTTCTCTGCATTTGGAATGTTTGTTGTTGTTTTTCTTAGCTAAATGCATATGGTCAGAAGTCAGACAGCTTTCTATGAGCATAGCTGGAAGCTGTGAACACACTTCAGTGTCTGGATCTTACGTGATTGAACTAGTCATATCGCCCTCACCTGCATTTGGCCACTCCCATTGCTTTTAACTGCGCGGCCAGGTGCATTTGAATTATACCCCCCCTTTTTTTTTCTCCATAAAACATCAGGCTTTTCATAAAAGAAATACCACCTTATTCTTGTACCACTGAGAAAGCAGTATTCAGTGATTAATATAACTTCATAAATGTTACTCTGCAAGTTTTCTAGGTATTTCCGTTACTTGACGTCACCGTTGCGAAGTGGTAAAGACGAACGTGTGAAAAACGTTCTAAGGGAGAGGAGAGCTGCTGACATGCATGCGTAAGAAAACCACAACAAAATCAGCTTCCATTTAGTCAGTTTGATTGACTTGTTCCATTATTTACTTCTTACGAGATTTAAAAAATCCCTTAATTGGGCAAATCCCTTCAAAGTACTTCCTGTTACTTCATTTACAAGGTAGGTTAGGGACCTTCATAGAAAGCTGAATTCTATATTATACGTGAATAAAGGGTAAAACGGGACTAGGTGTGGTGGTATACAGGTGGTATACACCTGTGATTCCAGAACTCATGAAGCCAAGACAGGAAAAATGCTCTTGAGTTCAAAGTCAGCCTGCATTACAGAGCAAGCTACATGTGAGACCTTGTCTCAAACAAAACAAACAAAATACACAGAATATAATATTCAGTAAATAGTGTTAAGGTAAGCTGATACAGATCTATTTTTAAAAAGCTCATATTATATATACACATAAAAATTAATCCCAGAAAGATTAAAAGGCTTAAATAAGACGGAAATATGACTTAGAAAATGCCCAATAAATAAAAAGATGTTCAGAGAATATACACTCAGGCAATGATGAGATGCAATCACACTGACAAAATTTACAATCTGATATTACCTAGTGGTATTGAAGACAGAGAAAAGTAGAAATTGTAGTAAAATGAATTTTGTATAATAAAGTAATCTGACAATGTTTAAATTCTAAAGTTACATCTCACTTCTTGTTTTAGTCCATAGGAAAGCTCTCATACAAAGAAACTTTTTTGACCCAAATATCTAAATATCCAAAATCACCAACAGAGGAATACATAAACCATGGAATATTTAAATAGAACACTACATAGCAAGTTTAAAAAATGTACTAGAGATACAACAATGAGCATGAACAATTTTTGCAGAGAGAACACAGATTTATTAAGGAAAAGTGAGAAGGAACTGCTGAATATATATTTTTAAAAGATAAACCTTTTACGATAAGAAAAGGAACTGAGTGACTAATGCCTGTAAACCAAGCACTTGGGAGGCTGAGGTTTGAAAAGGATCATGAGTTGAGGTCCAGTCTTGGCTACATACTGAGTTCGAGGTCAGTCTGGGACTTGTCTCAAAACACCAAGTTTTGAAACAAAGCAAAAGTTTTGAAAAAAATTAAAGAAATATAATTTGCAGACGATAGTACAGTATGCCATTTATATTTAGCTTGCTATCATAGCAAATAATCCCATATTTTATACAAGTTGCACAACATATACAGTAAAATATTGTAAGACAAGCACACACAGCACTGCACAGGCATGTGTGTGCACATTTTTGTGCCTGTCTTAAAAGAATACTCTTCTTACACTGGAGAGAAGGCTCAGCGTTCAAGAGCTTACTGCTCTTGTGGAAGATCCAGGGTCTGATTCCCAGCACCCACATGGCAGTTTACAACCATATACAGCTCCAGTTCCAGGGAATCTAACGCCATCTTCTGGCCTCCAGGTATAGTATGCACACAGTGCACAAAAGTAGGTACACAAACATATATAAAAATAAAGGGAATAAAAAGATTCTTCTCGAGTCAAGTGTGCTGGCATATACCTATAATCCTGGCAATCTGGAGAGCTAGGGTTTACGATCAGCCTGGAAAGTCAGCTGTGGTGACTTTAATCCCAGCATGTAGGAGGCAGAGGCAGGTTGATCTCTGTGAGTTAGAGGAAAGCGTAGTCTACATAGTGAGTTTCTGGGTCATCCAGGACTACATAGTAAGACATTTTCTAAAAAAGAGGAAGAAGGAGGAGGAGGAGGAGGAGGAGGAGGAGGAGGAGGGGGAGGAGGAGGAGGAGGGGGGGAGGAGGAGGAGGAGGAGGAGGGGGAGGGGGAGGAGGAGGAGGAGGGGGAGGAGGAGGAGGAGAAAACACAAATAAAACTAAATAAATTATGGCATGTTCATCTAATTAATTTTTTAAAATCATGGATGCCAAATAATACTTAAAGAAATAAGAGCTGTGCAGCTGTTTATTAAATCTGGTGTTGTATTAATAAAGACACATGAGACATTTTTAAAGGTACAAGTCTAACAGACCTTAGCACAGCATAACATCTTCCAGCTTCCACAACTCCTCTTCATCCCAGCAGTTTAGTCTTCTCTTAAAAGACTCTCTCCTAGAAGACTATTTGTGTGATCAGAAAGATACAATAATTTACCTTTGGCCATTGGGGCATGTCCATTTATAGTGGAGTGCTAGCTAACACAAAAGGGGCCAGGCCACACCCTGTCCGAGCCATGTCCACATTTATAGTGGGGTAACTACAGGACAATAGGAAAGACCAGGCCAGACCTTTTGCTGCCTCTGCCCTTGTAGAGTATCCAAGTGACCTCTTCATCAGCAACTCTGTTTACACTGAGCTAAGAGAGAGCAGCTTTTAGTTACATTAGAAAGCAGGCCTTTCCAGCTATAGAAAGCGCATCTTGTCTGGCTTCAGGAAGTCAATGCAGTGATTATCTTCAGTGAATACATTATCTGGAGATACACTAAAATATAACACAACAGAGCAGGAGATACAGTTCCATGATAGAGCATTTGCCTACCATGCTTAGGGCCCTGGATTTGTTCACCAGCATTGAAAAATAAAGTAACATGCACAAAATATCAGAATGTGGCCAAAAGAAGAGCAGATAATAAAACACTGATGGATCTATACATATGTAAAAACCTTTTTACATTCAGTGTGTATGTGAGTGTGTGCGGTGCACATGTGTAGAGGTCAGATGACAGCTTGAAGGAGTTGATTATTTCCTTCTACCATACAGTCTAGGGGATCAAACTCAGGTCATCAGGCTTGGCATCAAGCATCTTTACCCAAAGATTCATCTCCCTGACCCCACACCTATTTTTCTGATTATTTTAGAACAATTGAAATAATGAAAGGAAAAATGTCATCTGATGCCCAATATGAAAATAATAAGCATTCTAAGGGTCCGTCTGACATTTATTTAGTTGGAAATACCAGTTTACTTTAACTTCAGTGTTTATTGTACAAAAGAGCGAGCCACACCTTTGCCCATCCACCCCTAAACTTTAACACTGTTGTTACTTATTACTCTGAGGTTCCTGGAAATCCCCTTCATGACCTCTGTGTGGATTTTTAAAAACAATCTAGCGGCCTTACACAGGGTTACTATTGCCTTGATGAAATATCATGACCAAAAGCAAGTTGGGGAAGAAAGGGTTTACTTTGCTTGCTATTCTATGTCATTGTTCAACACCGATGACAATCAAAGACAGTGAGGGCAGAGACTCCAAGAGGGCAGGAACCTGGAAGCAGGAGCTGATGATGCAGAGGCCATGGAGGAGTGCTGCTTACTGGCTTGCTCCTCATGACTTGCTCAGCCTGCTTTCTTATAGAACTGAGGATCACCAGCCCAGAGATGGCACTACCCACAATGGGCTGGGCCCTCTCACATCAATCACTAATTAAGAAAATGTCCTATAGCCTTACCTACAGCTCAACCTTTCTCAATTAGGGCTCCCGCCTCTCAGATGACTCTAATTTGTGTCAAGTTGACATGAAATTATCCAGCACAATAACCAAGAAAATTCTAAGTCTTCTTCCCTTAACACAGATATCATGATTTATGAATTTGCTCTTAAAATGATTGGTGAAAATTATACCAGAATTTATCACTACACTAACTTTATTTTATTTAGGAAAGATCAATTTTATGACAATTGTTTATTACAGTAAATTGATGATATTTACTAAGAATTGACATAACTCATGCTTCCTATCATCCTGTATTATATGTCTTTATATTTTTTTAAATTTATTTATGTGTTTTGTCTGCAAAACATGTCTGTGTAGCTCCTATGTGCCTGGTGCACACAGACACAGAAAGAGGATATTGGATTCCCAGAACTGGAGTTACAGACAGTTGTGAGCTGCCACGGGGATGCTGGGAATCAAACCTGGGTCCTCTGGAAAAGCAGCCAGTGCTTTTAACCACTGAGCCATCTCTCCAGTTCCCTAGGTCTTTATACTAAATCATTATATATAGTTCTTGAGGAAAAAAATTCTAAAAATGATTTTTAAAAAAGCAATTTTTTTGTAGATAATTTCTGAAGATTATTAATCTTTTAGAAATAGCAGTAAAGAAACAAAGTTGTAGCCTATAAAGTGCTGACTATGAGAGTTTTAGGAGCCCATCTGTTCATGGGACTTAGAGCATTTGAAAACAGAGATTAAGTCACAGAAATAAAAGTACCATCCAATCACTCCAGTGAGAGAAAGACATCGATGGGAGGTGGAGAGCTTGCTCAGCTTTAAACTTTCATGTGCTTTCTGCCTGAAAAAGCCCCCCACTGCTGATGGACATAACAGCATGACCAGCTGTAGCGCACCCACAAAGCAGGATTCTTCTGACAAGCTCTTTAAAAGATTAGTGCCAGCTAGCAGAAGGCAGGCATGAGTCTGAAGGCTGAGTTTAGTTGGCTTAGTGTTAAATTGAGCCATCAAGTAATAATTATATCTTCTCCACTCGGCTACGCAACGCAGAACCAAAAGGGCACAGATGCTTGATGGAGCTTTTCACGAGAACAAGATTAGAGCTCTGAGTCACCCATTACACACTGCAAATGTATGTCGTGTTAACTCAGCACTGGATGCCGGCGATGCTGCCAACCTTGAGGCTTTCCTGTCCCCCACGATAATTTATGAACCCAAAGAAATTAATGTGGGCTCAAAATGCCCCCATATGCACCTTCTCCCAGGTGAAGAGAGAGCACCTCGATGTTGGACATGCCTTTTTCGTTAGCCAGCTACAGTACAAACGCCTCACGTGGAATCTCTTCCTTCATATGTGGCCAGTAGTACGCTCAGTGGAAAGGGTTTCCCAGATAAAAAGCAAACATTTTAAGGTTGAGACCTCATTAGCATCTCCAAAGGGCTGTGAAAAGCCTCTATTCTTTTTCTCCTGCCAAGTAAATTTTGTTTTGCTGAACACTGGCACTGTTCCTGTGTTGTCATGGTGGGCACTGTTGTCACAGCTGTCTCAGGAGGTGCTGCCTTGAATATCTTTAGAAAATAACCACAAATAAGGAACATGACATTCGCCACGCCAAAAGAACTTTTCATAAGGCAACAGCAGCTACTGCAGCAAATTTCCAAATGGGTAGCACAGGCATCTTCATCTTTAGAATTATGGAACCAAGAGGTGGAATTAGTTAAATGAGTAAATAATCAAATAAATATCCATATCTATATATGCATATACATATAATAGAGATAAGGACATCAAACAGTGTACACAGGTGCCTTCTTTGAAAAGAGAAAAATGACAGAGTATTTGAAGGATTTTTTTTTAAAAAGATTTGTTCATTTGTTCATTTATTTGTGTTGTTTTAATCATTTTTCAAGACAGGCTTTCTCTATATAGTGCTGGTTGTCCCGGAACTCACTCTGTAGACCAGGCTGGCCTCAAACTCAGAGATTCACCTGCCTCTGCCTATTGAGTGCTAGGATTAAAGGTGTGAGCCACCACCTATATATAATGATACTGTTTAATTATTTTTATTAATATAAGAAAAACCCTTAATCTGTAAAGTGGTTATTCTATAATTTTATAAACAGAAATCTGAAAAGATAATACAAATTTTGCTAAAGGTTACTTTTAGTTGAATTTACAGCATTTCAAATAAATGAAACCTTTGTAAGTAGTGACAAAAATGTCTAGTTGTTCTGTACACTAAATAAACTATTATATTTTAGCATTCCTAATGGCCGGCAAAAGTCTGACGCCATCATTAGAGTTTCTGTGAAATCCCAATATACACTTACCTAATAGACATAATACCAAAGTAGTGAATAATGTCTACATAGCCCAGTGGGGGGGGGGGGTGACTTTTAGGACTGAAGAGATGGCTCAGCAGTTAAGAGCAGTAGCTGCTCTTCAAGAGGTCCTGAGTTCAATTCCCAGCACTCACATGGCAGCTCACAACTGTCTGCAACTACGGTTTTCTAGGATCCAATGCCCTGTTCTTGTGTGCAGATGGACGTGCAGACAAAACATCCACATACATTAAATAAAATAAAAGGAAATATGTGATTTTTAAATAATGTTCAGTCATCTTTTTAAATAACTTTTTTAGGTTATAACTACATCATTTTCTCCTTCCTTTCTTTCCTCCAACCTTTCCCATGTACCCCTACCCCTTCCTCATTCAAATTCATAGCCCCTTTTTCTTAATTGTTATTACACGTGTGTGTGTGCGTGTGTGTGTGTGTGTGCGTGTTTGTGTGTGTGTGTGTGTATACATGGTGTGAGTATTCCTAAATATATAAATACAACCTGCCCAGTCTGTATAATGCTACTTGTATACATATGTTTTCAGAGCTGACCATTTGGTATTGGAAAAACAATTGGTGTTTTCTTCCGTGCGGTAGACTATTCCACCCCCCTCTCAGTATTCCTTGTTTGCAAGTCTATCTTGTCTAGAGTTGAGGACTTGTGAGTTTTTCCCCTTACATGTGTGCCTGTCTTGTGTGTGCAGGTGCTCTTGGAGGCCAGCTGAAATTACAGTTGTGAACTGCCCAGTCTACATGTAAGTCTTGTGTTTGGTTGTGCTGTTGTTGTTGTTTTGATTTGGTTTGGTAGAACAAGGGCAGACTTGAACAATTGTGAGAGATCCTGTGGCCTGCAGAACAAAGTATTTCCTATACGACCCCTGAAGAAAAAGTTTTCTGCAGGACATGGTGGTGCACATCTTCACAATTTTAGTCCTAGGACTAGGGAGACACAAACAGACAGATCTTGATGAGTTCAAGGCCACCGTAGCCTACAAAGCAAGTACAAGCCAGCCAGGGATATATCATAAGACTCTGTCTTTAAAAAAAAGTAAAAATGTTTACTGACCCTGGGGTAGGTAAGTTTTCTAAGTAAAGTTCTCTTCTAGATAAACAAAACCTGTCCCCTACTGTGTCGTCTCCTGTATGAAAGGATAGAAGGGAGTGGAGATACCTCAAAGGCACCAGTCATAATCTTGCATCTCCTACTGGCCAGAACTTAGTTGCATAGCCATCTACATAAGGTGATTGCTGCTTACCGTACCAGATTCATTACCTTCCAGACAAAACCCTGACTGGCAGAAGTATACATGCACACACACACACACACACACACACACACACACACACACACATCTCCTTCTCCAGATAGTCCCATTTCCTTATATAATGTTGACCTACCCTCTATTCCTGGGGTAATCTTAAGTTATTTAAAGCAAATTCTGTCTCCTAGGGGACATTCAGCTGTTACAACTGAAGTTGGGAGGAGGGATGCTACCGAGCAGATGAGAGTGCTGCTAAACATCTCATACTGCATAAGCAGCTGCAGCACAAAGAGGTCAACAACATCAAAGCTGAAAACCTATTTAAAGCAAGGCTTCTTAGACTTTCTCAAATGTAACCTCCTTTGACCTCAGAAATTTCCATTCAACTACAAGTATATAACAGTATAAAACTGACATACAAATCAAACATTTGTATACAAAATGGATTATAAATCTTTATAAATTTATTTCAAAACAATACTTTGGTATACATAATTTCACCATTTGTTAAAGATAAAAGCAGATTTACATTCTTATGAGATTGAATTGTTTGTTTTTACATAAACAATTTAATCTTGGTTTATTATCTGATATTGCAGGACAGAGAGCACCTTCAGTTGCTTTCAGAGTTGACTGAAATTGAGCTGTATAGATCAAGACTTTTCCTTCTTTCTTTCTTTCTTTCTTTCTTTCTTTCTTTCTTTCTTTCTTTCTTTCTTTCTTTCTTTTTCTCTCTCTCTCTCTCTTTCCTTCCTTCCTTCCTTCCTCCCTTCCTTCCTTCCTTCCTTCCTTCCTTCCTTCTTTCTTTTTTTCCCCCCAGACAGGGTTTCTCTGTTGTAACTCTGGCTGTCCTGGAACTCACTCTGTAGACCAGGCTGGCCTTGAACTCACAGAGATTTCCCATCTCTGCATCCCAAGTACTGGGATTAAAGGCATGCACTACCATCCCCAGGCTGAAACTTTTTTAATAATATTTTATTAATAATTTGAGTTTCATACAATGTATCTCAACACCTTCTTTTCATTCCTCCCTCTTCCCCTCTCCCACTCCGTACCATAAATAAATAGATAGATAGATAGATAGATAGATAAATAAATAAATAAATAAATAAATAAATAAATAAATAAAAAGTAAGTCCAGTTAGTGTGGCAGAAGCATGGAAAATAGGCAACACCATGGATCCTAGAGGCAGCAGGTTTCTCTGATGATGGACATTCTCCAGGCCCATACTAGCCCCAGATTAAGCATGACAAAGTTCCATCCAAAGTTGGGACTTACTGCCCAAGCCTGCAGGCACCCAGACATCACCCAGGTACCTGGACACCAAGCAGGCACCCTGATATTCTGCAAACACCAGGGCATCCTGCAGGCCCTCAGACCTCCCTTAGGCACCCAGACATCCTGCAGGCACCAAGACCTCCTGTAGGAACCAGAGCATCTCAGAGATGCCCAGGCCTCACATAGGCACTCAGCTACCCTGCAGACACACAGACATCACTCAAGTTCCCAATCTTCCCATAGACACCCAGCCATCGTGCAGGCACCTGACCATCTCTCAGGCACCGGGACCTCCCACAAGCACCAGGGCATTCTACTGGCATCCAGTCACCCCACAGGCACCAGATATCCCTGTGATATTTCTGTGAGCTCAGGGCCAGTTTAGTCCACATAGCAAGGTCAGGCCATGGTGGCTACAGAGTGAGACCCTGAGATGGCTCAATAATTTTCAAAACACTTGCAGGTCATTCCTAGCTCCCATAGTTGTTCACAACCACCCTCAACTCTAGTTCCAGAGGATCCGATGACCTCTTCTGGCTTTGATATGTCTAGAAAAATAAGTCGTTTTCCTATACTCGATTCCTTAAGGTAAAAAAAATCAAGAAACTCATTCTCAGTACTCAGCACATATCCTTGTGCACAGCTTTTTAATTTTATCTGATTAAGTATTGATTCTAAGGAATAATTTTAATTTGGATTGCTAATGTGTTGGTTCAGTTTTTAAGAGGTATGGTTGGCGATGGAGCGCCTACTTGTTGGTGTGAGAATAAGGTAAAGTCAAAATGCAATGCACAATGCACTCCATCCTGTTTCTCAGCAGTCTCACATACGATTGAGTACGTGCATTTGGCATACTTTTACATGGCATTTAATAAGAGGAACAGACACAGATTAAACTGAAAATCACTAACCCAGACGAAAAGATAAAAAGGTGAAAAGGAAAGAGGGAGAAACCTGGAAAATCATGGAGGATGTCTGTTCTCTTTATAATGATTGAACACTGAACCTTAAACTGAGCATTAGAAATGAACTGAACACAAAATCACTGGTCATCTGCCAAATCTCTGATTATCTGCCCATAGACTCATCCTTTCCACTACTCAGACACACCCACAAGAAAATAACTTCTGCTTGGTGGATCCATCCACCACATTATCCTCACTGTGCCTTGAAGCTAAAATTGACTCTCTAGGCATTCCTAAGGAGGCATGTTGGCCAGAGTTCCTTAATTCTAGTTATTTCCCTGTGACCTATCTTCCTGCTACTTTAGAGAATGAAGCTACAGTGGTATGTCCTGAACTAAAGCCTCCCAAGGAGTGAGGTTTGTTTTCTTTCTTCCTTCTTTCTTTCATTCTTCCTTCCTTCCCTCCTTCCATTCTTTTCTTTCTTCCTTCCTTCCCTCCTTCCATTCTTTTCTTTCTTTCTTTCTTTCTTTCTCTCTCTCTCTCTCTCTCTCTCTCTCTCTCTCTCTCTCTCTCTCTTTCTTTCTTTCTTTCTTTCTAAGAAGATTTAGATGGAGAATCTTGTGAGACAAGGTCTTACCTGCCTGGATTATGGAAAACATAATGCCCAGTTCTGGCATTCAAACCTTCTGAAACTTCTGTCCTAAAGTTTCAACAGCTAGCACATTTCCAAGCAGAAAACTATTTTAAGGATGAGCCAGATGGCTCATCAGGTGAAGGCACTATCAAGCCTGATGACACTAGTTCAATCTCTCAACTCACATGGTAGGAGAAACTGAGCCCCATAAGTTGTCTTTTGTCCTCCCTGTACCATAGCACATGACTTCACACATATACATATATAAATATTCATACGTGTACACACACACACAAATGAAATGTTATTTAAAAAAGTTTTTGGTTTTTCCAGATAGAGTTTCTCTGTTGTAATTCTGGTTGTCCTAGAACTCACTCTACAGACCAGGTTGGTCTTGAACTCACAGAGATCTGCTTGCCTCTGCCTCCCGAGTGCTGGGGTTAAAGGCATATAATTAAAATTTTAAAACCAATAATTATGAAAGCTATTTTTAAAGTCGTGTATAGATTCTTTAAAGAGTAGGTTGATGGGGCTAGTGAGTAGCTCAGTGGCTAAAGTGATTGCCTCAAAACAGTGAAGACTAGAGTTCAGATCCCCACACATTATGTAAATGCTGGGTGGGTATGGTAGCCAGCCTATAAGTCCAGCCTCAGAAGCAGAGATAAGAGTTCCCCAGAGCAAGTTAGATAATGAAATTAGACATATCAGAGAGGTCTGGGTTTGACTGAGAGACCCTGCCTCAATGAATAAGATTGGGCCTCCAAATGCACATGCATACACAGCCACACATGAGTGCCCACACATATGCAGGCAAGTATCCCTACTACACACACACTAAAATGGAAAAACATAAATAAATTGTAGGAGAAATGCACACCACAGAAAGTGTGCATAGTTAGCATGTGCCTGATAATCCCAGCACTTGAGAGGTAGAGGCCAGAGAATCAGAAGTCAAAGGTCATCCTTGGCAAAGTTCAAAGCCCAGATGAGATATTGGGATACATAAGACCCTTTCTCAAGAAAATTATCATTCAGTTATGACTTGGATCATGAATTATACAAATACAATTTAAATGAGCTTAAGCAAAGGAGCAAATCCCTTGCCTATCTAAGAAGCTCTAGTTCAGGGGCCAGATCAATATTAGAACTTTTCATTTTCTCTGTGTCTCCACTCTGTTCCAGTGTATTACTTCTCTTTTAAAAGGAAATGGGCTCAGGAGCTGTAGAAATGGTTCAGTGTTTAAGAGCACCTATTGCTCTTACGAAGGACTTGAGTTAGTTCCTAGCACCCAAGTCAGAAGGTTATAACTCTGGTTTGGCTTTGGTCTCCTATGACGCTGCACTCACATGCACAGTATTTTTTTTTATTTATTCTTCTCTCATACAGTATCTTAACCACAGCTTTCCCTTCCCTCCTCTTCTCCCAGCACCTCCCCAGCCTCCCCTCTCCCCCAGATCCACTACTCCTCTGTTTCCCTTCAGACAAGAACAAGCCTCCCAAGGGTAACAGCAGAACATAGCACAACAGGATATAATAGAACTAGGCACAACCCCTCATATCAAGACTGGATGAGGCAACCCAGTAGGAGGAAAAGGATACCAAGAGAAGACAAAAGAGTCAGGGACCCCACACACACTCCCACTGTTAGGAGTCCTACAAGAACACCAAGCTAACAACCAATACAAATATGCAGAGGACCTAGTGCAGACCCATGTAGGTTCCCTGACTACCGCTTCAGTCTCTGTGAGCCACTATGAGCCCTGCTTTGTTTATTCTGTGGGCCATGTTTTCCTGGTGTCTTTGACTCCTCTGGCCACAATGAAATATTTTTAAAGGGAGGGGGGCTCTGGAGAGATGGTTCAGTGGTTAAGATCACTTCCTATTATTGCAGAGGATCTGGGCTCAAGTCCCAATACCCACGTTACAGCTCACAAACAACTGTAACTTCAGTTCAAGGAGAGCCAATGTCCTCTTCTGACCTTTCTTGCAAACATGTGGTGCATATGCATACATATAGGCAAACCAATCATAAAATAAAATTACTAAATCTGGGGCTGGAGAGATGGCTCAGTGGTTAAGAGCACTGACTGCTCTTTCATAGGACCCAGGTTCAATTCCCAGCACCAACACGGCACCCACAACAGACTGTAACTTCTATTTCAGGGGTCATGGATCATACAGATCTATACACAGGCAAAACACCAATATCTCTAAAAAATAAAAGTCAAGTATTAAAAAATGACTAAATCTAATAAAAATTTTAAGAGAGTAGCTTTAAAAAAAAAGATGGACTTTGTATGGCTGGGGAAGAATAAAATATATGATTGCGTGTGGTATCTGAATGTAGCAACTTCTGCAGCAGAGGTCCTATACAATCACCATCTACCACTTTAGTCTTTGATGGATCCTGCTGGTACCAGTGCTCACACCTAGATCAGTCTTGTGTCTGAACAACGGAGGTCCATGCCTGTCCAAGCCTGATTCGTATGCTGTTACGGTTATGGAGCAAGTGGGACGTGGGAATCGGAATCGTGAGAGTTAGATGTAGAAGAGCAGTGCCTCCTAAAAAGGGGGGGTGTCCCTGAAGACAACAGGAGTCCCCTGTGGTAGTAAAGCAGATAAATAGGTAATTCACTGCACCCTCAAAAGAGTCTAGGTGTGCATTTAAGGAGCCTGTGACAACTGGTACTTTTCCAATTTAGAAGACTCAGGTGGGAGGAGAAACATTGGCATTTTACCCTGGAACCAGTGACCTTGCACCATGGGAATTTGTGCTTTGTGAGTCTTACAGCTTGCCTGCCCCGTAGGTCAACTCTTCTATTTTTGTTGTTACCTTAGATAGCATGCTTGGCTTTGAGATTTTCTGACTAGTCTTCTGTAAGACAGGATAGTTGGTCCCTAATATGGCATGAAGCTTTCTCTTAAGCACTTTGAAAATCCTGGGAAGACCGAGGTTACAGCATATGCTCCAGTGAGCCTGGTAGCATTACTCATGATGACTCTCGGCTATGTTTGGAACTCTTTCTGAAGTGAATAAACAGATGGCCAGCCACAGCTAAAATTGAAAGTAGTTTGAAAAATGCTGAGAATAAATTTCTTTAATATTCTCTTTACTTAAAGATCCTTCAGAAATGACTAGACATTTAGGAAGCCTGTTCCTTCTGGAATGAACTGAGCTCAAGGAGAACAGATGTGCTCTTGTGAATCTAAAGTGATGTGAAAACAGAATTACTGGTTCTGTAACCCTATCATAAAATTCTTGAGGCGTAATTAATTGATGATGAATACCTCAAAAACATTCTGAGCCAAGACTCTACCAATAAAGAACTTTTTTATTAGCTCCCTAATAGCTCGTGTAGTCCCAAGAAACGCACAGGAATGGGCATGCTATGTCTTAGGAAGGGTCCCACTTAGTAGTATGCCTGAGGTACAAACAGCAACGTGGGGGGAAGTCAAATTCTAGGATTCTGTGTCTTAGAAACTATACCAGTAGGGTTTTCTGAAGGCCAAGAAGGACAGTGAATCAGCTGGGACAGCTGTGAGGGTGCTGAAGGAAATAATGAAGTAGAAGTAGCTAGAAAGTAGCCACATGGCCCAGCCGGGAGCAGGATGAGCAAATAGGAAGGCAAACATCAGGATTCAGGATGAAGTCATGAAGTTATAGAGCTAAGAGCAAGGAAGAGAATAAAAATGAAATAAAAGCAACCAGTCAAACTAGCTCCAGAAATAAGTTTAATTAGACTAACATAAGACTACAGGAAGATGCTGAATGGCATCAGAACGAAGTAGACCCTACTCTTCACAATATAGTTTATATCTTGTGGAAATTATCTTGTTTAACTAATATACTTTACAGAAGGTGGGAGGGGAGATCTCAGAGAGGGTGTGTCAATGGTGCCTCTTGCTATTTAACAAATTACTCCAAAATGTACTGGCTTATAAATGATTTGCTCACAGTTCTGTAATTTGGGCAGGGTTTGGCAAGAATGGCTTGACACCACTCCACGTGGCAGCAGCTGGGATGATGCAGCTCTGACTTCAGGGTTTTTTCCCAAAATGGCCTTACTCAGCCCAGGCAAGCTGGGGCTAGTGTCACTTGGAAGATCAGCTAGGGCCATTGGCCAAGGATTTAGTTCTTTTCCACATGGCCTCTACATGTGTCTGGGTTGGGCTTGTAGAGAGGCCATGTGGAGAACAACTGTTCACAGCATGGCAAGCGTGGGACAAATATATTACATTGCACGCAGCTGGTTTCCCCCAAGACGCTAATGGGTCTCCATGAGGTTTAAGCCTGGAACCAACAACACTGTCAATTCCTCTGATTTCTATTGGTTAAAATAGGTCCCAGGGCAACCAGATTTGAGGCGGGGGGAACTAACAGTAGCATACAATTGCTATAAATATCAAAAGGGATGTTCAGTTGACCACAGAGAAGAGCCGATATGTACAACATTAATTACATGTTACAATCAATGAGGAGGAATTTTATTATATTGTGACTTTGGAATATAAAGAGAAAAGGAGAAAACAGAAAATAAGCAAACTAGAAAAATAATGACCCTATTGTTAAGATAAAGATTATATTCAAATCTCAGCTATACAAAACAACCTAAGATAAAATTTATTGTAGATAAAATAAAGGAGAGCAGTAATAAGAATGAGAAGAAAAGAAAGCAAAAAAACATGGAACATTTTGAAAAATAAAATTAGATAGCCTGGAAGAGGGAGGGCTAGAAAATGAACTCATAAAGATCCCAAAGCTTATGCTGCATGTGAATCTGCTCCACTAATTCTACCCTTCAAAAACACAAAAGAGGGGCTGGAGGGACGGCTCAGCGGTTTAGAGCACAGACTGCTCTTCCAGATTCCCAGCACCCACATGGCAGCTCACAACTGTCTGTAACTACAGCTCCAGGGATCCAAAACCCACTCACAGACATACACACTGGAAAAACATCAATTCACGTAAAATAAAAATGAAATAAATCATTTAAAAAGAACAGAAAAGAGAAATATCTGTTGAAGTTGATCATGTAACGTGTGGGCTGAAAGAATTTCCTGGAATATAGGAGGAAAGTGAAAAATAAAAGTGTCTTTCTAAAAAGCCTTTAGAAGTTGTGGACAAAACGTCTAGGGAAGTTTCCCCTGCCGGTGCGAGAAGGAGACCTCCTAGGTCTCCCCTGGGGAGTGCTCCACAGTGCCAGACATCTGTGCGGGCATCGCCCCCGCTCCTTTTATGTCCCTGACCTTGTCACTGTCCTGCCTACCTTCCTGAGGGCGAGGATCACATCACGATCTGCCTATCTCAGAGCCTAGAATTTGCTCTTGATAGTATGTTGGCAACAACAACAAGAACAAAATCTAAATACCTCTGCCCATGCTAACCGAATGCTCAACAAAGCTCAACTGCCTGTGTATCTCATTCTGTGCTAGATACTATATATTTATACAAGGAGATAGCGTGACCAAGAAAATATGATTTCTATCTTCATAAAACTGTGTGTGTGTGTGTGTGCATCATATATAGAGAGGGGGAAATATGGTAGGAATATTCAGTGGGAAGAAAACTATGGGGATGATATAAAAATAATTAAAAAGGGGAGGTGAGAGATATTTTAGTGGTCAAGAGGACCAGGCTTTATTCCCAGCAGCCACGTGGTGGCTCACAACTATCTGCAACTCTGGTTCTGAGGCTCTTCGCATACCCAGCATGCATGTGGTGCACAGACATATAGGCAGGCAAAATTCTCAGAAAAGTTTTATTTTAAATTAAGAGATTGAAGAGAAAGTAGCCATGCATGGGGGCACACACTTTTAATCCCTGCACTTAGGAGGCAGAGATAGGCAGATCTCTATGGGTTCAAAGTCAACTTGGTATACATAGCAAGTTCCAGGCCATCCAAGGTTACATAGCAAGACCTTGTTGCAAAAAATAAAACAAGCTGGGCATAGTGACTCACACCTTTAATCCTCCTACTCGGGAGACAAAAGCAGGAGGATCTCTGTGAATTTGAGGCTAGTCCAGTCTACACAGTGAGTTCCAGGACAGCCAGGGTCACATGGAGACCCTGTCTCAAAAGAACTAAAAAACAAAAACAAAACAGAAAAGCTAATGGATTTAGAGAGACAAGGGAATGATTCTGAGTTGGCTCTTGAGATAGACTGGCTGCAAGATTCTAGCAACTCCAAGTACTGTTTTTGATCAGTAAATGAGTTTATAATCAGTTCCAGGCAGTATTCTTGCTATCACCTTTCCTGCTACTCCAGCAGTGTACTCCACAAACCTTTTTCTTTCTAGAAAAATAAAGTGCAGTCATACTTGCCTGTACTTCTTAAAGTTGGGAGGTACAGGTTCAGGAGGTTCAGGAGCTCACAGTTATTCTTAGTTACATAGTTTGAAAGCAGTTTGGGCTACATGTGACTGTGTATGTGTGTGTGTGTGTGTGTGTGTAATAGATTTGATATTAAACATGTATGTGTGCATATATATATATATATATGTTTTATCAGTCTGTGAAAGAGACTGTTCAGTAGTACCAGTGACTTCTTTAGATTGATACAATACTGCAGTGACACAATACCCATGGGATAACTGGTCACAGCTCAGTAAGTGTCAGCCTCTAGTATTACTATTAGAGCCTTCTTCTTCTGGTTACCATTTTTCACCAACATAGCAGGGAAAAACATTTTTAATTTTACACACACATGCACACATACACACACACACACACACACACACACACACACACACACACACGTATCCAACATCGACAATGCAAGCAAAATCATCTCATGTGATTGCTTTTTCTAGACTGGAAGCCAGGTTTTTGTTTAATGTTAAGATTCATGATGGTATTCCATTTGCCAAGGGAATAAATTTTAAAATGCTGGGCCTGGGTTTTCCCTTTATAAGCCAGGAAATTGAGTTCCTTAGGAATTACTGAGTAACCTTGAGTTAGATCTTAGAAAAGCAAATGAAAAAATAAAATGCCTTTATACTGTGAAAACGATTAATGCCTACAGTGTAGAAACACAACCTAAAATACCAACTTTTCAAAGCCAGCTTGATAGGATCCATGGACAGTGTAGTGTAAATGTTATGATGTTCCTTTCCACTTAAAGCAGATCTTAACTATGCTTAATGAAATCAAAGTCTGGAAAACGCATTTTCAATACAACTACTAACAAGGCGAAAATAACAATATTAGCAATGCCATTAATAATTATGGCGACAATGACAGAGTGCATTTAATAAGCACTCACTACCTTTGTCTCGTTCAATTCTCATGCTTGTGGCTGACCAGACGGATCAGGAGACAAAGCTGAGGGCATGAGTTTGGTACCTGGAAACCGCATAAAGATGGAAGGAAAAAGATTGACCCATAAGCTTGCCCTATGACTTCCAAATGTACACCCTGGCTGCCATGCACACCATACGCATGCATCATACATGCCCATACACACGCATCATGTAAGCACATATGTACAAAACCAATATCAATTTTGAAAGTTTTTTTTTTTTTACTTCTCCTGCTTGTACACATTTTATAAGTATGGAGGGGACTAAAAAGTACACAGGAGTGATTTTTAAACCCCAGACCAATCCCAAGAATAAAAGGGGTGAGGATGCACCACCCAGATTCCTCTTCAATGAAGGGCTTGCTTTCCCAGCTGCTCAGAGTACTGTTGGGAAGCAGCACTGCCCTGTGTTATGCTCAGCCAAGCTTAGCTACCACACAACTCTCTGAGGATTACTTCAGAAATAGTCAGCAGCCTTGCCCAAGGTCACACCTCTTCCAGGGTGGCCCCTATCCAGTGACAGAATGGATATTGTGGGAATTTAAGTCATCTGAGGCCATCTTAGGACATGATGAGCCCTTGTAGCGTCAGAACCCCTTGTGGGATTCACAGAAACTCTATCTAGTGTGCGCCACAGCTGGATTTGCTCTTCAGCTTCTTTCCCCGTCTTTCTACAGGTTCTGACCCCAAGGGCACTCCTTGATAAACATTCGACACGCTAAGCTCTGCCTTAAGTCTGTTTGCTGCCTAGGGAGGCTGGGGTGCAACAACCTGATAATTGCAAGTGCACTACCAACACCAGGTCACTGTTCTGTTTTTTTGTTTTGATTTTTCTTTTTTTTTTTCTTTCCTTTTTTCTTTCTTTTCTTTTTTCTTTTTTTTTTTTTTTTTTTTTTTTTTGAGACAGAGTTCCTCTATGTAGTCCACACTGGCCTTGAACTTCTAATTCTCCTAATTCAGCCTCCTAAGAGCTAGACATAAACATATCACATTATTAATAACTTGTCATGAAATTTAATTATTAAATACTGAATTTCAAACAAGTTACAAGATTGTTCTCGGTCTTAATCTGCATACTTGTCTGCAGATTAAAGAGAAGAAAGTCATGGAATAAATACTTTTGATCTAACTAGGAGCTGGAGAGATGGCTCAGCAGTTAAGACCAGGTACTACTCTTGCAAAGAACCTGAGTTCAGTTCTCAGCACCCACCTTGGGCAGCTAACAATCACCTGTAATTCTAGCTCCAGAGGAGCTGACACCTTTTTCTGAACTCATTCCAAGGGTATCTGCATTAACATGTGCGCGCACATACACACACACGTAATAAAAACCTTTAAAAATGGTGGTCTCACTAAGTTCCACCTTACTCCTAACCCTTTTGCCTCTATTTTCAGATTGCTAGGTTACAGACATTGCCACAACACTTGCCTATGACTACATTTCTTTCTCTCTCTTTTTAAAAATTATTTCACATATGTGAGTGCATTGCCTACAAGTATGTACACATATGATTGGTGCCCACAGAGGTCAGAAGAGAATGTCAGATCCCCTGGAGCTGGAGTGACCAGCAATTGTTAGCTGCCTGATACGGGTGCTGGGAACTGAACTCAGATCATCTGCAAGAGCAGTACTTGCTGATAACTGTGGCACCATCTCTCCAGCCCCTATTCCATTGATTTTATCAAGCAATTTGCTTCAAGATGGTAGAGAATGTGCTAAGAATCCATTTGGACCCACTGCAACACTTCATCTGCTATTAGGTTTCTTGATCAAGAATAATACTATATAAAGCACCTAATGATTGTAGATAAGTCACTCTACAAATCCAAAGATGGTCATTTTGGCAGAATCATTGCATGCAGAGAAGGGACACCCATAACCAGAATGTCTAGTCCAGTAAAAGCAAACGACTTTTCACTTGGAAAAAGTCCAGTGTAATCAGCTTGCCACCATGTGTTTGGCTGATCATCCTGAACAATACTGCCTTACTGAGGACTTAGTGTTGGTCTCTGATGCTGACAGATTGTGTGCTCAGCAGTGGCTGTCATAGGTCTGCCTTGGTGAATGGAAGTCCCACTACTGGACCTGGGCATAATCACCTATGCCACCATGGTTTCCATGTTCATGAAGCCTCTAGCACGTGACAGGAGTAGCTGGAGAAAGAGGCTGACTGGTACCAGATTGTTGTAGAAGTTTATTTTTAGTTATGTATAAAATAATTGTTTTATGCACTTTTGGATGGGGGTCTGCCTAGGTCTTGGCATTCTGTATTGTCTGCAGATGTTGGATTTATGCGGGTGATGTTTAATTGCTCATGTTAATAGCTGCATGTGCTATCAGTAGAACACCTGAGGAGTTCTGTATCAATAAAAACACCTGAGCTCAGACACTTGGGGTTCCACTGTGCCATATGGCATTGGCCATGATGGTGGTCCCCTCTGCTGAGGTCTGGCAGGGTTCGCACCTCTGAATATGCCTCTGTGTCTTCCTTGGTGAGACTGCACAGTAAGTGTACTACTACACCAGATCATCTTATCCAAATGATTATTAAAATCCTCTTCCGCTGAGCTCACTCTATGTCGAACACTCAGGTGTCCAAAACATCTTCACATTCTTCCTGCATTCCATGAGGTTTTACCTACAAATGCCTTTCCCTGGACATCCTTGTCACATATTTTTTTAAATTGTGCTTCTTCCGTGACAATCAGGGAAAAGCACTGGCCACAGCCCATGAATTAACGTACAATCAAATGTTGGATATTTCTCATGCTAAGCAAAATTAACAATCTGATGTGCCATTTGACATCCTGCCTACTGGGAGGACTCACCTTCACCACAGCCCTTTAAGGCTATGGCAGAAAGAGACTATGGTGTTGAAGCCGCCCGTGCTTGGATGGTGCCTGTGCAGCACACAGAATCATCAGTCGAGCAAACCCAGCTGCTTTTTTCTCTGTTGATTCATCACAGAGAGTTTGTATGAGACTATGGGCAGGCTGGGTGATCAGATGGGAGAAATGGGGATCCTTTCATATCTGTGCGTGAATGCAGCTCACTCAATTTAATAACCAAATACTATTTTATAGTATCTTTGTGCCATAATGTAACCTTACTGTTGTAAAAGATTTTAAGCTTATCTACAAATTTAAAACAAAAACAAAAACAAAAACATGCTACTGAGGCCAGGCGGTGGTGCACACACCTTTAGTCCCAGCAGTTGGGAGGCAGAGGCAGTTAGGTCTCTGAGTTCGAGGCCAGCCTGGTCTACAGAGTGAGTTCCAGGAAAGCTAGGGCTACACAGAGAAACCCTGTCTCAAAAAACAAAGGAATAATAATAATAATAATCATAATCATAATCATAATCATGCTACTGAACAACCTGACCCATACACATAGTTTCTACAAAACTAGACAACAGAAATTTTATTTATTTATTATTCATTTATTTATTTTTGCTTTTTTTGTGTTTTTGAGGCAGGGTGTCACTGTGTAGCCTAGAACTCATATTTAGACAAGACTGGCCTCAAACTCATCGAGATTCACCTGTCTCTACCTGCTGAGTGCTAGGATTAAAGGTGCGCGCTACCATATCCAGTCACAACAGAAATTTTAAAATGAGATTTCTAAGACCTATTTCATGACTCAGTCAGTAAAGTTCTTTTCATGCACGTGTGAATACCTGAGTTCAGATCTCCAACAACCATGTAAAAGTCAGGACTGGTGTTGTACATCTTTTGACCTAGCCCTGGGGAGATTTGAGAGAGGGATCCCCATAGCTCACTGGCCAGCCATTCTAGCCAATCAGTGAGCATCCAGCTCAGAGAGATTCTATCTCAAAAAATAAGGTGGATAACGATAGAGAAGGACATCTGACACTGACCTTTGGCCTCCACATGTGTATGTGTGGCCTCCACACATACACCCAAACATGAACATACATATACCCTAAACACATATACACAAAAAAGTAATTTGAAATAAAAGTAGGTTTTGTTTTGTTTTTTATTAACTGTGGCAACTACATTTCACTGCCCTAAAACAAAGACACAACAAGAGACAAATGTGTGGTGGTGCATGCCTGTAATCCTAGCACTTGGATAACTGAGGAGGCCAGCCTGACTTAGAAGACAGCAAGACTCTGCCTCAATTAAGAGAGAGAGTAGGAGGGAGGGAATGACATCAAAGGACCATTTTGACATCTGTTACAGATTTTCTTGACCACTGAGGGAAAACAAAACAAAAACACGCTAGCTAGTTTTATGTCAACTTGACACAAGCTAGAGACATTTGAAAAGAAGTAACCTCAATTGAGAAAATGCCCCCATAAAACTGGCCTTGTAGGCAAGTCTGTAGGGCATTTTCTTGATTAGTGATTGATGTGGGAGGGCCCCGCCCACTGTGGGCGGTGCTACCTGGGCTAGTGGTCCCGAGTGCTATAGGATGGGCCAACTGAACATCCATGGAGAACAAAAACCAGTGCACAAGCACTCCTCCATGGCCTCTGCTTCAGTTACTGCCTCCAGGTTCCTTCAGTGGCAGATTGTGATGTGAAGCTATTGTAAGCTTAAATAAACCCTTTCCTATCCAAGTTGCTTTTGGTCATGGCATTTTATCATAGCAAAGGAAAACCTAACTAAGACAGAAGCTAATATAATTCAAGATTTTGTGTGTGTGTGTGTGTGTGTGTGTTGTCAGCCTATGCACCAAGAGCTAACACCTGAACTAGCAAAGGAACAATTTTCTATCTGTGGTTTCGAGGTGGCATAGTAACCATCATCACCAGATAAATTTTGGGTATTCAACTATTGGAATAGAGTCAAACTTGTTCAAAATTATTCCGTTATCTGTCAGTACAACTTCACAAGTTACTTAATAAATCAGTTAACTAGTTGGTAAGTTTTACTATTATTTTCATTATATTAGGTAGGTCAATCTTGTAAATAAGTATTTAAGAGCCAGGCATGGTGGCACATGCTTATAAGCACTCAAGGAAACTGACACTATTGTGAGTTTGAGGCCAGTTTGGACTTATAAGATTTTATCTTTTAAAAAATTTCATATATATATATATATATATATATATATGAAAATGTATATATATATGATATATATATGATACATATATATATTCTTCAAACCAACAGAAGTCTTATTGTCTTAAAATTAGTTCACAGGTTGAAGGTTAGTTGTGGTTAAACCTCCCCCCCAGTTCCCCAAAGTCTCTTCTCATACTTCTATATAATAGCATATCCTTTCTAACTTTACGAAACGATCAGTCTTAATACATATACTTTGGCTGGAGAGTCTGAGAACTTCAGCTTTCTGCTTACCACAGTTGTGCCGACAAGTCACTCCACAAGTATCCTTTTTATTTCCCTTTTTCCATTATCTAATTCCAGCTCTTGCATATGTGTCTCACGATGGTTTGCTTTTCTTTGTATATTTCTCAGTTGAGTCTTAGGACTGTGAGCTTCTCCACCCAGTTTGCTAAGGCATTCTCTACTGACTATTCAGCCACATCTCATACATCCCTCCTCTTTTTCCAAGTCCTTTCTTCTTTCTCTCATTCTGATCCCCTCCTTTTACTTTTTCTTAAAGATTTATTTTATTTTATTTTATATGTATGAGTGTTTTGCCTGGTGGCCACGGAAGCCAAAAGAAGGTGCCACATTCCCTGGAACTAGAACTATAGATACCTGTGAACCACCGTGTGGGTACTAGGAACTGAACCTGGGTCCTCTGCCAAAGCAACAAGTGCTCTTAACTGCTGAGCCATCTCTCCAGACCTGTTTTTACTTTTTAACTGTAATCTTCTATAGATGTAACAATCTCTAAAATCTGTAGACCTGCACGGCATCCCAAAATTCCTTCTTAGCCACTTCACCTGCCTACAGTTTTCTTTGCCTCATCCTTATCCACTCTACTTCCCTCCCATTCATAATCTTGTTAACTAAAATTGAAATAGTCTCCATATTATCCTTGATGGTTTATCCTTCAACAGTTACTGAGTTCAAAAAGGCCGCTGTTACTAACTTGCTAGCATGACATTTGTATAGTGCTAAGAATATCAAGCAGTTGTGGTTGTAAAATATCCTAAAGTGTCGGTAACAACTAGAAATGTCTTATAGATGTCTTTTCTCTTAGACGAGCTTTCTCTGCAACCCATGAACTTCCTGCACTTTGTTCCTTCTATTTGCTAACTCTGAAAAATTGATCCTTTTTTCTTCTCCCATCCTGGTGGAGCTATCCATTACCTTAACTCCCATTATCATTATATCCTTGCCTTTCTAAAGTTTCACTCCTCACGTGTTATTGTGTTCTGAACATGAGATTACCCCATGGGCGCAAGTGTTTGAACATTTGGTCCTCACTGCAGCGCTGTTTTGTGGAATCTTTATAAAGAAGAGCCAAACTGGAAGAAGTAGTTCATGGAGAAGAACTTGGAGCTTTTACTGCTGGCTTCCACTTCCTTCTCATGCCCTGCTTCCCGAATGCAGATACAATTTGGCTAGCCAGCTTTCTGATCTTGTCACCACACCTCCCTGCCTTGGTGGACTGTAACCCCATGGTTACAATAATAACAATTACAATTACAAAATAAACAATTTATCTCTTAAGTTATTCTTCAGGATCTTTTATCACAGCAATGAGAGCAACTAAGACACATGAGTGTCATTAAATAACATAGTTTCATTCTGCCCACTCTTAAACTGTAGTCTTTGCTCTTATTTCTTCTGTTTAGATTGTTGCTGGCAGCTATAATTTGTCCATTTTCATTACTATGTGTCTTAGGGTTTCTATTGCTCAGCCTGGTTCAGGCTTATGAAATCTCATAGCCTACCCTCAGTGACATACTTCCTCCAAAAAGACCACACCTACTCAAGCAAGGGCACACCTCCTAGTCCTTCTCAAGCAGTGTCACTCCCTGATGACTAAGCATCCAAATATATGAGCCTAATGGGGCCATTCTTATTCAAACCACCGCAGTATGTAATTGTCTTTTTAATAAATGTACTACATGGGCAACCAGATGAATCGGTGAGTAAAGGCACTTGCTGTCAAGCTGTTGACCTGAGTTTGATCCCCAAGGACCACATGGTAGAAGGAGAGAACCGACCCCTCTAGGTGTCCTCTAACCTCCACACACGCACCATGACGCAAGCGCTCTTCCCTACACGCATAAATAAATTAATGTGAAAAACAGTAAGTACATTACATGTTATTCCCCTATGGTTCAGCTAGTGGGCATTTTTGCTGTTTCTGTTTGAGGAGTGCTATAAAGAATTCTGCTGTGAACACTGTTTAGAGAACAATAGGAGCTGGAAATGTGGTTCAGTGGTTAAGAGCACATACTACTCTTCCAGAGGGCCTGGGTTCAGTATTTCCAGCATCTACAGTACTTGGAGCACAACCACCTACAACGTCAGCTCTGGGTAATCAGACATTGTGGCCCCTGTGAACACCTACACTCATGTGCATATGAACGCAAGTGCACACACACACGCACACACACACACACACACACACAATTTAAAAAATAAATAAATTGCCTTTGGCTGAAAAAATCTTAGATGAACAATAGTAATGCAGGTAAACAGCACATTGCTGGTGTGGAATCAGTGTGTCGGAGGACACGCTTATCTTCAGCTCCGCTTGTGAATTAGAGCCATGTTCGCTATGCCACTCCGCACGCACAGGAGCTACCGGCCTCTGGCCTCAGCTATCCTCGACTCTCTCCGATGTCTTCACTTTGCAGAGCTGCTGGTTTTGAGTGGATTTAGACCTCTGTGTCCTTATTAGAAGCGAAGCTGTATGCCTTTTGTCACATGTTCTGTTTGCACACCTACTTTTATGGACTCCCCCCCCCACCCCTTTTGCATCTTTTTTTCTAGGGAGCGACTTTTGACGGTGTCAGTGTTAGGGGTTCTTTTCTCTGGGTGCTGGCACTTGATTAGCAATATTATTTGCCAGTTCGTGTATTCATTTTGTGTATTTTTGTAGTATTTTCTGAGAATGTGAATACAATAATCTTAATATACTCCAAGAATTCTGTGTCTTGTTTTATCTAGCTTTCTTTTTTTTTTTAAATCCTTGAGGTATTCTCTCATGCTATCTGCAAAAAGCTTAGCAGTTTTGGCTTTGTGATTTTGAGTTGTCAATCCTTGTGCAGCTGATTTTTGCCTGTGGTTTAGGGTTGGGTTCAATCTTTTCCCACATAGAAGACACCGTTGTTCTAGCATCATTTATTTTTTGAGATCTATTTACTGAGAGGAGGACGAATGCTTCAGCCATTTTTTTCTCTCTTTAATGCAAGGGTAGAAATCCTCTGAGCCTGGATTCAATTACTTCCAGTTCAAAAAGAACAAGAAAAGATTATATATTCTTGTATATAAATTAATGGGGGAACCGGGTGTGGTGGCATATGTCAGCAGACCTTTTTATTTAGGGGCTGTTATCGGGGATTCAGAGGTCTGAGACTATAACGGGCAACATGGAAAGATGGATAAACATATTGCTGGCCTTATTGTCCTAAATTTAATCAAATTCAATAAGTACTCAGGAAGCAAATTATTTTATAATGCTTATTTCACACCTTAAAGTTATCCTTGCTTAATTCTATACTTGTTTGATTATCTTTGTGGTCTTTTTAATAACTAAGCTTCGAGTGCTTTATTCTCAAGGCTTTGGCACCATGGAGGCTATAGCTGTATCTTACAAACCTCACCCTACTCTAACAGCACCTTCACACTTGACTACACTAATACGCCTACTGTGGCAGCTCACCAGAAGACACCGAGGCATTCTCATAGGTGCAAACCCTGCCAGACCTCAGCAGAGGGAGCCACTGTCATGGTAAGCACCATCCTGAACAGTGGAACCCCAAGTATCTCATTTCAAGGGTTTGTATTGACACCTAAGCTCTTCGGGTGTTCTATTGATAGCACGTGCAGACCACAAGGAATCAAACATCTTTTACATAAAGCCAACACCTGCACCTTCAGACAATACAAAATGCCAAGGCCTAGGCAGCCCCTCACCCAACAGTGTACAAGACAACTATTTTTAACATAACTAAAAATAAACTTCTACAACACTTGACTTTCTTCTACAGCCCTTCTATTATGGCTACCTCATTTGAAGAATTCAACATTAAGCCCACATTTATCTGGTTTATATTTCTTCCACTCCCCAGACATGTTCTCCTAGGAGGCAGCCTGATCTTTACCCATGCCCATGTCTTCTCCAATACTCTAGTCCTGCCTTCTCCAGACTTAGAAGTCCTAAGATCTTGTCATTTTTCCTTGATGTCCTAATTTTATATCCTTTATCTTATTTGCTCTTCTGAAGTAATTGATTGATACTTTGATTTTAAAACTGACCAGCTGAAATTAAAATATCATTTCCTGCCAGGTGGTGGTGGTTCACGGCTTTAATGCCAGCACTCTGGAGGCAGGCACTGGAGGCAGGCAGAGACAACAGGATCTCTGAGTTTAAGGCCAGCCTGGTCTACAGAGTGAGTTCCAGGACAGGCAGGGTTACCTTGTCTCAAAACACAAAACAAACAACTAAACAATTGCTTGTAACTTACAGAAGGGAACTAACTTCATTTATGTTGCTTGTTACTTATAGAGAACCCCCAAATACATTAACATACGCAAACACATTCTTGAGAAGGAATAATAGCACTTCTAATAAAACTTATAAAGAGCCTTATGCTTTACCCTAAAGTACAAAGGTAGAAATGTCTTGGTTTCTTGGTTTTCTTAAGTGGAATAAGAAAAATTCTATTCCATGGATTGTTCACAGTTCTCAGTATGTAAACAGGACAGCACCTTCCTTCATAGAATTTTTTCTAGTATTCCCACACTCATACTTTTGACATATTTTAAAATTGGATTCCTAGAATTTTTTTCTCTTTAGAGAGTTACAGCTAGTAATGTCCAAGCACAATTATACCTACCAAACCCCCTTCCGCAGTTCCCCAGGAGTACTTGTGGATCCAGCCCACCAGCAGTCAAAGCACATAGGAGCCCTGGTTCAAGGCAGTTCCTCCTGATCACCTTCTCCTTTCTGCTTTTCATAGCTGGAAATCACCACCTCTTTGAAAAACACAATGCCATGCTGAATGTGCATTTTTCACTAAAATGTGACCTGGTTCCAGGCTGGTATCTGTGCTCCAAATTCAACTGACCCTTTGGCGAAATTCACACCCAAATATTTTGGACATTCTTCTAGCCCAAAACTGCACGTAGGGTATCTGTTTTGTGCAAAGAGTTAATGAGGGGGAAAAAAAATGTGTGTGCAAGTCAGAAGTCAGTCCAGCCACTGCAACCCTGATACTGGGTCAAACTTCAAAACAGATGCGACAACTACCAGCCAAAGCGGGTCACAAGTACTGTGTTTTAGAAAAGAAATCAAGGGGAGAAGTGGACAAAGACAAACCTTAAAAGCATTTTCTTTCTGTGTTAGTTCTTTGCCATTTGATAACCTCTTATTGCTTCTGATATTCTGATATTGCAACCCAAGAAATGTATTCTTTTCCATGAGTAAAAAAAAAAAAACAAGAAAGTATTACTGTAAACCTAAAAGATGAAGGAGGTGGGGGAAAACTTACATATAATTTTCTTTATCTGTCTCTCTTTTCTCTGAATTAACTTTATAACGAAAACATAGAGATACTGGGAACTGTAGTTCAAGGCTAGCCTACTGAACATGCGTGAGGATATGAGTTTGATCACTGGCAGCCAAAATAAACACATGAATAAATAAGTCAACAAATATATTTAACCAGTTCCACAACGTGGGATTTAATGTATATTTGAGGAACATGGGGGTTGGGGAGTATTTGTCTTTGTTTACTTTGGTGCTGGAGATTGAGCTCAGAGCCTCAAACAGGAAAAAAAAAAAAAAAAATACTGATACACACCTGTAATCCCAGCACTTGAAAGGCAGAGGCAAGTTTGGGATCTGTTTGGTTAATAGGCGGCTCAGGCCCAGGCTCGGGCTGCAGGGCGAGACTGTGTTTAAATAACAACAAAATAGAACAAATGGGAGGGCAGCGAGACTTAGGAGTCTACGCAAGTCAGCAATTTTCACTTGTAGAGAGAGAGTTGAAACAAAGTTAAAGGGATTGAAAGGGTCTCATCTACCGCTACTCGAGGAGATGGGTATATAAAGAATCCCTGCTCCATCAGCAAAGGTACAACATCTCTATGTCCCTGATGTGCTCCAAGACCATTTGCCAGCCAGGCTAGAAGGAGTCAGCGCCGGCAAACAGGCTGTGGTAGAACCTTTGACCCAAACAGTGAGAACTCTGTGTGGCTCAAGTTTTGGCCATCTCTCTAAACGGCCTGTGGCGGCTGTGACTAGTTACTTGTCCTTCTCAGGATTGTGAGGAACAGCTACTGTGATTGCCTCTGATTCTCTATCCCAGTCCATCAAACAAGACTGAGCATCCTTTCTGTCTCCTCACCCCCTACCCTTACACAGGCAAGAGTAAAACTGGGGAATTGATCAAGAGTGGAGGGGATGCAGCTCAGTCGAAGAGTACTTGCTTAATGGGTGTGAGTTCCTAGATTCTAATCTCACAACCAGGAAACAGAGAATTGATTTTTAATTTTTTTTTTTTAATGTGCCAAGGTTGGGTGTGGTGACACACAACCGTGATATCAGCACTTGAGAGGTAAAGGCAGGGAGATGAGTTCAAAACCACTTTCCACTACACAGTGAGTGAGTGTGAAGTCACCCTAGTTTCCATGAGACCCTGTATCAAAAAAAAAAAAAAAGTGTAACAGTAAAACTTTAGAATTCTGGGTTCCTATACCTTTATCCCAAGAATAAGCTACTGAAATACTGATAAGACTTTATAAGAAAGCAATTTCAACTATGTCCCACTACATCATTGGCCCAAAGACAGAGTGGCAATAGTTCTAGAAAAGAGCAAACATTAATACTCTAAATGTGACTGTCTGCTCATGACACGGCAGCTACAGTCTATTGTGACTCTAATCTCGGACAGGGAGGAGAAACGGGTGCTCATATCAAATCCTTTTCAATGTTTGTCTTTTCCTTAGGTGTCAGAAGCTAGCTGTGGACTGGAATGAACAACGCTAAATGTTTGCTCTTTTTCAGTTAGAAAGCAGATTTGCTGCTGAAAAGGTCCTAGAGCGCCCCCTTATGGCAAAATGCTCTAAGAGAGAAATGCCGCAGAAAAGGTCCAAGAAAAAAACCCAGTGTAGTGGCTCAGGCCTGAAATCCCAGCACACAAGGCAGCATAAGATCAAGAGTTCAAAGTCATCCTCAGCTACACAAAATTCCAGGCCAGCTTGGGTTCCATGAGACCCTGTCTCAAAAAAAAAAAAAAAAGAAAAAGGTCGTGTTTCCATATAATATAGCCACTGCACCTCCCAAGGCTGTTGTCTCTTTTGTGGGTATGTGATTTTTCTTTTAAAAACATTTGTCTGTTTTATTTGTTTATTTGGGGGGGGGCATGCACATGCCATGGCGCAAGTCAGTTGGAGGACAATTTGACTTGTGGGAGCTGGTTCACTTCTGCCAGATGGGTTTGGAGAATTGAACGTGGGTCATTAGGCTTGGTGGCAAGCGCCTTCACCTGCTGGGCCATTTGATCTGCCAGTCTTCTCCACTTTGGTGATGAGTAATTAGAAATCACCTTGACACTCAAAACAGTAGTCTGGGTTCATTCTATAAGTGTGTCTACTTACAACTGCAATAAATGACTTCTTTTGTACTAGACGGCCTTGCAACTCTACACTTCACATTCATTCAATTATGGCAATCTAAACTAATCCAGCTTTTATACTTCTGAAGGGCTAATTCCCAGATGGATCTCTTCCACCAGCAGCTGGGCTTGAAGTATTTTGTGAAGTGTCATCTTTCATTAAGCCATTCACACCCGCTAACCCCTGAACTGCTCTTGAATGCCAGCCTCATAGTCAGTTCTATGAACACCATATGAGCTGTTATTCATTAGCAACAGTACGCCCTTATCCTCTAAACAAGACCTCGGGTTCTGACTGTCAATAGCCACAGCTGCAGACCCGATTCTCTGAGGGATTTCTGGTACAGCTGGAAAGACAAGAAATAATAGTTCTCACCTAAGACCACAAATGCCTACCATCACACACACGCTAGCAACTGCACATCTAATTTTTCCCCTGGCTTTTGTTTTATTTTGTGTTTCATTTTGAGCAGTGCTGATAATTGATCCTATAGCCTCATACATACTTAGGAACAATCTCTACTGTTGAGTTATACCTCCAGTCCGCTTTGCTGTTATCTTTCTTCTTTTGTAAAGGTATATTTTGTTTGTTGGGAGGTTTTTGTTTTGTTTGGGTTTGTTTGTTTGTTTCTTGTTGTTGTTGTTGGGTCTTGCAAATATCCCAGGCTGGCCTCAAACTCACAATCTTCGTCTTGGCCTTCCTGGTCCTCAGATTACAGGCAAGTACCACCATGCCCCATTGTTATTATTTCTGTAAGAGGCAAGGTCTCACAATATTGCCCAAGCTAGCTCCAAATTCCTGGGATAAAATGATCCTCCTCCCTCAGGATCCTATACAGCTGAGATTACCACTGTGGTACCACAAGTACCACTGTGCTTGACTGTTTCCTGCTAACTTTCAACCCATGATCTAAACCTTTTTAAGTGTTCCTTTTTTTTTAAGATGTATTTATTTTTTATGTTGCATTGGTGTTTTTCCTGTGTGTATGTCTGTGTGAGAATGCCAGATTCCCTGGAACTGGAGTTACAGACAGTTATAAGCTGCCATGTGGGTTCTGGGAATTGAACCCAGGTCCTCTGGAAGAGCAGCCTCTGCTCTTAACCACTGAGCTATCTCTTCAGCCCTTCCTTCAAGTGTACTATGTCTTAAAAGTAATTCTCTTTGACAAAGTTTGATTGAATAGCATCTTCTGATGCTCAAGAGAATAGTGTTCCTCTATTTCCTTAAGAAAATAATCTATTATTAATCTATCATCACTTTATACTATAGGTTCAGCATGAGTTCTGTCATAGCAGAGTTCCTCCTGAAAGGTAGGTCACCTCCAACTACAGAAGCTTGATCACTGCAAAGGAGGTGGAATCTACATGTTAAACGAGATAGCAAGGCTAGGAAGAGGTCATTTGTGAAACAGGTTCAGGGATACAAGAATAAATCCTAGGTGCTGAAGAGATGCCCCAGCAGCAAAGAGCACTGACTGCTCTTCCAGAGACCTAAGTTCAATTCCCAGCAACCACATGAGGTGGCTCAGAACCATCTATTACCTCAACTCCAGGTTCTCTGATGCAACTGGCCTCCTTGAGCACATGCACTCATGTTCACATACACACATGCAAGCACACATACATATACATAATTTAAAATAATTTTTAAAAACATCTTTTAAAAAAAAAGACTGAACACCAGGCTACAGAGAGCAGGCAGTATATTACATAAAAAGCCTGAACCAAAAGTCCCAGTCTGCTGCTCCCCACCAGCAGAGTCTACCAGCTGCTGCTGAGTCTTAAGACCTCTGGAGCAGAGTACAGTCGGCTAACCCTCCTAATCCAGAGGTCAGAAGTGGGTCCAAGTACAAGCTCCAGAAAAAGTTTGAAGAACTGAGGCAAGTAATCAGGATCAACGCAAATCCAGAGGGCAGAAAACACAATCCAGACCAAGGCAGCAGGAAGAACCCTGTGCACTGATGATGTCATGGCTCTCCCTGTTGCTGTTATTACTATTGTTGTGGGTGAGATAAAAGTACAAGATGAGAGCAACAGAGTCAAGAGAATCAGAGAGATTGAGTGCTCTTATACTATCCTCCTGCCACCCACGTGTACACATGCAAACATATTCCCAAACACAGTGCCTTACATACAGAAGGCGCTAAATAAAGACAATTAAAAAAAAAGGAGTTAAAACAAATGTCAGTATTTCTGAGAGTGGTGTGTTTGACTTTCTTCTCTTGTCCCTTTAGATATCTGTGCTAGGTGACCTCTCATCTTCCCCTGCATTTTCTAGGGACCAGCATTACACCTGTGAAAGCTCTACTGGCAACACTAATCACTCGCCTATTGGGCGGTTTCACCGAATAGCCCAGGAAGGTGCAGATGTACTGTGTCCCAAACAAATTTCTTAACTCATTCCTCCAGACGGGATCCTTCAGAATTTGTAAGATCCTTTATCAGCTACAAGAGGGAAAAATAGCCTAGGACATGTCTACAATCCCACTTACCTACGGGAGAAGTAATGAAGTCCTAGGTTGGAAGCCCAGTTGGGGCCAGCAAGATGGCTCCCAAGTCTGAAGACCTGAGTTTGGTCCTCAGGACCGACATGGTAAAAGCAGAGAACTGACTCTTGTACATTGTCCTCTAACCCCTAGACTCACACCATGGCACAAGTGCATCTAGACACACACACACACACACACACACACACATACACATGTATACTCTTAAATAAATAGTAAGTGCAATTACAAGTGCAAATTATTAAATTTAATAAAATTTAAAAGGAGCTAGGCATCTTAGTGAGACTTTGTGTCAGAATAGGCAAGTTTTAAAGCCTGGGGGTATATTGCTTAGCATGTACAAGGTTCTGAGTTCAATCTGCAATATTGCAGTAGTAAAAAAAGGAAAAAGGATAGAAGGAAGGAACTTATATGTTGTAAAATGCATATGGACTAGCCTAGCCTCCTCCACCTACTCAATAAATATTTCTGTACAAACATCATATTAAATAAATATGTATATAATAGCATTTTAAAAATATTCTTATGTGTATGAGCATTTGGATGTAAACATGTGTACCACATGCTTGTCTGGTATTTGTGGAGACCAGAAGAGCAGGTTGTATCCCCTAGAACTGGAGTTATAGACAACTGTGAGCCACCATGTGGGTAGGAGTTGAATCCCAGTCCTCTGCAAGAGCAACAAATGCTCTTAACATCTCTACAGCCCCAATATGATAAAACTTTTTGTCCTCAAAAATACAACCTTGCCCAGGTACTGATCAGTAGGAATATGATTTTAAACAAAGCCCACCTAGACTGCGTCTTTGCATGTGGCTACTGAGCACTTCAGATGTGATTCATGAAACTGAGAAAGTGAATTTTCTTATTTTAATTAATTTACGTAACTACATATGGCCAGTGGTGGCTATGCTGAAGGTCACAACAGAGTACCCAGATGTTAATCCCTTCTCATTGCTTCTGCTTCCTTCTCTTCCCAGGTAACAAGCCCATTTTCAGGCTGCCATGCACGTTATTGAAGAACTGCCAGGATTCATCGAGTTTTATGCTTACTAAGTTATTGAAAACAAATCCACTTCTCCAACTACTTCTCTACTTGTGAAGATTAAAAGGTATGTTTAACCTCAATTCAGAACTTTAAAAATAACTACCTCCCCAGCCTCCCCTCATTGCTTCGCTTTCTTAGTTTGTTTGTTTGTGTTTTGAGACTAAGTTCCCTTTTATAGCCCTGGCTGTCCTGGAACTCACTCTGTAGACCAGGTTGGCCTCAAACTCATAGAGATCCTCCTGCCTCTGCCAGGCATGTTGCACCCCCCCCCTCGCTTAGTTTCCCTCTCTTCTTCCACTGAAGTCATGCACATCTTTCGAAGCTGTGTGTATGTGCTTGTTTGCCCAATCCCTGACTTGACTATTACAACCTTTCCCTTTGTGCCAATTATAAATTAGCCAATCACATCAGATTGTGAGGTCAAGCTCGCGCCACCAGGCTGAAACTCTCTCACCACTGTATCATAATAAAAACTAACTGAACTTCCTTTCCCAGTGTTCTGGCTAGCCCAGTTTAGATCATGGCACAACCTTTTGACAAAAAGAAATTGCTTTGCCAGGTTACTTTCCCTTTGTTTACGGGTTTCTTTGTGCAATGCCAAGAATATTCTTCCCCAACACTTGTTTTACCTAAAGGTCCATTGTCCATTGCAACTTCAAATCATTCCATTGTCTATTATTCAAAACAAAATAAAACTTTTTTTTCCCTTTCTTTTCAAATCAACCTAGTGTCTGTCTATAGACTGGTCATTAGACTTTCTCTAAAGAAATGTTAGTTCCAGGAGACTTGGGCTTTCAGTTTGTTTATTGTGTGTATATGTGTGTGTGTGCTGTGTGTGTGAGCACCCATGTGCTATGGCGCTCATGTGGAGTTCAGAGGATAACTTGGTAGGGTCAGTTTTCTCCCCCTATCTTCATATGGGTTCCAAGCTTGAATTCAGGTTTGCTTGCTGACCCATCTGGGTTTCCAGTTTCTTGAAATCACTTTTAGCAGTAGTGAACTTTGTTTTACCCAATATATCTCCCTCCCCTGTCCCTGCCTTAGCTTTGAAGCTGACCATGCCTCCAAATGAACTTTATAGCTCTGGGTAACTAAGCTGTTGATCTCCTAATTCATTTATTCTCTTCCTTTCTCTTCACCCCCCCCCAGCCCGCATTGATTTTTTTTCCCTCCATGATTTGGCTGAGAACCAAACCTGGAACATCTCATGTTATGATTTAATTTCAGTTGTCTATCTTTCCATCAGTGACAAGAGCTCCTTATTCCAGAATTTTCTGGAAGCTACCAGAAAGGTCCAGTAGAGGTCACTGTACTATCATATGCAATAGATGGAATTACTGTAGCTCCACTGCCTCTAAAAGACTATGAAAGTGCTAGTGATGACATTCTAAGAAAATAGGAAATTGGAGGGCATTTCCATCTTCCAGATACCACAACGCACATGGATCCTGGGATTTCAAACATACAAGGCAACACTTACGGAAATTATGGGAAATGGACAGTAAATCAGTTTATTTCTTCTTGGAAATCACATTCACTACTTAAGCCCTTCAACAAGGACCAGAACCCACAGAATTCTAGAATACCAGAACTGGTAGTGTCCCTTATTTATACATAGTAATGGTATTGGAGGGTCTGTGAGCTTCTATTTGTTTTTGCTGAGACAGAAAAGTCAAAGGTATTTGAGATGAGGGGAGATTCGGATCTACTGGAGGAGTTCTTTTATGTTTTAACTGTTTCCTATCACCAAAGAAAACTCTAGAAGAAATCTGATTCTGAAGCCCCTCCAAACCCTTCTCTTAAGAGCACCTCAGTCAGCTGGAGGCCAATCAAAGACTGGTGGCTAAGCTCCTGTCTCAGAAACAGCTGAATGGAAGGACTAGCAAAGCCGGGCATTCACTGCCGGGCTAAAAGGAACCAAATAAATGATAATTGTCAGTAGTCAAGGGAGAACGCAGCCTGAGAACAAAAGGAAGACAAATGAGGGTGGCCTGAAACCCTGGGTACTGGGGACAAATGGGAATCAATGACATAGAAAAGGGGGTGGAAACCCCCAATGTGATGCAGATGTGTTGGAAGCTGAGTGACCAGATCCCAGAGATGTGAGAGTCCCCTTCCCCAGGCCAGCCCTCCCCTCCCCCACAGCTCTGTGTGAGCTCACAATACTCTCCCTTCTGGTGGCAGTGCTTCATAGGGCCTCAAACAGACGAAAATGGAAAGCTTTGGATGAACAGAGCCTGCCCTTGGTGAGAAGTCTGAGAGTTCAGAAAGGCTGGTATGAGGACAGGTAAGGCTGAAAGGAAAGAAAGCCTGTTTCTGTTCCCTTCAGGATTGGAGATTTAGGCTTTAATGTGCACTTCGGTCATTTTTTGTAAAGTTTGGAACTTAAGATATTTTTAAAAACAAGGGTCTCACCAGCTCTGGTGGCTCACACCTTTAATCCCAGCACTCAGGAGGCAGAGGCAGGCAGATCTCTGTGAATCCGAGGCCAACATGGTCTATAGAGTGAGTTCCAGAACAGCCAGAGTTACAACAGAGAAATCTTGTCTTGAAAAACCAAAAAATAAAAAAATAAAAATAAAAACAAGGGCCTTTGTATCTAGCATACAGTAATTCTTGGTCTTTCCATGAATTGATAGAAAATAGCTCATTAAAAATACCTAGTAAGAGTCCCATCCACAGGAAGGTGTCAGGTACCCACGTACATGAAGAGAGGGCAATGGCTAACTCCCTCACCTCAGGTCCAGCTGCCCTTGACAGGCATGAGGAAAGAATTCCGTTTTATACTGTGTTTTAAAAGCAAACGGGAGGAGTTGAAGAGTTGGTTCAGCAGTTAAGAGAGTTACTGATCTTCCAAGAGGACACTAGTTCACTTCTATTCCAGGAGATCCAACAAGTTCTTGTGGCTTCCCGAAGTAACGGGCACTCATGTGGCAGACACACATATATACATAATTTTTTTTTAATTATCTAAAAATCAAACGAATTCTTACAGGGAACGTATTTTTAGGAACCTGGAAACGCCACCTAGCCTTAGAGCAGTTTACTATTCACATAGTTAATAACAAGTTTTTAAATCAAAGAATGAGTAAGGTGGCACTCACTTGCAATCACAGCGTTTAGGAGAGAAAGACAGGAGAGTTTTTGTTTGAAGCTAGCCTGGGCAAGTTCCAGAAGCACCTCTGGGGCCCAGCAAGACCCTATCTCCACTGATTTCAAGGACATTGGGGGAGGGGGGGAGACAGCTTAGATGATGTTCTCAAGCCAATAGGATATGTAAATAAGGAAAAAAAAATTTCTAAGAAACTGATCCCACCTCCAAAAGTAGTTCTGTAGCTTCTCAGATTTCTTGTCTGTGTGAACCACAGGACACAGCACGCCACTGGACCCGGCACTCAGTGGGTTACAGCAAAAAAGGAAGGATTTAGAGCCAGGGCCTGGAGATATAGCTTAGCTGGTAAAGTACTTATTTAACTCATGCTAAGCTCTGGGTTTGATCTTGAGCACTGCATAAACAGGCTTGTAATCACAGCACTTGGGAGGTAACTGTATGAGGATCAAAAGTTCAAGGTCAGCTGTGGGTGTAGCTCAGTTGTTAGAGAGCTTGCCTAGCATGCACAAGGCCTTGGGTTCAATCCCTAGCACTGCCCAAACCAGGCATCCTGCCACACACCTACAATTCTAGCACCCGGAAAGTGGAGCAGAAGGATCAGGAGTTAGTCATGTTTGATTGCTTGGCATGTTTGAGGTCAACCTGTGCTACATAAGAGCTTGTCTCAAAAAATAATTCAAGATTATCTTCTGCAACATAGCTATTTTAAAGACAGCCTGGGATACATGAAAAAGGTAAAATAACAAAATACAGTCAGGCATTCATCCCTTGGAAACTTTGACTTCTGTGTAATGCCTGGGTGGTAACCTTCTAGTTGGGGATTTTGAAGAGCTTATTCTATCTCTGTTTTCTCATTTGTAAAATTAGAATATCTTACTACATAAGGATTAAGAAATAATAGTTATTCTACAAATGGAGTGTATGTACACAAGTGTACTTGTGTGTAAATTATCTCAGCCTCTCTCAGACAAGAAAGTAAGACAAAAATAGTCTACTACTAGAAAAGAACTTTGAAAAATGAAACACTGCCCAAAGAACATGAATGATTCCATACTGAGAGCGTAGCAAGAGCTCACCACATACAACAGAAAAGGACTAAGACCTGTTTCAGAGATACTGACACAACTCTTTTAATCACTTTCAGGACTGACAAGAAGCTGCCCAAAGACTAATTTCTACTCAACATCAGGAAAAGTTATCCACAGTGATCCTAAAACAGAAGGACTGTTTCAGGAAACTGTGTGTTCCTGTTGCTCCAGGTAAGATGAGCTGGCAGAGGAATATGGTTGGGTAGAGCCCAAATTGTCCCTATCAACTGGCCATGGCTGGATAAGACTCTTACAAGCCTAAAAATTGCTCACTAGAGAATTAGAGAAGGAAATGCTACTTTAAAAAAAAAAATCTACTTCAAAATTACACACTTAATTAGGGATATAGCTTAATGTTAGAATGCTTGCCTTGTATACGCTAAGCCCTAGAGTAATCCCAAGTACCACTGAAAGATGAGGTGGGGGAGGAAAAATGAAGGAAAGAGGAAGAGATAACCTACCTACTAGCTACACTAAAGGAAAAAGACTTCTGCTTTATTTATAATCATTTCTGAAAGCACAAAGTCATAAGGTCTTAGCAGCCTGCTTATAGCACAAGTTTGTTAAAAGCAAAAGCTAGGTTAATATTTACTTATTTATTTATGGCATTTTGAGGCAGAATTTCTCTGTATATCCCTGGCTGTCCTGGAACTCACTCTGTAATCCAGGCTGGCCTCACATTCAGAGATCTGCCTGCCTCTCCCTCTGAGTGCTGGGATTAAAGGAATGCACCACCACCACATAGCAAAAGCTATATTAATGCAAATAGTGCAGTTCGTTACCTATATAAACCTTTAAGTACTCATTCAAATACAGTTATCCAGTTTATCTTTTTAATGAATTATTTGCCATTTTTCCTATAAGAATTCTAAGAAAAGCAAAAAATGTTTGTCACATCAGATGAAGATCTCTTTCACCTCTTAGAAGTAATACTAAAGCTTATTATGAGGATTGAGTGACAAGAAGCAGTTCAGCACAGCTGTTGGTATATGTCATTGTTAACACAACTGGACCCAAACTCTTCGGTCAAATTATTCAAGCTTTATTTTCTGTCAGAGAGGGCTATCTCCCTACAGCAGAGTTCGAGCAAATAGCAGTGAACATAGGAGGCAGTGGGATTTACATAGAGGGTTTTCAAGGGTGGGGGATTTCCAGAGGAATTTTGGTTACACGGGAACTTGGATGAACGTTTCAAATTTATTTGGCAGAATATCTCATCAGGGTATGTCCAAAGTGAGAGTCAAACTCCATAAGGTGGGGAACATGTCAAATTCCAGAAACAGGTCAATCTTGAATCTTGCAGCAGACAGAAATGAACTTTTTCTGACCTTACAACAAAAATGGTGTCCATTCTTAAGATGAAGTTAGGCCAGTCCATCAGAGTAAGTGCTAGGAAATACTAGCTACTATTCACACATAGTTACCAATGTACCGGGTGAGGAGCTAAATTTTCTGTTATAAAGATGGCATGCCAGGGCTGGAGAGATGGCTCAGTGACTAAGGACACTTGCTGTTCTTGCAAAGGACTGGGATTCAGCTCCCAGCGAACCACACTGTGGATCATAATCAACCTCGACTCCAGTTCCAGGAGACTCGGCATCATCTTCTTGCCTCCTTGGGCACTTCGCCAACATGGTGCACATATACATACATGCAGCCAAAACACTCATACACATGAAATGAAATGAGTAAATACTTTAAAATTTTAAAGATAAGATGCACAGAAACGAATACACTTTTTTTTAAACAATCCATTTTTGATCCATTGATCCATCTTGCCAGCCCCCCCTTGCCCACTTTTACTGAGGTCGAGATCCTACGTACATGTTTAATATGACTGAGATGGGGCAACTTCTGAAGTAAAGGAGTCAGCAAATGGTGGGAGGCAGGGAAAGCAGAAAATCAGTTTAAAAAAACTATGCAGTTATCAAGACTGCAGAAAATAAGGAATTAAGAAAAGCAAAGAGGGGCAAGGAAAGACGGCTCACTGGTTGAAAGCACCTGCTACGTTTTCTGAATTTGATCCCCACCTGGTTTCTGTGGGTACTTGCACCTGTGTTGTGTACATATCTACACACGCACACATACACACACACACGCACACTTAAAAATAATTTTTAGAATGTTAGAGGAAAAGAAAAGATAAAGGCTGGGTCTATAGAGATGGTCAGCATTTAAGAGTACTTGTTGCTCCTGCAGAGGACCCAGAATTAGTTTCCAACACCCACGTGGTGGTTCACAACCAACTGTAACTCCAGTTCCAGGGAATCTGATACCTTCTTCCAAGATCTGTGGACATAAACACGTGTGGTACACAAATATATGTGCATTCACATAAGATAACTAAGTCTAACCATGTTTTGCTTTGGTTTTGGGTTTTTGAAACATAAAGGTCTTTACATAGCCCTAGCTGTCCTGGAACTCACTATGTAGACCAGGCCTCCTGAGTGCTGGGATTAAAGGCATGCGCCTCCATGCCTAGCTCCTTGTTTTGTTTTTTAAAGAAAAAAAAGAAGAGGAAAGAAAAAAAGTAAGTTGTTAAAGCAAAAGATTAACCTAACAACACTTTGAAACAGTTTAGCTGTCGTGTGTAGATACATAATAACACATTTAATCAATTTAGCTTGCTCTAAAATTGTGTTTTCCCCTGTTAGTGAGTGGCCCACAGGAACATATAATAGTTACTAAGCTGTACTGTAATATCCTACCTTATTATAACAGTAAAGATTATACTGCAAGGCAGAGATTTGGCACACTGAGCATGTAAGCCATGAAGAAACATGACAAGGGAGAGTGCAGACAAACCGGAACTCCACCAGGTCCTTGTAGATCAGAGAAACCATAAAATTGTCCACCAGGTCCTTGTAGATCAGAGAAACCATAAAATTGTGGCTTAAAGAAAATGGCCCCCATAGTCTCATATATTTAAATATTTGGTCTTCAGTTGGTGGCACTATTTGGGAAAGATTAGGAGATGTGGCCTTGTTAGAAGTCTGTGACTAGAGACAAGGTGTGAGGTTTCAGAAGACTCCTGAGATTCCCAGTGTCCCTCTATCTGCCTCATGGTTGTGGATCAGGATGTGGGCTCTCAGCTATACTCCTGCCCAATCATCGTGAACTCTAAACCTTTGAAACCATAAGCTAAATTAAATGCTTTCATTTCTAAGCTGCTTGGTCATACTATTTTATCACAGCAACAGAAAAGTTACCATGACAAGCATTGATCCTTTTTCCCTCATCTGAGTCAGCTTGAGATCTTTTCCTTCCTTGGGAAAAAGGATCTTGTTAAGTGTGCCTCTGGTGCTTCTGGTAGCAAATACGTAAGAACCCACAGATCAATAAAGGGATAACTAGAATTCATCGTAGCCTATGGCACTACCTTGGGTGTCACAGTGAGTTGTTCTCACACATGTTAGCATGAAAACAATCTTTTGCCTCTTAGCTAGGGTTTCTATTGCTGTGATGATCAAAGCATCTTGGAGAGAAGTGGGTTTATTTCAGCATACAACTTGCAAGTCACACTCTATCACTGAGGGAAGTCAGGGCAGGAACATGAGACAGGAACTGAAGCAGAACTCATAGGGGAATGCTGCTTTACTGGCTTGCTTCTCATGGCTTGCTCAATCTGCATTCTTCTATAACTCAGGACCACCTGCTCAGAAATGGCACAGCCTACAGTGGGCTGGGCCCTTCCGCACCAATCATTAATTAAGAAAACGCCTGACAGACTTGCATATAGGTCAATCTTACAGAGGCATTTTCTCAGTTGAGAGTCCCTCTTCCCAAATAATCCTGGCTTATTTCAAGTGGCATAAACCTAACACAGGATTCTTTATCATCCTTTGTCTCTAGGAACTTACTGCATATATAGAAAAGGACATAGGCTTGTGGTTCCTAGGTTCATGTTTTGTTTCAGCATTATTTGGACAAGACCTCATTACATGGCCTAGGCTGGCCTGTACTCATAATTCTCAGATGCCTTAGGCTCTCAAGTAGAGAGATCCAGGCATGTGCCACCACCTTTGGCTCAGGCTTTATTGTGAGTTTTTGACAAGTATGGTAGCACGTTGCTCTTGAAGAAGATGGCTACTAAGGCAGAGAAGGCTGTGGGTTTCAGGCCAGCCAGGGAAAACCCTGTCCAGTGGGGAAAAAAAGGAATGGGGGAGAAAAAGAGCTAAAAGAGCTTGGGGTATATCTCAACTGACAGAGAGCTTGCCTAATATGCAGGAACTCCAGTTTATGTGGTGCTAGGGACTGAACCCCAGGGCTTTAGCAACGCCAGGCAAGCACCCCTCAACTAAGCTGTATCCCCAGCTCTCACTCTCTTTTATTTTTACTCTTCTTTTGCAGCACTGGAGATTGAATCCAGGGCCTTCCATGTGCTAGTCAAGTGATCTGCCCCTGAACCTACACCTAAATTGAGCATAGTCTCCAAAGTCATGAGTTTATCTACAAGTACATAATTGTGGTAAAAGAACATCGATAAATTTTGATAGGAGAGCCTCTCAAAATTGATTAGACACTTTGAAATGCACATTAAATTACCTTGGGTATGGAAGCTCTCTAACAGAATTTTACTGCTGGTAAAATTCTCAAATCCAGGGTTGAGGGTGAATCTTCAAGAGAGAGAGAGAAGGGAAGGGGGGAGCTGAGATGAATGGAGGGAGGGTAGGATGGGGTTGGGGTGTATTATACAAGAGAAGAAAAATTAAATAAAAATTAAGAAAACATACACATAAGCCAGGCAGCGGTGGCGCACACCTTTAATCCCAGCACTTGGGAGACAAAGGCAGGCAGATCTCTGTGCGTTAGAGGCCAGCCTGGGTCTACAGATTGAGTTCTAGGACAGCCAGAGTTAGAACAGAGAAACCCTGTCTCAGAAAAAACAACAACAAAAAAAAAAACAATGACAAAATACACACAAACAACAAAAAAATTCCCTAATCCAATTCTTTTCTAATTTTACCCTCACGAGCTGTCTTAGTTGCTTTGTTCTGCTGTAAAGAGACACCATGACCAAGGCAACTTATAATAGGAAGCGTTTAATTGTTGGCTTGCTTACACTTTCAGAGGGTGAATCCATAACAACTTGGTAGGGCGCATGGCAGCAGACAGGCAGGCAGGACTCAGGAGCAGTATCTGAGAGCATACATCTGATCCACAGGCAGGAGGCAGAGAAGAGACAGAGAGAGAGAGAGAAAGAGAGACTGACAGAGAAGAGAGACTTTTGAAATCCCAAAGCTCACCCCCAGTGACACATCTCCAACAAGACCACACCTAATCCTTAAACAATTCAGCTAGAAACCATGCAAACATATGAGCCTATGGGGGGCATTCTCATTCAGACACCACATGAGTTCTACTTAGTGATTCCAGCACATTATTTTTTAGGATGTAGGCAGTCCAGTTTCCACACACTTTTTCACAATTAGACAGATTGAGATGGGTGGTTGTTTATTTTATAGCGCCGGGGATTGAAACCGGAGTCTTACGCATATGCTAGGCAAGCACTATACCACCAGGCCACACTCTCAGCCTATAAAGAAAGATTTTTAATGACAACTGTTAAAAAAACAAAAATCACTTCTATGATATTTTGTAAGGACTGTGAGAAATGATTACTCACAGGACTTGTTTTCTAGTTCCAGGTCTGCTGATTGCTATGTCACTTAATACTCCAATTCCCTCAGCTATTCTATATATAGTATATGGCATTATTACTAATTCACAGTTCTTTTTATCCTTGTATTTACATTGAAACAATGCCTTTCATATGTCTCTGGGATAACACATAATTATCTCTTCTCTTCTCATCAAATTTACCGATGGAATGACTAAAGGCATTTTGATAGTTAGGTAAAAGATTTAGGGGAAAAAATATGCTCAGGCACAAGACCAAATGTCTGTGAAAATCAGTATGGGTACATTAAATGAAAAAAAAATCAAGGACTAATTGATGTTTCTAAGACATATACTATGTCCTATTATTTTCAGATCTGTCAGTTAAGAGACAAAATAATAGTCTAATATGCTCAGTGGGGTTAGCGTTATGTTAATCTAAACTGACAACCAATAAACCCATTTATTGTTGTATTTGTACCACTAATTTCACATGCAATCTAAAACTCCCAATTCCCAATTGTTAACACTGACATGCTAACAAAAACCCTAATGAAATCTTCTGTAGAAGGACTACATTGTTGTTACGTATTTACTTCAGAAAACGAGATGTGTATGTAACTAAATCTTACTATTATCACTACGGTGGCTTCAACATGGTCCACTTAGCTTGATTTTAAACCGATGATGTCATCTGGTAAATTCTGGTAGTTACACTTTGTGATTTCTTCTCTGTGCTATAGCACTGAGCAAACCATTCCTATGGGAGCCATTTGACTTGAAAGGAGGGGAGGTGGAGAGCAGTGACATATCTGAAGGTACTGTACAGCTACCTTCCCTGATCTTGGTGAAACTGAGTTAAAAGCAACCAGATAAAACTGTATGTGGACAGCCTAGGCAAGGAAACACGAATGCCATCACAAACGAAGAAAAGCGTTCTGTCAGGTAAATGAAATGCCTGCACAATGTAAACAAACAGACAGCAGAGCTTGCCATGATTGGTTAGGAAAAAGCACTTCCTTCTTCCTTGCTAAGTACCACCTCTCAAGAACAGACTGCTCTGCTATGCAAATTTGAACAAGTTGACCAAATTCTGTCCTGACATAGCAGCTGTGATGCCTTGTTTTAAGTGAAAGATAAGAAGTTGCTAGAAGCCTAAGCAACTAAATAAGTTCTGTGTTAGGACAAGACTCTGAAGCAGTGGGGGTCAGTGTTGGCACACACCTTTAATTCCAGCACTTGCACTTGGGGGGGCAGAGGCAGGCAGATCTCTGAGTTCCAGGCCAGCCTGGTCTGCAGAGTTCCAGGACAGCAATGGCTGTCATACAGAAAAATTGCCTTGACACCCCCCACTACAAAAAGAAAGATTCAGTAATAGCAGCATTAGTATTCATTATTAAAGGCTATGTAGCTTTCTCAAGCATAGTAACGTTATTGCTCAATCATCATCTGAATTTTACTGGTGTCAATATAAATTGAAAAATAAATGCTAAATATTTTGAGAAGGAAAGAGTGACCAACTATGAAGTTACCAACGAAATAAATCTGTGAATTTTGACCTTGTAGCTAGAAAATATTTTCAAAGACATAAGGCAAGAAGCCTAGCATCAGATAGGTAAGGAAAGCAAAAAACAAAACAAAACAAACTGAAAACAGTTACAAAACTAGAGCAGCAGAGTTATAAGACAGAAGTTTCCAATATTCTACCACTGTCCTAGATATCAAATCTCCATCTTTGTTTTGAGACAGGATCTCACATACCCTGAACTAGCCTTGAAGGGTGAAAAAAGGTGACTGGATTTCTGATTTGTCCACCTTCACTTCTTAAGTGCTAGGATCAAGGGCCTCCATTGCTATATCAAGTTTTAAGCTGGGGATCAAATACAGTACCTCAGCAGATCCTGGCACATAGTAGGTACGCACTCTGCAGACTGTGCTACATCCTCGTCCCAAACACTGCTTCTCAACTGCTGAACTAGTGATTGCTCCTAAGAGGGCCTGGGCCAGAAAGAAAGAAAACTTAAGATGACACAGAAAACCAGGGCTGCAGCTTTTGTGCCTGGGAAAACTGTTCTACCTCTTTTTCACGCCTGCACACAACCTGAACACATTATCCAATATGTGGTTTCCTCTATATGATATAGTAGCCTATTATTATTACCTTGTTACTGATTGCTGACTTTTCAGACTTTTTTTTTTTTTTTTTTACTAACCAGTAGCCACACTGCAAGATTTCAGTTTCAAGTATCTTGGCAAATTTAATTATAAGCGACTGTGGTAAAACCCTGGACACAAAGAGTGGAAGGATCCTCAAAGACTGGAAGGTAGAGGTGGGGTGGATGCTAAGAGAGCAGGCTAGCTTCACAACATTGCATCCATTCATACCTAAGCCAGCACTGTTCCAGTTTCTTGTATGCACATATTGGAACTTCGCCTCCAAGACGCAAACTTCCCTCACAGACCACCAAACACAACACTGGAAAGTTCTTCAGCAGCTTGGGGTATAGCCCAGCAAGGCGCTTGGCATAGGCAAGGTCCTAGATTCATTCAATCCTCTGCACTAAGGATGAAAAAGAACCAGAAAATGTCGTTTGAAACAAGTCCAATTGTTTCAAGTCAGCTTGCATCACTTCTACCAGCCGCCACACTTGTTCTTCCTTAAAATTTAAAAAAAAAAAAGTTCTAAGCACATTTTTTTTTGTCTTACACATTTCCCAGAAATTTTAGGTCCTTTGGGTCCTTTCATTTGAATGCAATTGTAGAGTGCTTACGCTGTTACACTTCAATCAAACTTTCCAGCTAAGATCTTTGGGGTGTTTTGTTTTGTGGAAGGACTAGGGATTGAACCTTGACAAGCACTCTACCACAGAGCTATGTGCCCAACCCCCACTGCAGTGTGTCTTAATCTACTTCCTCTACCCAGTCCTTTTATCTCCTCATAACATGAGATGAAGGCGATGGCTATTTCAATTCCTGCGCACATTAATGCATTAGGCTATTTAATGTCTGGCACACGGGTGTTCAAAAAGGAGTCCATAAACCTTAAAGTTAGAAGATGGAAATATTCTGAAAATCTGAAAGTTCTCATACATCCTCAAATTTAAGAGACTCATTAATCCTTCCTTAGTTTACAACTAATCACAAAGACAATTCTCTGGTTCAGGAAAGACTGGGTTAAAAGATTCTAAACACCAACACAAAGAATAAAAAGCAAGCTCTAAAGTTTATGAAGTGTGCTGTGTTTGCCTTGTATTCATTCATACTCTGCTCTTGGGCACTAGAGATAGATCAGTTCGTGTTGTACGTCAGGAATCACTAGTTACATACTAATTAGGCATCACAGTCCTTAAAATTATTTCTTAAGAAAGAATTGCTTACTCTGGGGGAAAGAGTAAAATGTCATTTCTCCCAATTTGGGCTGTTAGGAACAAAGGACATTCCCTACACATCACACTCAAAACTCCATCTTGGGCTAAGCAGCTTCTACTTTTGTTTTCCTTGGGAATTTTAAGAGTATTTTGGGCTGGCACTATATTATGAGCTGTGGAGAGGTAAACAAATGGGGCAAAGCTGGGTCTTTGCCCCTGAAGAGGTTGCAATGCAAATGGAGAGAGCCAGGCTCAGAACAAAAGCAAAGGCTGCATAATAATGTGCTGCTGGGGTGGGGGATGGGAACCCAGGACCCCCCTTTCCTAGGAAAGTGGTCTCCAGGAGGTGAGAGTTTAGGCCATCCCTGAAAGAGCTTGATTGTAACGATTTGGAAGAGTTGAAGCCAGAGGACTTTCTACTTAGGAGATAAACATCTGCCCTGATTTAAAGGTGCAAAGTGCCTAAAGCCTGGGAGATTGATTATAAAAGGACTGACCTCTTATCCTAAAGGCCAATTCGGGGACTATTTTAAGGATATAATAGGTAAGTGTGGGAACATCAGTTGATAAAGATGGGAAAGAGGCGTCTTTGAAAAATAGTATAATGAAAAGCTTAGATTCGAGAAGAAAAATTAAAGAATGATTCTGACAACCATATACAAATGCGATTACACAGGAGAGGTCCTGAGCTCAGGGCAAGGGAGAGAGAGGATGCTGTAATTGGAGGGAAGAGCAGGAATAGATGGTATGGTAGCTGAGGAAATTTGTAACAACAAACATAGTGTGCTATAACCATTCTGTGTAGTTAACACTGTTAACACTGTTAACTGGCCTCCCTCCCCACTTGGCACCATACAAACTTGGACTCAAGATATTTGATTGAGAATATCGTATTCCGTGCCCTCCACCCATGCCGGGATGAGTGTTTTGTTTTCTTCCTGTTTTACTTCCTTCTCCGTTCATTCACTTGGCTTTTTCCTCAAAGACAGTATAACGTCAGGAAACTCTCCTGTCTCTGACCACGTGCACCTTGTTTTCTGACCGGAGTTCTCTATCGCTAATGGTCTTCATTCTATTTCACTTTGCTTTTAGGATAATTTTCGTTATGTTTTGCAGTACGGGGGGCGGGGGGTTTCAAATCTAGGACTCTCCGTCAGAGCTCCGGTTCCCTAAGCCACTTGGGATGGTTTTTGCCTGCTGGTTAGATGATTCACTGGGTGAAGACACTTGCCACCAAGCCTGGTGATCTGAGTTTCATCCAGGGTACTCACATAGTGGAAGGACAGCATAAGCAAGGGTGCAGTGAAACTACCTAACAGAGGACCAGCGCTGACAAGTTGTCCTCTGACCGCATGCATACTGTGGCACTCTGGTGCCCCAACACACAAACACACAAAATAAATACTAAATTTGTGTGTGAGGGAAAAAATGCTTTGGGGTTGAATTGGAACTACTGTGTGCTAAAGGGTATTTCATTATGCAGACTCATTCCTGTCTTTAATCTTTATCCGCATACCTATATTTCTTGTATTTGTAATTTTTATGTATACAGTGATCTTTTTTTTTTTCCAAATTGGAATCGTTCGTATTCTATTTCTATTGTGTTACCAACCTAACAACTCCCAAGAGGTTACTATGCTAGATGTTAATTTGCCATTTCCCTTCGGTTAGACGTTTTATCCATTCAAATATTATTGCGTGCTCACTTTCGCCTCACCTTAAGACTACTGAAAGAAAATCCCTAGAGTATATTTGTTGGTTTAAAAATACGAGCAATTTTAGTTTGCACTAAATAATGCCCGATTTAGAATTCCACCGATATTAACCTCGCACGTTTGACTGGCTGCTTTTTAAAGTAAGCTCTCTTTGGAAAGTGTTTTTATTTTTAGCGTCCTACGGAGTAGCTGAAGCAGAAATGGCTTTTAGAGCTCAGCAAACATTAAAAAACAAAAAAAGCTTTGTTATTATTTTAAGTGTATGATTATTTTTGCCCGAATGTATATCTGCACCACGTTGTGCGCCTAGTTCCCAGGAAGGGCAGAGGAGGGCGTCAGATCCCCTGGAACTGGGGTTACAGAGAGTTGTGAGCTGTCCTGTGGGTGCTGGGAATCGAACCGGAGTCCTCTGGAAGAGCAGGCTGCGCTCTGAACCAGCCATCGCTCCAGTAACGGACAGTTTACTGCCCCGTAGGTAGGACTTCCTAACGTAGATTTCCCCTGGCCTCTCCTGTTTCTTTCCCGCATACACGTCAGCGTCTCCCCACTGACGGTTGTGAGTCAGGCGACACGGCGCCGAGGGGCATTTTCCCGGGAAGCCTAATGGCAGCTGTCACAGCCCGCTGCAGCGGACGTGAGCACGCACCTGGGGAGAGCTCGCATCTCACAAGCGCGCGGCTAGCAGCGGCTTCATCCTTCCCGGCCTCGAAGGCTGCGGCAAGTGGCAAGTCCGCCCTGAGAGGAAGTTCCTGTCGTCCACGCAGAGCCGCGCGCCTCGCGGCGGACGCGGGACGGCCGGCGCTCGCGTCCATCAGCCCTGAGCGGCCGCTCCCACTGGGACGCGGGGGGCGTGGCCTCTCGCGGAGGCATGCGGGGGCGTGGCCTCTCGCAGAGACGTGCCCGGGTGCGTGGCATCTCGCGGAGGCGTGCCGGGGGCGTGGTCTCTCACGGAGACATGCCGGGGGCGTGGCCTCTCGCGGAGACGTGCCCGGGGGCGTGGCCTCTCGCGGAGACGTGCCCGGGGGGCGTGGCATCTCGCAGAGACATTCCAGGGGCGTGGCCTCTCGCGGAGACATGCCCGGGGGCGTGGCATCTCGCGGAGACATGCCAGGGGCGTGGCATCTCGCGGAGGCGTGTCGGGGGCGTGGTCTCGCGTCCCCGCTGACGTAGCTCGGACCCTGCCGGCCCGACGCGGCCGAACTCGGGGGCCCGGGGCGCGCCGTGAGCGCTAAGATGGCTGCTCGGGCTCGAGCCGGTGAGTGGAGAGGGGCGCGCGGCGGCGGCGGCGGTTGGCTGAGCGAGGCTCCCCCGTAGGAGCGGACGTCGGATGGGAGCCCGGGGGCGGGAGGCACCTGACAGAGTTTTCCCGCCCGCAGGCAGCCGGGCGTCCTGCGGGAGGAGAGGGGGCTGTGGACGGACGCAGGGAGCGAGCCGCGGGGCGCGCGGTGGAGAGGCGCCGGCGCCGGCGAACTTAGAATTGGCGCCTCTGCGCGGTGCGTCCTGCGGTCCTGCCGCGGGAGTCCGCCGGCCGCCGCCTGGGTACCGGAGATGCTGCAGGTGGACCGGGGCGCGGCCGGAGGGGGCGCGGGGCGGGGGCGGTGGGGCCTGGCGCTGCGGGGCGAGCGCCGTGGACTGGTGACCTCACTCCGCCACCGGCCCGGGTCGCCGGCAGCGGACACTCGCCTGCCCTGCGTGGGTCGGGGCGCGGTGCGGCCGACGCCTGCCGCCGCCCGCAGACACCGGCTCGCGTCCGTTCTCGCTGTCTGTGGGACGACTGAGGAGAGATGAGAGAGAGCGTGGCCCCAAGTGAGGGGACAGGGCGCGCCTCCCCGCCGCCGTAGGAAAAATGTGGAAAATAGTCATTGTTTCGAGTGGAATATTAAGCTGATGTAAATTCTACGGATAGCTGGATAATCTCCTGCAGGACGACATGAGTGACTTAGAGGGTTCACTTCCTCGAGCCTCCTCACCCTTTGAAACCTCAGTCTGTAGCACTTTGCAAATAGCCGGGCTGTGGAGGGAGCGCGGAGACGCGGTCTTCGGTCCCTGCGCTTGAATTCCTTTTTATCTGTTGAGAGTTGCCTGTGGGACCAGGGTAGGGATGGAGGACGCGTGGGGCCGGTGACTGTAATTGAGATTCCTTTAACACTAGTATTTGGGGTAAACGAAAGAAAAAGAATTGACTGTATTTGTAATCATATTTGCACCCAAACAGGAGTTAAGGGAATCTTTGAAGAGTCAATGAGATTCAATACCTATTTGCTCTAAAAGAGATGAAACCGTTTTGTTTTTAAAAAAAAAAAAAAACAAGCACCTAATTGTTTAATTTAGCATCTCGAATAACTTGAAAGAGATTTTAAACGTTTGGCACATTCGGTTTCCTCTCCCTGTTCCGGATTTCTGTAGTTGTTTTGTTGATATGTTTGTTTGTCCGTTGTAATTATTTTGAGACAGGATCTCACTGTGTAGCCCTGACTGGAACTTACCGAGATGCGCCGGCACTCCCAGCCGAATTATACAGTGGTGTTAGATTTTCCAGTCTAGCACTTACTACTATCCTAAATTGAATTCGAGACATTCTGATATTGAATAGTTCAATAGGTACACTACAGAAAGTTTGAATGTTTTAGCTGCTTTTGGTTGTGCATCGGTCCTGGCTTTTTATAAAATCTAGTTTGCTTTTTTTTTTTCTTCTTCTTCTTCTTCTTCTTCTAGTTAAAGTTTAACGAGATCAATGAATCAGCATTAGCATAACATACAACGATACCGTTTTTTGGAATATCTTAAAAGGGGGCTGGGGATCTAGCGTAGCATTGGTAGCATTGTTGAGCACACTCGTATGTAATTCCAGCATCAGGGAAGTTTAGGCAGGAGGGTCATGAGTTTGAAGTCACCTGAGCTACAGTGAAATACTGTCTTTAAAAAAAATTTTTTTTGTAGCTGGTCCTGGTGTCTTATGCCTTTAATCCCAGCACTTGAGAGTCAGAGGCAGTTGGATCTCTGTGAGTTTGAGGCCATCCTGGTCTATATAGTGAGTTGTAGGACTACTTAGAGGGGACCCTGTCTCAAAAAAAAAGTTTTTTAATTCTATCAAAGACCTAAATATTTACACATAAAATTGCCCCCTTGCAGGCTTTTCTTTTTACCCTAAAGTGAGTTGTGTATACTCTACCAGACCTTTCCCCCACACTTCAGTCTTAAAGAATATGGTACTTGGTGATATTTAAGTGATATCTGCTGATTGTGTTGTTTGAAAGCAGAAATATATATATATATATATATTCCTTTTAGCCCCTTGCAGCAGATTAAGTACTAACTCGAGGGAAAACTCCATTTCCGTTTGCTGAATTTGGTTTCTGAATGGTAGAGGCAAGGCGGATGGCACTATTTTGCCTTCTTGGTAGCAGAAATAAAAAAGATGTTTTGATGTTTCTTTCACTTCCTTAAGACTAGGCAGAACAAACATGGGTGCCAGATTCTAGTACTTTTGTCTGGTGAGGAAGGTTGGAGAGGCTGCAGTATAGGCTCCACTAATCAAAATAGGAAATAGATTGTTTGTCCAGATCATTCGGAGTAACGGGAAACAGTTATGCCATTGGGACAATCTGAGTAAGTGACAACCAACCACAGAATGGGAAAACTGTACAAATACTGGCTTACACAGACATTCAGCTCTCGGCAGCACTTTCAGATGCAGCAAAGACTTAAGAATTCATTCTTAATGTGATTTTTGCCAATCAGAGAGGAGAGAAGGCTTTTTCAGTCTAAAGACGTTCTTAGACCACATCATGGATGCACTAAAAAGAGTAGAGAGTATAGATGTTTTATACGATAACGATTTTAATTCAGTTTATTAGACACATAATAGAATGCCAGTGTTTTTCTGAATGTTTTCACTATTGTTAATGAAGTTTGCCTCAGGAAGTTTGGTGTATAAATGTGTTGGTCTGACACTGATAATATTGTCTCCAAATTAATTAAGGAGAGATGGGAGTAAAGAATTCAAGTAGCCTGGAGGCAGAATGTGTTTTGTACAAGTTTTATCTAAAACAAACAAACAAGAAAATCTTCAGCTAGGTTATAAGACCAGGGAAAGGCTAAGCCTTTATTGCTTAATGAGGGGGATCAGGGTAATTATACATTCCAGATTTCTAAAGGAAGAAAGAATAACCAGAGCCTTCTGGAGGAAAGGGGAAGGAATACATCATGATTGGCATAGAGAGGTGCCAAAGCACATAATGGGAAGAGTAGGAGAACAGGGAGAGTTAGAGAGCCTGTTGTGTTCATTTCACTCAGTAATTTGTCCCTTCAAAAATATTGAACCCCCTTCTGCTCACCAAGCACTGTGCTTTGACCCTGAGCATTTTATAGACATTCCTTAAGGGGACACAGACTTCTGTGGTGGCATGGAGTAAATAGCAAACTGAAAACTACTTACAAGGAGTGGGTAGGGTTAGCTAATTAACTATAAACCATGAATATAGTATTTTCATCCTTATGCAAATCCATGTAACTATTGTGGTTTACAATTCTTAAATCCTACTTCCCACTGAAATGACCATTTCCTCCTATTTTTCATTATGGAAAATGCTAAATCTTTCCACTTGTAACTGTCTTTAAAGGATCTGTTGTTACTAGTAAAAAGAAACATAGGCCTGCAGCACGGCTCAGGAGACCAGGAACCAGGTCAATGTCATCCCCAGAACCCACAGTGGAAGTGGGAGGAAAAAATGGACTTCTGACCTTCACATGCACTGTGGCATGTGTGTTCCCCCTCCCATATCATGCATGTACACGAACACACACAAATAGTGTAAAAATTTTAAAGACATAACTTATTATAAAAATAACCTTTGTCGAAAGAGAAATTCAACATATGCCTGCTTTAACATACCTCCCTGAGGGAAGCCTCCAGGTTTCTTCTTTTGTTTTCCCCCCCTTGAGTCAGGGTCTCCCAGGCATCCCAGGCTGCTCTCAGACTTGAAATCCTGCCTCAGCCTTGAGAGCTGGGAAGACAGAGGCACGCGCCACCTTTCCTGACTTTCAGGATTACTATAACACAGTTTTATTCTGTTTAATGTACAGTGGTGCCGTAGCTTTTGTTGTGTTGATTTGGTTTTGTTATTCTGGTGCTGGGGTTTAACCCAGGGCCTTCTGTATACTAAGCAAGCGCTTTACCTCTGTGGTATATCCCTAACTGTGTTTCTTTTTTAGTTGAAGCAAAAAGTATATGTTTATATAAAGTTTGTCTGCCTGCTCCCTGTAAAACACTAGTTCGCATTCCAGTTACAAAGATCTTTAAAAAAATAAGTCAACATGGTTGTTTATATATTAAAACACTTTTAAAACATTTTATTGTTTTTATTTTATGTGCATTGGTGTTTTGCCTGGACATATATCATCTGTGTGAGGCTGTCAGATCCCTTGAAACAGGAGTTACAGACAGTTGTGAGCTGCCATGTGGGGGCTGGGAATTGAACCTGGGTCCTCTGGAGGAAGAGCAACCAGTGCTCTTAACCACTGAGCCATCTCTCCAATCCCGTAAAAGCATTTTAACGAAAGATATATGGGAAATATCTAGACATATGAGAGTAGAAAAGTTAATGTGCCACAGTTTGAATAATATACCACGTAAAGGACTTTTGAATTTATTTTTTTGGTCGTCTAAGACTTTAATTTTGTAATAATTATAGAAATTGTTTCTACAATATGCAATTATATAAACTATAAATGCTACAAATGACAACATGGGCAACATGCGCTAAGGAGAAATTAATTCAGTGTAATGTAGGGACTGTTGGCATTTTAATTTCAATGATTAATTCTTTTTAGATATATACACTAGCCACTTCCTTCATTCTGCTACTCCATTGACTAATAATTTAGTTACCTATTTCGTGTTTCTGGCTCTTCTTCATGGTGTTTTTCTGCTTTTCTTTTTAATGTTTTTCAAAGAGTCTGAAAACTGAGCCAATAGTTCACTAATCAGATTTAGATTGAACTATTCACGCTATTGACCTTTGGTCTCTGACTTGTAGAAGTTTCCAAAATTTGTAACCATATTTCATCTCCCTGCTTTCTTTCCAAGTGTCATAAACTAATATAAGGAGTGATCAGCTAAAAGGTCACTATGTTGACGGTAACTAGAATTATTAAAAATGTTTTTAGATTTATTTATTGTGTGTGTATGAATGTATTGCCTGCACGTATATATGTGACCTATGTGTGTCTCTGGTGTCCTTAGAAGTCAGAGTTGGTCAGTCCCCTTTAACTGGAGTTATGGCTGATGGTGAGCCACCATGTGGGTATAGGGAACTGAACCTGGGTCCTCTGCAAAAGTAACAAGTGCTTTTAACCATGTGCCATCTCCCCAGCCCCTGGAAAACTAGAATTTATAATGAAATATATTTTTAAACATATTTTTATTTTATATATCTATGTTGCCTGCATGTATGTGCATGTAATATGTATTTGCCTGGTACCCACAGAGTCCAGAAGAGGGCATTGAATTCCTCAGAACAAGAGTTCAGGTAGTTCTGAGCTGTGGGTGCAGGAACAAAACTCAGTCTTCTACAAGAACAGAGCTTTTAACTGCTGAGCCATCTCTCTAGCCAGTCAAAAAAGATTGTTTTGTTTTTTGTTTTTTTTTTTTTTGTTGTTGTTGTTGTTGTTGAAACAGGGTTTCTCTGTGTAGCCCTGGCTGTCCTGGAGCTCACTCTATAAACCAGGCTGGCCTAGAACTCAGAGATCTACCTTCCTCTATCTCCTGAGTGCTGGTATTAAAGGTGTATGTCATCACTGCCTGGCAAAATATTAGTAAGAAATATTTTTTTAATTTATTTTTCTTTTGTATAATACATATCAAAACCCCTCCTACCCTCCCTCCATTCCTCCCAGCTCCCCCATCTTTCCTCTCATCCTGTTATATGCCCTCCACATCCCACCCCCACTTCTCCCCATAGAAGAGAGCAGTCCTCCCAGGATTACTATTCAAACAGGGCACAACAAATAGGACAAGGCCAGGCACTAGTCCCTGCCTTGAGGGTGTACCAGGCAACCCAGCTGGGGGAAATGATTCCCAAGGGCAGACAAAAGCTTCAGAGAACCCCCACATACACTCTAGCCTGTAGGTTCTCTGCAAGAACACCAAGCCAAACAACCACATGACATATCTAGGAGACCCTGCAGATCTTTGTCTGCTGCTTCAGGCTCTGAGAGACCCCAAGAGTGATTGTCTGTTGACCCTGTGGTACTTGTTCTGATGGTCCTGACCCCTCTGATGCTGAAATCCCTCCTCCCCCTCTTCTACTGGAGATCTGTATGATGTTTGGCTGCATCTGTTCCCATCAGCTGCCAGCAAAAAGCCTCACTGATAGAGACGGGGCTAGGCACTGATCTGATCTCCTAGGGCTGGCTTGCTCTGCATGCGCCAGGGCAGGGGCTCAAGTTGGTCTCTAACTCAGGAGCAGTCAGAAAATTTATTTTTTTAATGATTTTATTTATTTTTAAAATTTGTATGTGCATTGGTGTTTTGCTTGCATGTATGTCTGTGTCAGATTCCCTGGAACTGGAGTTAAAGACAGTTGTGAACTGCCATGTAGGTGCTGGAAATTGAACCTAGGTCCTCTGTGCTCTTAATCGCTGAGCCATCTCTCCAGCACCCTATTTTTATTATTTTTAATTACATATGTGTGTGCATGTGAGTGCAAATGCTCTCAGATGCCAGAAGCATTGGATTCTCTGGAGCTAGAGTTACTGACAGTTATGAGCTGTATTGACATAGGTGCTGGGAATTAAACCCAGGTCCTCTGGAATAGCAGCAAGTACTCTTTAACTGCTGAGCCATCTCCCCAGCTCCTGAAATACTAATTTTTGAAGAAAATGTAGCTTCTGTAATAGTTAATCATTGTCTGGTTGATTGGATTTGGAATCAGCTAGGAGAGACACCCATATACCATGTCCTTATGTCTGTGAGGGAATTTCCAGAGCTATTTCTCTGTAGAAATAATAGCCTTTCCCTGTCCTTAGCATTCTCTGTTGTCTGTCTCCTGTTCACAGAGATGAGTCAAGGCTGAGAGCTGCTTCTGCTGCTGTTCCTTCCCACAGTGATGGCCTTTCCCTTAAACTGTGAGCCAGAAAAAAAAAAAACAAAAACTTCCCTTCCCAAAACTGCTTTTGCCAGGTGTGTTGTCACAGTAACAAGAAAGATAGTACAGAAAAATGGTGCTGAGAAGTGGACTGTTGCTGGGACTCCTGACCATGTACTTTGTAGTCCTTTGGAAGTGGTTTGCAGTTGGAGATATTTGGGCCCTGCAGGCTACATAAACCCTAAAATGCTGTGAATCAGAGTTTCATAAGCCATTCTGGTGCAAGTGTGGAAGACTAGATTGTCAACAGAAATGTGGAAAGTGAAGTTCTGGTTTTAGCTTACTTAGCTTACTGAGAAACTCAACACTGATTTTCGTGACACCAGTTTACATTCCCTTCATCGGTGATTATGTGTTTCTCTTTCCACAACCTCTGAGGTTTATTGTCCTTTTTTTTTTTTTTTTTTTTTTTTTTTTAAGATGGTCTCACTATGTAGCCCTGGCTGGCCAGGAACTCACTATGTAGACCAGGCTAGCCTCAAACTCGGAGAGATTGCCTGCCTCTGCCTCTGCCTCTGCCTCCCCCATGCTGGGATTAAAGACATGTGCATGTGCCACTACACCAGGCTCTCCGTTTCTATTTCTTTTGAGAATTCTCTTCATCAGCTCACCCCGTATTTTTTTTAATTAGATTGTTTTCTTTAGTTTCTTTAGTTCTTTGTCTATTCTGGACTATATATAAATCCTCAGATACATAGGTGATGAAGATTTTCTCCTATCTGTCAGCTGCCTCTTAACTCAGTCAACAGTTTCCTTTGCTGTATAAATGCATTTTAATTTCATGAGTCCCATTTGTGGCTTTATTTCCTAAATGACCAGAGCCCTTATCAGAAAGGCTTAATCTATACCTGAATCTTGAAGTGTTTTCCCTACTTTTTCCTCCAGCATTTCCAGAGTTTCAGCATTCTTGTTAAAGAGCTGTCTGTCTTCAGTGGGTGTTTTTGACATGTTAGAAATCATGTGGTACTTTGTGCTGGGACCTTAGGAAAGGTGCTTCCCATCAAAGGCTCCAGCTTGTGAGAATGTAAATTAATTTGAGATAGACTGAAAGAGTTCTCTGCTCAACACCCCCCCCCCCCAACCACAGAGCACATGCAGCTGTACTGAAAGGTGGCTGGACTATGCCCCCAGCTGGCAGCAGAGCTTGGCAGCACATCCACATAGTGTGGGCTTTGCAGGCCTTTCTTGCCATGTCTTCCCTGTCAGGGTGAACTATACCTTCAAAGAGTCAAAAATAAGCCCCTCTTTTTCTAAATGCTTTTGTCAGTCATAGCAGCGACTAACTGACACAGCTTATTCTTACATCAACATTATTAAGAACATGTTACTTAATATAGTTACTTAAAGGTTTGCTACATCTTGTAACAAAGTTTCAGTTTAGCTTTGTATAAAATCTGTTTTGTGTATCTGAAAGCATGTACAATGGTATGGGGTGCAAAATAGGTTCAAGTTACTGAGACAGGTAGAGCTAGGCATGGTGGCCCACACCTGTAATACCAGCTCTTGTGGGCCACAGATCATGATCACACTGAAAAGAGGTAAGTGTGGGTATGGTTGCCACACCTGTAATCTTTTCACTTAGAGCAGGAAGCTCACCACAGCTACCAACCAGCCTGAATGACAGTAAGTTCTGGTAAGCCTGAACTACAATGAGACCCATCTCAAAAAAAAAAGAAAAAAAAAAGTCAGACGAGTAGGTTGGTATGGCCATAGAACCCCCTTCAAAACAAACAAGCAAAATTGCCATATCACAGAAAGATCAAGAAACTGTTGAGGCCTGACAGTGAGAGACAGTGGCTGCTTTGTCCAGAAGCACTTGATTTTTGAGAATCTGGGGAACTACATGAAATGACTTCCTATTTTCAACTACTGGTGTAAATGTAAATGTTATAAAGGGATGAAGTTAAGTTTTGCAATCAAGGGGCCTGCCATGGTGGCACACGCCTTTAATTCTAGCTCTTGGGAGGCAGGAGCAGGAGGATCTCTATGAGTTCAAGGCTAGCCTGGTCTACATAGTGAGTTTCAGGACATCTCAAAAAAAAAAAAAAAAAAAAGATTTGCAGTCAAACTTAGTTGACTGCTTTAAGAATTTGGTAGCCTAAACCAATATTGCTATATCCTCTTGGAATTTTATTTAGCCCTTGGATTTTAATTTTATTATTGTGTGTGCACATGCATGTGCTGCAGGCATATGCAAAAGGTCAAAGGATAACTTTCTGAAACTGGTTTTCTCTTACTGGGGGTTCCAGGAACTGAACTCAGGTCATCAGGCTGGAACTTATACATCTAAGCCATCTCACCAGTCCTCGCCTTAAAGTTAGATAATGTTTGTGATAAAGCCCTTCTCTGATAAAGAGCCTATCCAGTGGAAGCCAAGGTTAGAATGTGTATACAAATAAATATACAGAGATTCACGTTGGCACCTGTAACAGTGGTACAACTAAAATCCCATAGAAAGTTAAAGGGAAACAGTTATTTTTGATTAGCAAGTCTTTATGGGATGGCGATGATTTCTGGAAGTTAATTGGAAATGACTCCTGTGTCTGGTATACGCACGACAAATAGAACAGTAACAAAGCAAAGAGCCTAGGTTGGAATCCAGAGAAGTTTGAATACAAGACTGATAAATTACATTTTTCTTGTAGCATTTATGAAACTGCTTTATGAGAAGTCACAACTAGCACATTCATTCATTCATTCATTTATTTATTTATTCATTCATTCATTCATTTGTATGGGTGTTTGCCTGAATGTATGTTTGTATGCCACATGCATGCCTGGTGCCCTCAGAGGTCAGAAGAGGGCATCAGAGCTCTTGGAACTGGAGTTAGAGGTTGTGCACTGTCATGTGGGCACTGGGAACCTAACCCAGGTCCTCTGGAAGAGCAGTCATTGCTCTTACTGGGTAAGCTATCTCTTCTGCCTCATGACTAGCACTTTTGAAGAAATGAACTTGATAGAAAATTTCAGGCTATATTATTCTTACAAGACTTGTTTATAAAATTTTGTTCCTGAGTATATTTGTTAGGTATGAACCCTTCTCACTGGGGCATAAAATAAGCAAGTTAATGAAGTGAACAAATTTAAAATTCATTGTCTCTAAATACTGGAAAATAACCAAAAGCTTTTATAACATTTGTAAGTATATCTGTCTTTAAAGATGCGTATATAGCTTTAAAAATCCTTTTAATAGCCACTTACGTTGTGTGTGGAATATTTTTTAAATGTATAGGATGATAGTACAGGTCATTTAAATTCCTACAAGTATATTTCATTAAGAGCATCATAAGTATTTTATGTATATATATACTGTATAAGAATTTACACAATATTTTATCAGGATCTGGAAGGGATTTCAGTGTTTTTGTTCTGTCATAGCTCTTTTAAATGAATTTGCCAAAACCATATATTTGATGCTTTGGAGCCAAACAGTTAATGCCTCCTCTCAGAGCAGTTGATTAGCAAAAGAAAAGAAGTGGTTTGAACCCTGGACAGGAAAATAAGAAGTGTCAAGAAAATACTCCCATCTTTTCTCTTCAGGCTAGATCTCTGTGTGACAGGGCCTCTTTGGGCTCTTGACCTAGCTCTCTCACAGCTGTGGCTCCAGGTGGAGAGCAGACTGAATCTTTGGGAACAGCTACCTCTTCGGCCCCTCTCCTGCCCACCTTTCCCTTGGGTGCCCACCACTTACTGCCTTCTTTCAGTAGTTGGCAGCATAAATAGGTCCCCTGCTCTAAAATTTTCATGACCTGTGATTCCACCCTCTATTCCATACATCTTTAGATTTTAAAAAGATGTGATCTCTTTTACAATGTAAATACCCATGGGAGAGGTTAGACCTTGGAATAGTTTTTGTTTTGTCATTGTAGTCCTGGCTGTCTTAGAACTCACTATGTAGACCAGACTGGCTTTGAATTCAGAGATCTATCTGCCTGTCTCTGCTAGAATTAAAGGCATGTGCCACCACACCCAGCTTCATCATAGCACCTTGACCATCCATTAAAGCCTGATTTGGCTGAGAAGGAACCTCTAAAAGAAGTAATCAACTTGAAGGAAATTATAGCATTTTATTATTAATATTTTCTGTTTGGATCCAGGGCTTTGAATCTGATAGGCAATCACTCTACTACTGAGCTATAATCCTAGCCAATTCTAATTCTTCTAATTCTTTTATTTTTTTAAATTACTGTTAGCAGTTAAGATGGACTGAAGGCTATGTTATTAATTGCCAGGAAGTGTCCTGTGTTTTACAGATATGTCTATAAATTCCTACCAGGATTATTTTATAATAAGATAACTCAGCTATGTAGATTTGTCAAGCAGTAGGTGGCAGTCACTCAAGGGAAGAGTGGGGAGGAAGGAAAGCAGGGGCCAAAGAGGTAGCTAGCTGCCTCTAGAGCTGCTATCCTGTCTGGAGCCACAGCTGACAGCTAGATCAAGAGCCCCAAATGATTTGTTTGGTCATGTAGTAAGTTTGGACTCTAAAGAATGCTTTCAGAAACCATTTCCTGTGATACCTCTCTCATACTTTAATATGTCAGAGAAGTGACATCTGACCAAGGTATCTTGATGTCATAGACATCATCTAAATAATTTAAAAAGTAACAGTTGCAATGAAACCAGCAAATCTACTTGTAACCAGAGGAGTCTATTACAGAATAGCAAAGATGCAAGTAAAGAAGTTAGTGTAAAACTCGGTCTTTTTTGGGATAAGGTATCACAGTATGTAGTCCTCCCTGGACTAGAACCCTATGTGGACTAGTTCTATGTAGACTAACTCTATGTGGGCCTTAAGCCCACAGAGATCCTCCTGTCTCTGCCTCCCAAGTACGGGGATTAAAGGTGTGGGCCACTACATCCAGCCTAGAACTCTGTTTATGTTTATAATCTTTCTGAGTTGTGTTCATCTACAGTGTCTACAGTTACTATGCTTGTTTTCCAAGAATTTGAAAATGTGAATTGATAAAAAAGGTATAATGATTTATAGTACTATTATCTAACCATAGCCCCAGGATAAATACATTGCCGGCTTTTTTTTTTTTTCCTATTGAGTCTTCTTTTCTGAGTGTTGTATAAGGTACTAACTCAGCCTAACCCTTTAAACATTTTTTAAAATGGGCCTAAGGATATAGTTCAGTTGTTAGGATGTTTGCCTATTACAAAGTCCTGAGTTCAACATCATAAACCTTGTATAGTGGCACATACACTATAATCACAGCACTCAGAAGGTGGAGGCAGGAAGATCTCAGATATATAGTAAAATTGAGCTCAGCCTGGGATACATGAAGCCCTGCCTCAAACAAATTTGGTTTTTTTTTTTTCCCCATCCATAATGAGCTAGTTGTCATGGCACAAACCTGTAATCGCAGCACTTAGAAGGCTACTGAGTCAGAAGAATTAAGAGTTCAGGGTCAACCTGAGCTTAATATAGTTAGTTCCTGTCTTAAAAAATCAAAAGAAAATTCTAAAAGTGAAATATTTTTTCCAGATATAAGTAGCACTCTCCTTCAGTTCTTTTAAGGATTTAAATTAATAGTTATTGTCTGATTTTTTTTCCCCAGAGACTTAATTTGTAGCTATGTTTTCTCACATTTTAAAATTACATTTATTTTGTGTATAGGCATGTGTGTGCCATGGCTTACATGTAGCTATCAGAGGCCAGTGTATGGGAGTAAGCTCTATCCTTCCACCATGTGGGTCCCTGGGATGTAACTCAAGTCTTCTTCAGACTTGGTGGCAAGCATCTTTACCCACTGAGCCATCATGCCAATCCTTCACTGTATTAAATTTTAAAAAATTTATTACTTATGTGTATGAGTGTTTTGCCTACACATATAAATGTGTACCATGTGCATGCCTGTTGCCCTTGGAGGCCAGAAGAGGGCATTGGATCCCAAGATTAGAGATACAGGTGACCATGAGATACCATGTAGGTAAGGGAATTGACCCTGGGTCTTCTGAAAGAGCAGTCAGTGCTCTTTAACTTCTCCATATGTGTGTGTGTATGTGTACATATACATATATGTATATATATGTACACATATGTGTATGTATATACATACACATATATGTACATATATATAATTTGTGCTTCTGTATGTGTCAAGTAGCAAGCCTTTCTCTGCATCTTTTTATTCAATCCATTTTTGAATAACAGCTGGTACAAGACCTTAGAGTCTTCCCCTAACCTCCAATTGGAATCATACAGTGTTTAGTGAGCACTAATTCTACCTCTGCTTCCTTCTTCAAAGCTGCTCCACTGCCTTAGTTTCCTTACAATCTCCTAAACCTGTTGCCATCAGATTGCTCTGTAACCTATAGAACTGATCATGTCCTTCTCCTCCACAGAATTCTTCGCTGACTTTATATTGCCCATAGACAATTTGGGGAATGATGCAGGCCGAGAATCCTCCAAGACCCAGGTATCAGTGATGGTTGTGTGTGTGTGTGTGTGTGTGTGTTCATACATCCCTTTGATTTGCTGATTCAACATGAAAAGAGTAGGCCAGAGTAAAGATATGAAGTGTCAGGTCTAAGCTCTGGTGTCTGGATTAGAAGCAAAATACTACTGTGAGAAGTAAACGTTCACTTTTTTTAAAGATTTTATTTTATGTGCTCAGGTGTTTGGCCTGTACATCTGTGCACCACTTGTGTGCAGTTCCCATGGAGACTAGAAGCAAATGTTGGATACTCTGGAACTCGAGTTACAGGTTGTGAGCTGCCATGTGAGTGCTAGGAACTGAACCCAGGTCCACCAGAAAAGCATCCAGTGCTCTTAACAGCTGCCCTGTCCAAGTATCCCCCATTTGCGAAGTAAACGTTCAGTGGCATGGGGAAACCGTTTGGGAGCCTCCCTGTAATGATCTGGCTGAATGTGACCGTGGTTTGGATCCAGTTGGTGGCAGGTGAAGCCACCTCTCTGATCTGGAGACTGAATTCAAGAGTGACTAGAAGGGCTGGAGAGAAGGCTCAGTGGTTAAGAGCACTGGTTTGCAGAGAATCCAGGTTCAGTTTCTGGCATCCACGTGGCAGCTTACAACTCTAGTTCCAGGGACTCCAACACCCTCCTCTGACCTCCCAGGGCACCAGGCATGCACATGGTACACTTCCATATGTCCAGGCAAGGAACCCATACATATAGAATAAAAATAGTGACTTCTAGTTGTTTCCATCCATACCTAAGATGATAGAGGATAATGGTGTATATTAATTCTCAATGTCTTTCTAGCAACTATATATTTTGAATCCTGTGTTTCCTATAGGTTTCATCAGATTTTAGACCTGAGGAAAATTTGAAGAAAGAAAATTAAATTGATTTATTTTATTTTTTTGTTTTTCTGAGACAGGGTTTCTTTGTGTACCCTTGGCTGTCCTAAAATTTGCTCTGTAGACCAGGCTGTCCTTAGACTCAGTGATCCACCTACCTCTGCCTCCCAAGTGTGGGTGCTGTGATTAAAGGCATCCACCACCTCTGCCCAGCTGAGAATTAAATTTAAAATGAGCGTTTGTGGTGTGTGGGTTGGGACTGATGCCAGATTCTTCACAAAGAAAGGTTGGAAGACACCAGGAATCAAGTTTACTTTTGTAGTTTTCCTAGGTCCCTGGAGGTGACACCTGCAAGCACCATCACAATGCAGTGGTAGATACTTAAAGCATAGTGTGCCTTGGTGGTCTTGGCGTTCTGTAACTAGGTACTCACCTACGTCTTGAAGTTTGTGTTTGACTTTTGTTTAAGTCAATGAAAAAATGCTTTGTGGACAACTGTTTTTAAGACAGATTTTCTGTTTTGTTTTCTCTGTTATGTGGAGATCAAACCTAGGGACTTCTGTATGCTAGGGAAGTGCTCTCCTGCCAAGCTGCGCCCTAGTCCTCTGTGGTTACAGACTTCTGAATCCTACCGGTGTTACTCCATTTTGTTTAAACCCCTTTCTGCTAGCCTCTATGGTTTATCTTTTTATTAAAAAGAATGTACTTTTGGAAACTGCTGTCAGTGTGTCATCTAACATACTGTTCCAGTTGAGTGAAAAGTGGTCACTAATTTTTCTCCACTAAATGGTAACAGAAAATCAAAAACAAAGTTTTTAAAGTGGACCAGGGAAGAAAAATAAAGTGAAATGTGTGCAAGACTGAAGTGAGGGAGGTGGGATCAAAGGAAGGGGGGGGAGGGAGACCAGCCTCTGGTTTTGTGGCAGGCAGCACAGAAGTGAGTCAGAAGGAGCAGATATATAATGTTATTCTCGGGAAAATGTAAAAAGGAATCTTTGCTCAGATCTTAGGAAAATTTGATCTTGCTCTGCTTAGTTTTCAGAATGTTATGAAGAGAGGCTTGTTTGGATTATGCGCTTCTCAGACAGACTAAATAAATACTAGCAATGGATAAGTGCAGACACATTGAGCAGTTGCAGCTTGCTCAAGATCATTCCATCTTCGACCCTCAGAAATGGTACTGTGTGGACTGCAATACCACAGAGTCAATCTGGGCTTGTCTCAGCTGTCCCCACATCGCCTGTGGGCGGTACATCGAAGAGCACGCACTGAAGCACTTTAAAGGAAGCAGCCATCCCGTTGCATTCGAGGTGAATGACATGTACGTGTTTTGTTACCTTTGTAATGATTATGTTCTAAACGATAATGAAGCTGGAGACCTGAAGTCACTACGAAGTACATTAAGTGCAATCAAAAGTAAAAACTCCCCTTGTGCGGTTCAGAGTGGCAGGGCTTTACAATCTGTGGATGCACGTGACGATTCTTTCTTCTTACACGACGATGCCCAATCTCTGCCTGGAAATGAAGATCAAATGTGCACTGCCCTTTGCCACAGGAGAAGGATGCTCATGGGTAAAATCTTTCGAACTTGGTTTGAACAGTCACCCATTGGAAGAAAAAGGCAAGAACAAACCCAAGAGAAAACGGTAGCAAAAAGAGAGGTGAAGAAAAGACAGCAAGAGTTAGAGCATCGGGTGAAAGCGGAGCTGGAGAGCACGCCTCCTAGGAAGAGCCTACGCTTACAAGGCCTCGCAGAGGCCGCCACAGTAGAGATAGTTCCAGTGCAGGCGCCACCGCCAGCTCCAGCGTCACCAGCGAAGGATAAAGCAGTGTCACCTACCTCGGAAGACATAAAACTAAAAAAAGTAAGTGACTCCTTAATCAAACGAAGACCTGTAGTAACCCCAGGTGTAACGGGGCTGAGGAATCTAGGAAATACTTGCTATATGAATTCTGTTCTTCAAGTATTGAGTCATTTGCTTATTTTTCGACAATGTTTTTTAAAGCTTGATCTGAACCAATGGCTGGCTGTGGCTGCTAGCGATAAGACACGGTCCTATAAGCATGCATCTGTCACAGATGCGGTAGCACCTCAGAATGAAGGCCAAGAGAAAGATAAAGGCTTCCTGTGCTCCAGACATCCAAGTTTATCATCAGGCCTGAGCGGTGGTGCCTCAAAAGGTCGAAACATGGAGCTTATTCAGCCCAGGGAGCCGAGTTCACCTTACAGTTCTCTTTGCCATGAATTGCACACTTTGTTCCAAGTCATGTGGTCTGGAGAGTGGGCCTTGGTATCACCATTTGCTATGCTTCACTCGGTGTGGAAACTGATCCCTGCTTTCCGTGGTTACGCCCAGCAAGATGCTCAGGAATTTCTTTGTGAACTTCTGGACAAAATACAACGTGAACTAGAGACAACCGGAACCAAGTTACCAGCTCTCATCCCCACTTCCCAAAGGAAACTTATCGAGCAAGTTCTGAATGTTGTAAACAACATTTTTCATGGACAACTTCTTAGCCAGGTATGGGTTTCTTACCATATTTTATCATTTTAGGAAATTGTTGAAGTGCAGCCTACAGCTGGCTATTCTGTATGTATCTAGTGTGTGAGTTTGTGCAATTTTTCAGATTACAATAGATTCCTTTTATGAGTGTGTAAAGAAGTTGCCCATTCACTTACACTTCTCTGTCAGTCACTGGAAAGTGTTAAGTATTCATGGGATCAAGAACCTTTTGAGGGGGAGAGAAAGGACAATCCCCTTCTAGGTTTAGAATAGTCATTCTCTGTGTGTGTTAATCCCAAGGACACAGTTGCCATGCTGAGAATGGATAATGGTGCATGTGCAGTTTCATGGATCTAGAAGTAGAAAGCTCTAGCAACCTCCTATTAAAAGCATAAGGGTCAAAATTTTGAACAAGTAGGGAAATTTTAAGATAAATATTTTGTTTAAATTAATAATCCTAAATGGTTTTTTTATGTCAGTTACTTCTGTAAGTTTTCCTTGTTGTAAAAAGATGAACTGCAAAGCCAGGTTCCATCTATTCAGTGGTTCTCTGACCAGTGGACTTGGTCAACTGTCACTAGCCACAAGCCACAAGCCCCTGTTTTTCCCGTAACACACAGCTTTCCTTCTTGTTTGTTTTAGCTGAGGCAGAAGGGCCTGGAGAGATGGTTCAGTGGTCACTGCTCTAGCAGAGGACTGGAGTTTGGTTCCCAGCACCCACACCAAGTGGCTCACAACTGCTTGTAACTCCAGCCTCAGGGAGATTAGCTACCTCTGGCCTCCACAGGCACTTGCACACACGTATACATATTCCACCTACCACACATATACACATGCTTAAAAAAGTACACCTTGGGGGCTGGAGAGATGGCTCAGTGGTTAAGAACACTGGCTGCTCTTCCAGAGGACCAGGGTTCAATTCCCGGCACCCACACAGCAGCTCACAACTGTCTGTAACTCCAGATCTGGCACCTTCACACAGACATACATGCAGGCAAAACACCAGTGCACCTAAAATAAATCAATAAATCATTAAAAAATATGAATTAAAAAAATTTTTGATCATTCTTTTCAAAAAAATTCTGTATTGATTTATTTACACTATAACATATTTAACCATTCTTCTGTTGTATATTCTGGGCTATTTTCAATTATGTCATGATGAATTAGTATTCTTCCTGTTTTCCATATAGCAGCCCTAGAATTTATCAAAAGAGAGTAGCTTGAGGACTGGACAGATGGCTCACTGGTTAAGTAGGTGGTACTCTTGCAGAGGACCCAAGTTCAGTTCCTAACACCCTCGTCGGGCAGTTGACAACTGCCTATGACTCCTGCTCCAGGAGGCTCCAGTACCTTTGGCCCCAAGAGCACCATCCCTCACCTGGGCACACCTACTCACAAGTACATATAATTTTTAAAAGAGAGAGTAATTTGGGTACTTAATGATACTTTTTCAGAAAGTTTTCTCATTTTATATTTCTAGTAGTATAAGAATGGCACTTAATTTTGAAATTAATAAAATTTGTTATATAAACATTTTGCTTGTCTGCTAAGCCATTATATCTCAAGTCTCTATGTAATAGACTTTTAGGGAACTTTAAATCAAGAAACTTCTCAAAACCCAACTTTCATGTTGAGTTCCTAGACTTAATTTCCAGTAGGGTTCCTTCTGTGTGTTGGTCTTTTACACCTAAAGTCTGAATTAGAACGGCCTCATTTTGTTGTGTATCTGCCCACACACAGAAGAGGGCACTGGATCCCATTATAGATGGCTGAGCCATCGAGTAGCTGGCTGGGGATTAAGCTCAGGACCTCCGGAAGAGCAGAGCAGCCAGTGTTCTTAGCACCTGAGCCACACCTCTCCAGCCCCTTATGTTGTCTGTGCCAGAAAACAGTTTGTAAGAGTTACTCTCCTGTTTTCATGTTATGTGTCCTTCAGCTCATGACAGCTTCAACTGCGTATGTGCTGGCTTGGTAGCACTGAACACTCAGTCACTGAACTGCCTCCAGAAGTTGTGAGGACTCTTTTGGAACTCAGATCCTCATGAGACTGAACCATTTTCCCAACTGTTCTGGTTTTTATAATTTGATTGGGTTTTGTCTTCTTAAATCATGGGGATCTAATCTAGGGCCTTGAGCCTGCTAAGCAACTGCTCTACCTATCACCAGTACATTATTGTCACGAGTTCAAGGCCAGCCTAGGTTCCATACAGTTCTAGGCTAGCCTGGGCTAGAGTGAAACACTATTTTACTCAAACAAATCAGTGAAATATGAGGAAAAGGTGATGAGCCTCATCTAATGACATAAATATATTAAACACATGTAAATATATAATACATGTATTATGTTCACTCACATATATGATGCTTATTAAATGGGTCTTTTATGTTTTTCCCATCAATTCTAGATTTGACTAATATTGAAGATTTTTGTTTTTTTGAGACAGGGTCTTACCATGTAGCATTAGCTGGCCTGGAATTCACTATGTAGACCTAGTTGAGCTCAAACTTTATAGAGATCCACCTGCTTGGATTAAAGGTGTGCACCACCATACCCAGCCATATTGGAGGTTATTGATAGGCCAGTAATCGAAGCCCATCATTTGTAATGAGTTTAATGGCAGTCTTTGTTTTTTTGAGACAGGGTTTCTCTGTTGTAACTCTGGCTGTCCTGGAATTCACTCTGTAGACCAGGCTGGCCTCAAATTCAGAGATCTGTCTGCCTCTGCCTCCCAAGTGCTGAGATTAAAGGCGTGTGCCATCACCACCTGGCTTAATGGCAGTCTTTATAAAAATTTAAAATTAAAATTGTTTGGTGTGTGTGTGTGTGTGTGTGTGTGTGTGTGGTGCGCGTGCACAATGAGTGGATATCAGTGGACAACTTAGAAATACATTCTCTCTCTCTCCACCCTTTGGGTGCTTGGAATCCAACTAGTTCATCAGGCATGGCAGCAAGTATCTTTCCCCTCATGAATCATTTCACCAGCCTGAATGAATACCTTCTTGGAGAAAAAATTATAATTACCTTTTTTGACAAGATTGTAAAGCTTGTTATTCACCATTCTAATGGTTCATTCTGAGAAGAAAAGTCTATTCCCAGTAGTGACCTCTAGTGAAAGTTAGTGTTTTGGCAGAAAGATTGTAAATCAGAGATTACTCTGGTAATCAGATATTAATCTTCCATTGCAGGTTACGTGCCTTGCATGTGACAACAAATCAGATACAATAGAACCATTCTGGGATTTGTCACTGGAATTTCCAGAAAGATACCAATGTAGTGGAAAGGATGCTGCCTCCCAGCCATGTCTGGTTACTGATATGTTGGGCAAATTTACAGAAACAGAAGCTTTAGAAGGAAAAATCTACGTGTGTGACCATTGTAACTGTGAGTACAATGTCTCAGTGCTTGTAAGATTGATGAGAATGAGGAAGCTAGGAAAAAGCCCTTAAATATAGTTGCTATATTTAAAACAAATTTTTTAGTTCCACAAAATAAATTTTTTTCTACTTTATGTTGATCATTATGTCTTTAAAATTCTTATAGTGCTGGGGAGATGGCTCAGTGGTTAAGAGCACTGGCAGTTCTTACAGAGGACCAAGGACCAGGGTTCGAGTCCCAGCACCCACAAGACAGCTCAAACCTGTATGTAACTCCAGTCCTAAGGGGTCTGGTGCCATCTTGCCTTCTCTGGCACACATATGGTGTACAGACATACATGCAGGCAAAACATTTACCCACATACGTAGAATAAAATAACAATTATTTTAATTTTATTATTATATTTGTTTATTTAGAAAAGGCTTCTCTGTGTAGCCCTGGCTGTCCTGGAACTCAGACTGTAGACCAGGCTAGTCTCGAATTCAGAGATCCATCCACCTGCTTCTGCCTTGAGTACTGGGATTAAACACATGCACCACTATGCATGGCTCAACAATAAAAATTTTTAAAAATTATTTCCATGTCTCCAAGAATGGTACTAGAGCTTGAGACACCTTTTACATTGCTGGGGAAGCAGGCCTAGCATAGTATGGGCTGTTCTTCACACTAGGCCGCTGCCTTAGCACTGGAGCTGCACTCCCAAGCCAGTGTGGAACCTACTGGAAAGGAAACATGTTCCAGGACTGGAGACATACTGAGTGTTTTCTGGAACTATTTAAAGTCACATTTTGTTCTGAGTGCTGTCTTAATGTGAACTCTGTTATAATATAGCCTAAGATTTATAAGATTTGAGAAAGAAATGGGCCTTTGTCAGATATGTTATGGTAGATTTAAAAGTAAAATGCCCCAAATCATTACTAAGCTTTGGGATAGACAATATTATAAATGTAGAATATAGTCTTTATTTTAATTTGCTTATGTAATAAGGCTAACAAATACAGGCCTGGAAGAGCTGCTTTAATACAGGAAAGTGGATGTTTACAAGTAGAAGTCAGGCCGGACACCCTGTGTAGCCATACATGCATAGTCCAGAAGTGGGGACAGAGCATTTAGCCGCAGCTGGGTACCTGGAAGAAAAGCTTCTAGTAGCCAGTGGAACCTGCCCAGAGCTGACATGATAGGTATTCGTTGCCCTTGACATGGCCAGAGCTGTTGTACAAGCCAAAGGACAGCTGCTGACCAGTAAGAACAAGCTCTGGAAGAGGATGGTCCAGCAGAAGACTTCAGGGCACGGTCCCTAAGCAGACACTAGAAAAGCAGAGGGGACAGGAATCTGGCATCTACTTGTTAAAAGGGCAGGACACTGAGTGAGGAAGCCTTTAGATGTACCAGTGCTAGGGAGCTAAGAGGACGAAGGAGTGTTCTGGGCAGTGCCTGGGGTCTTGATTAACTAAGACTAAATGAACTGACCATAATTTTTTAAGAGTTTGGAAAATGTATGTTAACGTATGTGTAGGGAAAATTTTTAACTTTCTCCTGTTAGCTGGCAGAGTAACATCTACTTTTAAACATATAGCAGTGTACTAAATTTTATTTTTGTGTGTATCAGGCGTCATTTAAGTAGAGCACAGGTGCAGTACCTGCAGAGGCCAGAAGAGGGCGTGGCATCCCCTGACACTAGTTGCAGCAATCTGTGTAACAAGCACTTGCTCTTAACTGCTGAGTCATCTTTCAGCCCCTTGCAGTTTCAAGTCCTGTACTTACCCTCAAATCTAACCTGACTCACTCATCAGGCTTTTGCTTTAAATCATGCACTACGTATTTTGAGGTCAAAGCCTGTGTTCATCTCTAGCACAGTGCTATGGCTGTAACATGGTGGGTTAGTTCTATCTAAGAGTTTACTGTTTCCTTGTATTATTGAAAATGATTTTTTCCTTTTTTGGTATTTTAGCAAAGCGTAGAAAGTTTTCGTCAAAACCAGTTGTACTCACAGAAGCCCAGAAACAGCTTATGATATGCCACCTACCTCAGGTTCTCAGACTACACCTCAAACGATTCAGGTCAGTAGTGATAGTTCCAGTTGTCTACCAGTTACACTAGTAATTTGGTCATTCTTTCTGCTTGGGATGCTTCAGAACTTACAAAGTATACGTATGATGGATCAAACTGAGCACTATACACTTGGCTAATAGATGGCACCCTTAAAGAAAATATAGTTACTGTCTTTGGCTTTGAACAGCAGGTACCATCCATATTCAGTGACTGAGTTGTTTCTGTTACTGTTTTTCTGAGCCAGTGCCAGGCTAGCCTGGGACTTGCTGTGTAATGTACCCTAGGCTGGCACCAAATTGAGTACCCTTCTGCCTCATCTTCCTCAGTAACAAGATTACAGGAGTGTATCACATATTCCTGAAGTGACTGTAACTATGTCTGTGAATGTGAATTTAACTGTTTTTACTGTTTAGTATTCAGGTATACTTTTAAAAATTATAATTTATAATGTTTGTATTTAACCTAGTTGGTTTGTGCTTAGAGTATACTGACCAAAGATATAGCAGTTTGGGGGCTAGTGAGAAGGGTAAAAGCCCCTGCCACCAAGTCTGATGACCTGAATCCAGTCCACTGGACCCTGCCCCTGGTGGAGAGAACTGAGTCCCACTAGTTGCCCTCTGACCTTCTCTCAATGAACACACAAAATAAAAATGTAATTTAAAACCTTAAGAAAGCCAAATGTAGTAGCACACACCTTTAATCCAGCATTTGGGAGGCAGGCAGATCTCTGTTAGTACAAGGCTAGCCTGGTCTGCATAGAGGTCCAGGGCAGCCAGGGCTACAAAGTGAAACCCTGCCTCAAAAAGGAAAAAATAAGAAAATAAAATAAATAAGGGTTCAATTCAAAGCTTTTATTAAAAACTTATAGTCTATTTGTGTACGTGCACCCACACTTAAGAGTGCCACAGAGCACAGGTAGAGACCAGAGGACAGCCTCTGAGAGTTGGTTCTCTTCTACCACACGGGCTGTGGGGTTGTACCAGTTTGTCAGGACTGGTGGCAGCCACTCTCACCCACTCTGCCTAAAGCAGTTACTTAGTTTACTTCTTTTCTTCAAACAGGGTCTCTATGTAGCCCTGGCTGTTCTGAACTCACTGTGCAGACCATGCTGAGATCCCCCTGCCTCTGCCCTCTGAGTGCTGAGATATTAAAGGTGTACACCACCAAGCCTGCCGAGAATAATTTCTTTAATTCTAGTACAGTATTACAGAAATAAAATTATCGCTTCCCCATAGCCACTGTTAATTTTGGTCATCCAGTTAGTTGTTGTAGCTGTTAAGATAAAGATGCTGTCAGCAGATGTACGAATACTTTGGGGGAAGTACAAAGTTCCTTTCTCAAGATTATAGGTACACACACAGAAATCATGAAGTAAAGAACTGTATTGAAATGCGATCAGATTTGAAGAAGGGCAGCTCTGAGTTTCTCAAGTCTTAGATGACATAGCCATGTCTATAGGAGTCCTATCTTAAGCACAGATCCTAGCACAGTACTCATCCCACAGCACACAGCAGACCACCATCTGAAACTAAGCTTATTTCTCTCCTACCAAGTAGAACAGAAACTCGGTAGTGAGGGCTTTATTACAGAATGAACTGCTAGAGAGGGCCCTCTCCACTCTTTCTCTGTATTCCTTCCTCCAATATACTCCTTCAGGAGAAGTCAGCAGGCCATTATGGGACAGTGAAACTGGCTCCTGGAAACCACCACCAAATTCTGGCTGCAGCTGAGAATCTTCTGGTAAAGAGGGACTTTAGCCCTCATCCTCATCCTGGGACTTTTCTTTTCTGTCATTTACTGAGGCTCTCTGGTCCTAGTTAGCTTTGAAGGGGCTTCACTTCCATGACTGCCCTTTCTTTCAGAGCAAGGCAGATCCACTGCAGTTCTCTCTGCTTTTCCCCAGGCAGAGTAACTAACGTTGGCATGACCACAAAACAAGACAGCTACTTCTTTGGGTGGTCTTCGTATCAGCCCTTCATCTTTCAGGGTACCGGCCATCTGTAGCTTAAGTTGCCACCCCATTTAACACCCTTTGGCGCCAGCACAGCCAATTCTTTAACTCCATCCCACAACCTGCTGAGCCCTCCTGCATCTACCATTAAGATGTTCTACAGGCTTGCCTGAGCTTATGGAAGCATTTTTCTCAGTTAAGGTTCCCTACTGTCAGCTGACTATAGCTTATGCAGTATTGATATAAACTAGCCAGCACATATACCTTTCCCACACATACCTACTCCAGGAATATTTATGTCTAAAGCTATCTTGATCTCCCAAGCCCAGGCTTTTAGGGGAATGTTGTGGAAGAGTCATATAGACATTTGTAGTATAACAGGCCAGCAGTGGTCAACGACTTTCAGCTGCTCTTCTCCCTTTCCTTGGACTAAAGTCTGAAAATCCTCAGGATTCTCTATGGCTACCAAGAATATATAAAAGACTCATCACCACTCAGAGATCTCAAGGGAGGTCTGTATGAGGAAATGTGAGTAAGACCACTATGTATTACAGCTTCATACACTTTGAAATATGGCTTTCTGGTCCAGCAGGGAGCATAATTTGCATGTCTCACCTTTACTTCTGTACCATTTTACACTGCACTAAATATTTACTTTCTTTGCTCTCTAAGACCGGTCTATATTACCCTCACCTGCAGCTGCTATTCTGTCTGAATTTCATGTGTTAGTAGTTCCAGTGCTGCATTTTATCTCTACAGTACACTAAACCAGATTAGCCTCTTAAAAGAACCAATCTACATTGTGAGTTCCCCTTTTGTACCAACCAACAGATCCAGCATTATGGAGCCTTGACTCTTGTCACTATAGTCAGTCTCTTAGTGCAAGGAGTTGTGATTTGTTCTTAGGACGTAGAAGGCACCCATCTTATGTTTTTCTTTCCTCATACCTACCTGTCAAAGAAAGATAGACTGTACTTCCCATTTGAGATATCCCTTGCATACCATAGCAAGACAGAATTTAGAAAGTTATTTTAAGCCTAATAGACACCTCCTGCCATACTTACACAAGCCAGTTATCACACTTAGGAGGCAGAGGTGAGACATTCAGTTCAAGGTCATCCTTGCCTACTTGAGACCCATATGAGAGAAAAAAGAATCAACAACAAAACTGATGGAAGGCTTGGGAATATAGCACAATGGTGAAGTGCTCATCTAGCTCGTCTAAGGCCCTGGCATGACTCTCAGCACTGCATGCTGTATTCTTAAACTAATGAAGCAACCTTACTGCAAAATAAACATAAATCCCCTACAGCCACATCAGCACTGAAAGGATATATATGACTGTATTTCATCCTATCCAGGACCTACTGTTCAATCTGTCTAGACCTGATATATGGCAAACTTTCCCTTGATTGTTTCACTTTGGTCTGTTCCCAGATGGTCAGGACGTAATAACCGAGAGAAGATTGGTGTTCATGTTGTCTTTGAGGAAACCTTAAACATGGAGCCCTATTGCTGCAGGGAGACCCTGAAAGCTCTCAGACCAGAATGCTTTATCTATAATTTATCTGCTGTAGTCATCCACCATGGGAAAGGATTTGGCTCAGGACACTACACTGCCTACTGCTACAATTCTGAAGGAGGTATAGCCAAGGAAAACGATTTTATCTTGGGTTTAAGACTTGGAAGCTTGTACTCAGGTTTTTAGCAATTTCTAAGTTGGCCACTAAGTCACCTGAGCACCTGCCTTCTTGTACACAAAGGCCTTTCGCAGTCAGTGCTGCTGGATTATTGGGGGTGGGGTGGTGTTGTGCAGAAAATATTCTTTGGAATATTTTGGAATACTCTTCTTTTAAGACAGATTCTATGTTATTCTGGCTATTCTGGAATTTCTATGGACACCAGGCTGGCCTTGAACTCAGGAGATATGCCTGCCTCTGCCTGTCCTGAGCGCCCAGGAAGGACTGGAATAGTTGTGAAGGGCGTGATGACAGCATAATGAATTAGTTGTATTAACAACTGTTGTTGCTAACAGATAGTTGTATTAACAAAAAAGACAGAGATGGCCAGTATCTTTTGTTTGTTTTTCCTTCTTTTGGTTTTTACCAGTTTCTCTGTATAGCCCTGGCTACCTTAGAACTTGCTCTGTAGATCAGGTAGGTCTGCCTGCTCCTGCTTCTGCTTCTCAAGTGCTGGGATTAAAGGCATGTGCCACCAGGCCCAGGAAAATAGACATGGAATCCCTTCTTTGGTTTCTCTTCTATAGCCCTGGCTGTCCTTTAACTCAAGAGATATCCCTGCTTCCGCCTCCCAAGTTCTAGAATTAAAGGCATTGTGCCACCAGGCTCAGCACTGACCAGTGTTAAGTCATACTCCGTGTTCACTGGTTAAAGAGCAGTATATCTAATGACCTGAGAGATCACAGGTATTTGCTCAAATCTAACATACAAAGACACTGTCTCTTGTGCTCTCCATGTCCTAGAACAGCAGAGCCCTAGCAGTGGGGACTGGGTTGAAGCTTCACTTTTACTTCCCAGTGAAAAAGAATGAACACGTGTACATGCATGCACACACCCAGTAGTACAGAATAGCTAGTCTACAAAGAAACTTGTTAAACCATTAGCATCCTGTGCTTTATAGTAAGTGGCTGAAGCATCACTTACCTAGTATTTCCACTGGGGTTGGAGGGTGTCAAGAACACCAACCAGATTCTGTAACTCCAAACTAAGGAAACACATTATTCCATAAAAGGAGTGTAAAAGAATTCAGAGTAACACTTTCCTATTGCAAAGAAATGAACCAGCCATTACTTCTTCCCCAGGAAACCCTCTGTTGCCAGTTAAACAGGCTTTTGTAGTAGGAACTTTTGAAATTCTTTTACAAATATCCAATTTCTGTGCTTCACTCTAGGGTTCTGGGTACACTGCAATGATTCCAAGCTAAGCATGTGCACTATGGATGAAGTACGCAAGGCCCAAGCTTATATCTTATTTTATACTCAGCGAGTTACTGAGAATGGACATTCTAAACTCTTGCCTCCCGAGCTCCTGTCCAATAGCCAACATCCCAGTGAAGAAACTGATGCCTCTTCTAATGAAGTCCTTAGCTGATCCAGACAGTGGGCTCTCGTTATTTGTATATATACTTTTTAAATGGGCTGACTTACGATGCTGAGCTTCATTGTTTTTATTTTTTAATTATGATCAGTGCATGCTACATTTAGACATTTTGTATTTAACTACAAAGTTTTTTTTACAGACACAAACTATAAATATATGTATATCAACTATAGGCCAACTAAACTTTTTCAAATATTTGAGTTTTATACTTTTAAGTGTTTACCTCAGACTTATTACCTCTTATATTTTGATGTCTTACTTGCCTCAAATCATGAATTTGTGCAATCTACTAAAGAAATTCAGGTGGCATTTTATATACACTGTTACTTATTTATCTTTTGCAGTTCTGCCCCCTTGAAGGTAAACAGATTGGAAGTGAAATGCCAAAGTGTCACCTACTCATGGTTATTCCTGAGGCTTTGTGCTAAAACAGGGCTCACAATAGATTTAATGTAGCTACTGGTCTTTCACTACAAAATTTATTGCTTCTGTAATTGTTCTTTATTGAGCACAAACTCAAAATGAAAATGGCAGATTTACAAACGGTGTACTTAAATGAATTTTGGAACTATGGGCAATGAAAAAAATAGTTCTAATAAAGCAGTCACAAAAATTTGAATTTAGCAAACCAGTATATTATATTATACAAATGTAGTTTATTTTGGGAAGGAGTTGATTTTATGTTTAATTATATTAGATCTCTTAAATGCTTGAGCTTTTTAGTTAAAAGGAATAAAGTCTTGAGGAGGGGAGAAATGCATAGGGCAGAAGATAACTATTCAAGACCTGCAACTGGATTGTTACTTCTAGTAATTTTCTTTACGGTAACCTAAGCCTGAATCTTTGACTCTTTCTAGGATTATGAGACTACTGGGAACCTTTTAGGGCCCTGACCTATCTCTTGAAATACACTAAAAGTGACCTAAACATTAATTTTATTGAAAGGAAGATTCCTTTTGCTATGTTCTAGGTCTCTTGGGAGCCCTGCTGCTGCTATTTTAACTTACTCAAAAAGGGGAGGCTCTACTAACCTACAGATTAGTGTGGCTTACGCTCCTTGTTAGCCACTACAAGACAGAGCCTTTGTCCCTTTTTGCTAAAATGGGTTTATTTATAGCTTACTGATAAGCCAGAAATAGATCTCTTTAGCATAGGTTTCTGAAAGCAGTGTCACCTGGAACAGCTGGTAACAAACAGCAAAAAAAAAAAAAATTTATCAACAGACAAACCATTTGGGCCAAAAATACAGCTGGAGTATTAAATGGCTAGGTCTAAAAATGTTCATCCACCAAACACCTATGCAAATTGTCGCCTCAACTGTTGAATATACCTCATTAAAGATTTATGTGGTAAATGTATTGAGTCTAGACTTTAATTTTGAGGACTGTTTTTTGAATCAACATGTTACAGCACCTAATTTTTATGTGTATTTTAAAAAAGAAACAAACGTGACTTACGCTGTCTGTCATGGTCGCCTACAAAGTTAAAAACAAGGAAAAGTGACGTAGGCTTTATTTAGCATGAGTCGAGGAGGACACCTGGGACGGCTGTAGTACTTTCCCTCCGGATTTGTTGTGAATCTAAAACAGCTCTTCAAAGAGCCTTGAAAACAACAAAACTCGAATCATCAACAGAAACTCAGATTTCTTATCAAATACCCAGATCACAACAAGGACATTCTAAGTTGTTCTAACAAAAACAAAACAAAACAAAAAAACAATAGTTGGGTTGTAAAATAATTTACTCTAGATTCTATCATTAATCATCAATCTAAGAATCTGTTGCCAATAGAGGGTATACCACTAAAGATAACAGCGATTCTAACGGACGCGCAGCTAGTAAGCAAGCAATACATTTGTGTACCAGCTTTCTTTTTATAAGGTCATACTCCTTCCGGAAATTTCAGGGACACAATGTCTTTGCTTCCAACAGCTTTCTGAGATAAGTTTAGACCTTACAAGACTGCTGCCAAAAAGTAGTTTTTAAAATCCTGGGCTTAGATACCAAGTTGCTTAAAAGACAAACATGAAACCAGCTGGAGAGTCCCCTGCAGTGTCTATACAGAACATTCGAGGGTAGCAGTTTGAATATAAGCACCATAAAGACACAGGCCATGCAGCTAAAAACTAGATTGCTCCCCTACAAAGAAAAGTAACATTCACTTACAGCTGGAACGTAGAAAGAGCAATTTTCAAGGCAGCACATGGTCCAGATCCAGAAGCTCTTTCTTTTCTTCAGAGACAGTGTCAAGCAAGATAAAAACTACATAGCACCCCAGAGGCAATACATCATCATTGTGCTAAGGCATACACAAATTAAGGCTTTATCTGGGCAAATAACAATTTGAAATTATGATGGAACATTTCTACCAAACCATATATAAGAACTTAAGCAGTTAAGTAATTAGTTGGGCCCAGTCCAAACAAGCTAAGTATTATGCGTCCTTACATTTATTATGACACACTGGCTTTATAAAGATAAAAGAACCTCGTTTTCTCAAGTAATTTGTGATGTTTAAGATCTCTAACCTTTTTTCTCAAATATTTTATTTATGTACATTGGTGTTTTGCCCACATGTATATATGTCTGAGGGTGCCATATCCTCTGTAACAGGAGGAACAGACAGTTGTAAGCTGCCATGTTGGTGCTGGGAATTGAATCTGAGACCTCTGGAAGAGGAGCTAGTGCTCTTAACTGCTGGACCATCTACCATCTCTCCAGCCCCAAGATTTCTAACTTAAGTGCATATTTGGCTCATGAAGGAAAAAGCCCAATTCCAAGTTAACTTTCCAACTACAAAAAGATCAAAACCTTTTTTGTGGCTTTAATGTTGCTTTGGTTTTCTAATATATGGAATACGTGTTCTATAAATATAACCACTGGGTTAAGGGACTTTCACTACATCAAGGTTTTTCACATTTGTACAATGTTTCCCCATGAATCAATACATCTTAATGATGGAAAAAGGACAAATGTTAAACATGCTTCCACAAAAAAAGGAAAACATTCCAAAAGAGGTATACTCATTTCTACCCACTTCATACACATGAAGACCTCGTAGCCACCTTGCCTAAAGAAAATCTGTAGGTTTCTACAGGCTAGATAAAGAACACTATACTTTAGGTACTCTCTGCTTAGAATTACAACCACAGACATTAAAATGTAGCTCTCAGATCTGAAAATGTCTTTATTTTTTAGAAAATGGATTCCAGGAAGGTTAAAAAGCAATACCAGAGGGCATAGGTGCAGAACTGGATGGATGTAGTCATTCAAAGCATTCAAGTAAGAATATGGCAATATAAATATCCAAAAGCATCTCTTAGGTCTTCAAAACAAAATGTGTAAGTAATTCGTAACTAGTGAGTGGTACAGCATTTCCTAGACGGGGAGAAACAGTTAACATTAAAGTCCTGAAAGCCTTTTCCTTGGTTAATTACATGTAGACAGTTTGCCTTTGATCAAATTCCTTTAAACATGGATAAAGGTATTACACAGGTCCACTGTTAAAACAGACAACATGTTGCAAGTTACTTGTGGTATAATGTGTTCCAACAAAGCTTAGAAAATAAAAGACGTTGAGCTGGCTTTGGACTAAGTTTAATAGTCATCTCCTCTGCTGACAACTTCTTTACAAGTTGGACGCAACAGTATGGTATGTTCAAACTGTGCTGTATATGATCCTTTAATGTCACATAATGGAGGATATGGATCTACAATGCCCAAGTCACACAGATTCTTCAGAGCCATTAAGTATTTACTTTCTCCCAAGCGATCCAACCACCTGCGGCAGAAGGCAAGGGTGCCGAAGTTTTCGTTGATGACATTTAGTAAGTGTTTTGTCCTTGGAAGCCTAAGGAGAAAAGTGAAGATTAATGATTGGCAAAGAGTAGCTAACCAATTTCCCCATTATAAAAGTCAAATCTTAGCTGTGCCTGCACCTGGAACCTGAGTTCAAAAACAGTTGTTTTTTTTACTAATAATAACTGAAATATGTAATGGTTCAAAGACATAGCTGACTATGAAACCTACTAAAGATCACTTCATGTGTGCTAAATTCCTAGCCAGTATTATGGAAGTTCCTTTTTATACAACAAGCTCAAAGACTGCCACCTGTGGAAGCATGAATCCAACCCATACTGAACCTCTATAGAGCATTTTATAAAAAGCACAATGTCAACTGGGACAGGACCTTTACCAATAGGAAGAACATTAAAAATCTCAAACCTAGGAACGGTGACATTCCTACTGATGACATCATCATCAGAAACTGGATTTGAATACTTGCCTCTCTCATTTCCAACCCAGTGCAAACGGTGATTTTTCTACTGTGCTACAGAAATCCAAAGACCTTACTAATGTGCCACCTTTTGTTTTTATACTATTAACTTGGGAGAGATGCTCATTTGTCATAAAGTCAATAGTCCCTTACCTTATTGGCACATGGCCCACATCAAAATTTTTCATGTAGTGTGAACATTCCATGTCGTCATGGACAACGCCCTTTCCTGTGCTCCCAAAGGTTTCAATGGCATATACCTCTCCTTCCTTTAAAAACACACGAGGACCAAAAGACAATTCAGAATTCATCAACTTCTCGTGAAATAAAGAAGTACCATGAAATACGCTTCCCACAGTTCTCAATCAGCCTGCTGCCTGTCTCCTCAGCACCTTTGGTCACTGGATATCCCTTACCAAAATACAGGCTTTACACTGGGGGGCTTCTGTTGACTGCTGTACCCCCGCATTTCCTAAAGACGTCAGCACTTAGGACAGTCTTAATAAATGTATTGGACACCAAGTAAACAGTATGTTGACAGCCGTTTTCATAAGCACGGCATAATTTCTGCCAGGATGAATCCGAATAATAAGCTTACTTTGTTCACTATTTAGTTAGGTAGCAGTCTTAGTTCAGAAAAACCGGGCGAGGGGAGGCGGAGACAGCGATGGTGCACCGTCCTAGCTTGTGCGGTGCCCCTTGTTATCGAGGATGACTCACATACCTCCATTCTTGTAGCCTCCCCGCCTTTCACAATGGGCACTGTTTTTCCAGCGTGTATTCTATATGGCCCAATTGAATGTCCATTTAGATTACGGATGGGTTTTACTGTAACAATAAAAGAAATAAATGATCAGGGTTGCAAGGATAAACAGATTCTTAGCCTTTTGGCACAGAGTTAAACTCTGGTGGTGTTTACACCAAAAAAATGTGCCAGAGTGGTGGCACCCACTTTTAAATCCCACCACATGCAAGGCAGAGGCAGATGGATCTCTGAATTCAAAGCTAGTCTACACCCAGTGAGTTCTAGGCCACCCAGTGCTACACAGTAAGTCCCTGTTCAGCAAACCAAGATAAAGCTCTCACAGAGATAGAGTAAAAAGTAGCTTGTTTTATTCAGTACCAAAGAGGCTGGAGGAGTCAGCTGTGAAGAGTGCACAGCAGACTCTTCCTCCTGAGGACCAAAGTTAATTCCCAGCACCCACATCCTCACAGCCTCACAACCACCTCAAATTCCAGCTCCAAAGGATTCAATCCTTCTGGCTTCCATGGGTCCCTGTACTCCCACAATCACACATACACATCATTTAAAAGATACTAAAGAGAATGTTAAGAGGGGAATGGGAGAAAATAAATTATGGGTGGTACACTATATAGAAATAACCTTAAGGAAAAAGATATGGCTCGAGAAGAAAAGATAACGTGAAGATGGGGACACTGTCAAATGAATCTCAGGAAATTCAAGTTGTACTATTTCAAATGTTACAAAACAAATCTAAACAATCTCAATGTCCTGCAACCAATGATAGCACAGAGCGACATCCTAAAACACTATTCAAAAATGAAAAGAGAAAGCAAGGAATAACTTAGCAAGTGGGATAAGCAGTATGTAGTGATTAAAGAGACTAGAGGTATACTAATACATTCCCATGCGTACACAGGTTAGCACGTGACCTGTAGCGTAACTGCTACTTAGGAATGTGTAACTTCACTAAGTTAAAGAGCCGCAAATGCCAACACTCAGCATTACTGACAGTGTCTCACTAGAGGATCAGTGCTCCCACTGGATAGGTGTGTGGGGGGGTAGGTTCCTGTTTGAAACTCAACCCCAGTGCGGTAGTGTTGGAGGCGTGACGTAAGGCGACTTTTGGGCAAGTGCTATTACAGAGCATAAAAGAGCAAGAGCACTGAGGCCGTCTGGAAAGCTGCTTCAGGCTAATCCTCTCAAGGGATCAGATTACATAACTCTCTGAGAAGTTAATTTTTATGCTCCGTGCATTCCAATGTTAAAAGGATTAGAAGATCTAGTTCTGAAGTTTCAGAAGCATTGATACAAGTCACCTTTCTTCAAGAACAGAATTACGTATCAAAATTTTAAAGAATTAAAAATTGACAATAAAATGACATTACAAGTTTAGTAGGCTAACACAAGAAAAATACCAATTAACTTAAAAAAAAACTCACTTATAATCAGTTGAATTTCTACAGCATTACTCTAAGTCTAAGAAAACTACTCCCCAGACAAACCAAAGCATGCTTTTCCCTCTGGCCGGGTAGAGCTTGGTGGCAAACACAGGCAGCACTCAGGAGGGGGGACAAGACAATCAGACAAAGCTACCCTCAGCCATCAGTCTACATTTCTAACTTTTATTTACTTAGACTTAAGATTCGGTTAGTATCTTCATATAATTATTTTTAATTAACTATTTTTTCTTTTAAGAATTTCAGACATGCATGCAATGGTTTTTTTTTTTTTGTTTGTTTGTTTGTTTCAAAATGTATTCCTCACTCTTCCTCTTAACTTCTCACAGACCCCTTCCCGGAATTCATGTTCTGTGGGTACAAGATGATCAGAGAGACCTGGAGTTTGAGGACTGGATTAACAGAGATGCAGAGCACCAGAAAGCATAGGGTGACTGACTCTAGGACAGTTCTAAAACAGTATCTGGAAGAGACTAGAAGGGACAGACTAGAAATTAACAGGCCTCCAAATTCTGAATGACACTCAAAGGAAACAAACAGAAGAATCACCAATGAAGGAAACTGGCTTCTCTCTCATCCTTAATGTCCCAGAAAGCCTAGTTCAAATCTGGATGTCTTCTTAGCTACTGATTAGCTTAGAAACAGTTCCCAGACCACTTCCACAGAACTACTTTCATACACTGAATGGCTGACCAATTTTGAAGAACCATACCTTGATATGTCTTCCCATCTATTTCTACTTCATAGGATTCCATAACTTCTTGAATGGCCTCTCCAACATCACAGAGACGAACATCAATCCCAGCACACTAAAAAATAATGTGTATTTTACTTTTTAAAGTTTAAACTTTTATAATGGTTTAAAATTTTCCAGTAAAGGACAATTAGAAAAACTGCTTTGCACACTACAAATAATTATATAAAAGACTTTGTAAAGAATGTTAAAAGTAACAACACACACCATAATTAGACCAAAATTTTCTTTTCTTTGCCTTCAAGATTTAACTGTGGTTTATTTTGGAGAAATGGAAGGAATATAATAAAAATAGTTACAACGGAGTGGCGGTGGCTGGAAAGATCATTCAGCAGTTAAGAGTACTTGTTCCCATTGCAGAGGAAACCTTGTTGGCAACCAGAATCCACATTACAGCTTACAACTATAATTCCAGTTCCAGAGGATCTGACACCCTCTTGTGGCCTCTAAGGGCACTGCCCACATGTGGTGCATTTAAATAATGCAGGCAAAATACTCATACACACAAAAATATTTTTTAAATATTTATACTCAGGAATCTACCAGGAATCTCTGCTTAGACAAAGCTGCACTAGCAAAACCTGATTTGGCTGTAGGAACTGGGGTCTGTCATCTAAAACCTCAGGTGGTTAAGTTAGTGTCAATAAATCCTATCCTTTAGAACAGTAGTGATGCCCCAATTTAAGCACGACATGGTGGTACATGCCTGTAGTACCATATTCTCCAAAGATGAAATGAGAAGGAAAGCCTGAGCCCAAGGTAGAGGCAACCAAGGCTAATAGTCATAGACAGACCCCACACACACTCACACAGGAACTACAAGTCAAAATTACGAAGAGACACTATCATCCCATTGGGATGATGACAGATAAAAAAAGCACACTGGTGCGTTGCTGGTGGAAATGTCACTATGAAGAAGTGTGGCGGTGGCCCATGAATACCCTAAGGAACTGTAAGGTGTAACCTCATGTAAACATGCACCTCAAGACACAAAGACAGACAAATGTGAGGGAAGAGGACCCCAAAGGAAAGGGTGGCTCAGTGGAGCACAGACGCTCTGGAGGGCAGTCACAGAGTAGACACACGTCACTCTCTATTTGTCAAACTCAAAGAATGTAAAAGCTAAGTGAATCTAACACAGAGCTGTGGCCCTTAGATGACCATGATGTGTCCATGCTGACCAGATGGCTTTAGCGACTGGACTCTGTTGGAGACCCTGACAGTGGGAAAGTAATGAGTGTGCCAGTGGGGCTTATGTGGGAAATCTCATCTTCTGCTCAATTCTGCTGTAAACACGAACTGTTCTAAAAATAAAATATATCAACAAAAGAGGAACAACAATAAAAACAAACAGCCACTTTTATAAGCAAACATAGAAGATCCAAATTGTTTGGTAACCACAGCTAGTTTAGAGCCCCTGGTACAGTTTACTATCTTACCCAATAAGAAACTAAGGCCAATGAGTTACATAAATCACCTGAAGTACTACACAGACCTTAAAACAATTTACAAGAGCACTCAAAGTTATGTTGTTATATAGCACTTACAGTTCACATACCTTTATTCCAGTATTAGTGGCATCTTTTACAGCTTTTAATAATATATCATATTTGGGATTAAAGGTAACAGTAAAAGCACAATCAATTATTCTACCTGAAAGAGAAAAAATTCATCTTTAAGTTTACTTAACTGTTAATTGATTTATCTGCTTCATAGAACTTACTCTAGTAACCTTGCTAGTTCAAAGAATGATGAGTTCAAAGGAAGATGGCATTCCAAGTCCCCAGAGATTATTTAGAATCAAAAAGGCAAGAAGTAGCAACTATTCAATGATTTCATAATAAAATTTGTAATTATGAGCTACTATATATAGCTCAAATCAGCACTCTCCCAGACAAACCAATCAACAGAAAAAAATATGAACACTGAGGAAATATGAGGAGTATGGGCAGAGAAAAATCTATAGTCACAAAGCCCCAAACACAGTGTTACTTATCCAATTTAGCAAAATGTTAAGATCTTAAGTAAATACTCAATCTAAATTCACTTCCTTGCCTGTCAAGAAATATTTTAAAAAGGTATTTTAGGCATGAGGAGTTTAGGAAAATTTAGAAAAAGCAAATGCAAATACTGATCAAAGTTCTACAAATACTGTTTTGTTGTTGTTATAGATAAGGTGTATTCCAGCCTGGCCTCAACTCATTATATACCTAGGCTGACCATGAACTTCTGATCTATTTCCCAAGTGCTGAAATTACAGGCATGCACCACCGTGTCTGAGTTTTGTTCACTGTGTAGCTCTGCCTGTCCTGGGACTTGCTACACAGGGGTCCACTTTCCTCGCTCTGAGATTAAAGGTGTGCACCACCAAGCCTGGCTTTTTCTTTTTCTTTTAGACAGGGTGTCACTACGTAGCCCTGGCTTCCTAGAACTCTATGTATCAGACAAGCCTTGAGCTCACAGACACCCACCAGCCTCTGCTGGGATTAAGAGTACCATGCAAAACCATGCCTGCCTTCCAGCTTTTTCCCCCCTAAATGTGGCATTGAGGGTAACCAAAAGCAAACATAAAACTCTGCCTCAATACAACTTTACAGAAAGGGAGATAAGTTGAACGTGGAAGTTCAGTACTCAGAGCTCCTTCTGACACACACACAAAATGCAGCCCTGCTAGCCCAGGAGGCATGGCTGGGAGGAAGATGGGATTATCTCCAGACTCACCACTTATATGTGTTCCAAAGTCTATCTTACAGATGTCATCATACTGTAAGACTGTCGTGTCACCAGCGTTGGGAGTGTAATGTGCAGCACAGTTGTTGAGAGAACACCCAGTAGGAAACGCCAGGCCTGCATTTAACCCATTCTCTTTTATTAGTTTTCGAGAACAGTCTTCCAACTTCTCACTAAAGGAAAAATGAATTTGTTTAGACTCATTTTTTGGTCTATCAATTCTGAAAGTTTACTAAAACCCTGATTACTTTCTGAGCAAAAGCAACCGCCCTCTAATAAGTGAAAATAGCTCATCCATAAAAGACAAGGAAATCAATCACAAGATCAACAGAACAGTCTCCTCTGAACTTCAGTTACTAGGCATCAGGTTCCAGCTTCTACCAAAATGAAGCGCGGGATATCACGTGTACACACACACACTTTGACTTTTAAGCACATGGTGTTTTGTCTGCATGTCTGTCTGTGTCCCACCTGCATGCCTGGCACTGAAAGAGGCCAGAAGACAGCATCAGATCCCCTCCAATAGTGGTAGACAGCTGTGAGCCGCCATGTGGATGCTGGGGACTGAACCCAGGCCCTCTTGGAAGGGCAGCCAGTGTTCTCTTATACACTTAACTCCAGTCCCTCATAGTGCATATTCTAAAAATTACTTATACAGGAGAATCGTCTTCTATGCTCAGCATTTCTCAAGGTAGAAAAAGAAATATTTTTTACTAGTTTCTTCACTGCATTATATTCTGTGTCTAGAAAATAAGGATTTCTATTTCTCTCTTGTTTTTTTGAGACAAGGTTTCTCTGTGTAGCCCTGGCTGTCCGGGAACTCACTCTGTAGAGTTAACCCTAAACTCAGAGATCTACCTGCCTCTGCCTCCTGCGTGCTGGGATTAAGGGCACGATTGGCTAATTTCTATCTCTTAATTAGTCAGTACTGTATGGAAGCATACTCAAATACAGACACACACAAAAAAAACACCTCATGTGCAACTGCTCACATGCTTTCTAGTTTCCTCCTTGTAGCAATACAAGAACCCAGGAGACATCTACAGACTCTCTACCTATGATAAAGACTTACTACCAAAGGACTAGTAACAGCCAAACACTGCTAACTGGGGAACAAGCTCATACTAAAATGAATGCTCGCCCCTGCCCCTTAAAATGACAGGGTCTCACCAAATAGCCCTGGCTGGCTTGGAATTCACCATACAGACCAAGCTGACCGCAGAGCAGAGAGCCACCTGCCTCTGCCTCCCACTTGTAGGACTAAAGGTGTGAACTACAAGCCCCAGTTCACACACTTTTCTTTCTTTTCTTTTTTAAAACAATGTTTTTACAAAGACGTGTTCCTCTTACCAGATTTCTATCATTGTCATTCCAGGCTTGATCCAGCTCATAACATATTTCCTAACTTGTCGATGTGCTTCTGCGGCTTCTCGGAAGTCATTCCAAATCTCCTCACTAGCCTGATCTAAGGCTTTTTTTTCTTCACTTGTAGTTCTCCAAGCAGCTGTTCGCCTTTGGAATAGGCATAGCATAGTATGAGTCATTTAAACAACTTCAAAAGAACATTAAAAGCTGAGGGAGATAAGAGTATACCAAGCAATGTAAAGCCTGATCCCAGGTATATCAGTCTCTAGATAGCTAACAAAACTGTTGAAATATTAAGTCACATTCTTGCAATTAATCCGAATTACATAAAGCCACTCTAAAAGATTCTTATTGGGAAACAAAACCCTCAAGTTGAGATTTCATTCAAAGTCAGAGGGACTAATTCCCTACTAACAAAAATGGCGAAGAGAACCAGAAATGAAAGAACTGCAGGAATCAGGCAGGCGTGTGGTTGCAGCTGGAAGCCGTCCTTGCACCGAGGAAAACAAACATGAGCCTTCAGAGGGATACAGCGACGTCTAACAATTAAGCAGCACTTCCCTCATCAGTGTCTTGGGAGCTGGTTCCACAAACACCTCCAGTCCCTACCGCCCTGTGGACAGCAAGATTGCTCAAGTCCCTGATATCAAATGGTATTACAAGTATGTATGATCCATGCTGTAAATCTTCTAACACAAAGAAAATGCTGCCTCAGTCTGAAGTATTACTGCTTTAAGATCTAACAAAAATGTCTGCACAAACCAGGTATGGGGCTCTGAACCTGTAATTCCAGCACTCGGTAGGCTGAGGCAAAATTACCACAAATTTGAGACCAACCAGAGCTACATGGTGAGTTCCAGGCTAGCCTGGGATCTCACACAGTAAGATCCTATCTCAAAAAAACTAAATATGCAAAACCCTCAGGTCTGCTTCTACTAGATGAGACGCATCTTTAGAGGAAAGGCACTGTTGAAACTCTGGTGCCACTGTGCAGGTTTTCAGAGCCTTTGCTGCCTGCAATCAGTGGTTCTCCCCTCTTCTGAAGACCTGTGATCTACTCTGACAACCTGCACCTCTTTCTTGAATACCGTCCTACACCACCTGCGCATCACGGCCGGTACGCATGTGCTATACGCGACACAGCACTGTTCACAGGGACACAAACTGCAGATTCTTACATCTAGTGTCTAATAATTTCTGTTGTTGCAGCTGTTATTGTTATTATTAGGTTTCTGAGACAGGGTTTCTCTGGGTAGCCCTGGCTGTCCTGGAACTCGCTCTGTAGACCAGGCTGGCCTCAAACTCAGAGATCGACCTGCCCTGCCTCCTCAGTGCTAGGTTTAAAGGTGTGTGCCACCATACCCAGTGTAGCTGTTATTTTGGGGTTTTGAGAACTGTCCTCATGTAGCCCAGGCTGGCCTCAAACTCGTGACCCTTGTGCTCTACCTCCCAAATGCAGCATATTTAGTGTCTAGTAATGAAAGCCACTGAGCAGCATGTTTTCAAAAGCACCAACTCTATCAGGATGAGTTAACTTTAGAGACGTTACAGTTTCACACACTCTGTTGTTGTTGTTGTTGTTGGGACAGGGTCACTATGTGGACCACGCTGGCCTTGAACTGAGACTCATCTCCCTTCCCTTCATGCTAGGGAGGCATGTGCCACCACGCCTAGCTTACTTTCAGTCTACCAACTGAGCTGGACCCACCCCAACCCAACATTTCTTTTAGTGCTCTTCCATTTTATCAGTGGACATGCTGGGCAGGAAAACATAAGTTAAAAAAATCAAATCAAATCAAAGACTAAAGGTAAAAAACCGAAACAAAAAAACTTCCAGAAGTGGTGGCCCACCCTTTAACCCAGCACGCAGGAGGCAGAAGCAGGAGGATCTCTGTGAGCTGGAGGCCAGCTTGGTCTAAACAGTGAGTTCCAAGATGGCCAGAACTATTTAATAAGACCCCATGTCTCAAATAAATAAATATCAAATAAAATAAAAACGAAAGACCAACGTGTCTAAATATTAACTTGAAGCAGTCACAGCATTTTGTTCTTATTGCTGTTTGAAACAGTCTCACTATGTTGCTCTGTCCGTCCTGTACCTCACTACCTAGAACAGGCTGGCCTCAAAATCAGAGACACACCTGCCTCTGCCTTCCCAGTGCTGGGATCAAAGGTGTGTGCACTACGCCTGGCACTGTTTTTAGTACAGTAACGCGAAAGCCAATTTCATTTACATTTTTAAAGCACTGTCTTACATACATACACATATCTATGTATAGATGAATGTTATGTGCCTTTAACCTCAAAATTAAATGTAAAGGTAAGTAAAAGCCTCTCTCTGAAAACTGTTCAAAAGAAAAACACATGTTAAGTCTTCAACTAAGAATAAACTATAATTGATTCCTGCTTGGTAGGAGGACACTCATCTTTTGGAAAAATACTAGTAACTGTAGAGGGACGGTATAATTAGAGAGTCACAGAACAAAACTCATCTCTGGATGGATGGGTGTTAGGTGAGAGGACATGCCGATGGCTGCGCAGGTCCCACAAACAGTTTGGGAACTTCGAAAAGAAAATCTTAGGAAAAGAAAAATACGCCTGGAATTATGGCACACATGTAATCACGGCACTCAGGAGGCAAAGATTCTCAGTGAGTTCAAGGCCAGCCTGCTTTATTTAGTGAACTGTGGGCCAGGCAGAGCTACACAGTGAGACCTCAGCTCAAAAAAACAAAACAAAACAAAAACCAGAGAGGGACAAAGAAAATGTGAGGTTGAAGAGATGGCTCAGCGGGTCCAGTGCTGACTGCAGAAGCAGCAGGTCCCGGCTTGGACCCCAGAGCGCCCATAAACGCAAGTGCGGAAGTACACATCTGTCACCTCAGCAGTGGGGCAGAGTGATGAGAGCAGGCTAATCCAAGGGGCTGGCTGGCAAGTGCCAGTCGGCGAAAAAGAGATCCAGTCTCAAAAAGGCAGAGAGCCACAGAGGAAGACACCGACAGTGACCTTTGGTCTCCACACATGCACAGCTGCTTACGTTTGCACGAGAGAGAGAAGGAAAGGCTGAGTGTCATGGCATTAAGTGCTCAAACACAGTAAGACTAACAGGTCAGTTGGTCTTGACGATACTGCTGTTATAATAGAGCATGATGTGATCTAAAAGAGTATGATATAGCCCTGTCAGAAATGTTTAACTTTATATCTAATTACAGTTTACAGACTTAACAAAAGTTAACTACCACACCGAAAAACAAGGACGTCTAAGAATGAGACTTTCTGCAAGTGTCGAATTTGTAGAAAAACAAAAAGGATTCTAAATATACAGTGAGCATTTACACACTGTGGGAAGTCACTGACAGTTTCTTTAGATGTGCTCTTTCAGGACTACATTTATAAGGTGATATTCAAAATCCCGAAGTCAGATATCTAGCACCCATCTTGAAATAGTCCAGTGACAGAAAGATGGGGGGGGGGTGTCACGTCATAAGAAAATTAGAGATAAACCGTACAGGCAAACACAGAGTTTGGTATGGGTAGAGAGTGAAACCATCATGACACACCAGTGTCCACACATTCATGCTGCCATGCCAGGAGTTTCTTTCTCCTTCTTACACTGTGTGTAGAGGGTGTTGTGTGGGTGCATGCATGCCATGACACAAGCAGAAATTACAGACCCAGTTTCAGAAGTCATTCTCTCCTCCTACTATGAGGGGTCTAGGGACGACTGAATTCAAGTCACTAGACACGGCAACAGGTGCCTTTACCTGCTCAGCCATCTGTAGGCGTGTTCCCGGGTATTTATAACACCGGATATCAGGAGTGGCTTGTGTTTGTTGGCAGAATCAAGAACACTATTTTCTTCATTTCATCATTATTTCCTAAGCAATATACATTGCCTGTAAAATTAACAACCGCCCCTCAAAATTGCTCATGAAATTTAGAAAGAGGCATTAACAAACTTCAGAAATCGGAATCATAGAAAATCTTATCTGATTTAACTCCAGTTCCCATGTTAGCAAAATACTCATACATGTCAAAAGCAAAAATAAATCTTTTAAAAAATTAGTTTAATGGTAAGACTGTGCATAGGTCAGTGGAAGAATGTGTTAGCGTGCACACCACCAGACATGACGGTCCATGCTTCTAATCCCGGCACTCAGAATGCAGGTGCAGGAGGGTCAAGAGTTACATAGTCTCAAAAACAGGACAGCAAGACGGCTCAGTGGGCAGAGATGCTTGCCACCAACCCTCCTGACTGGAGTTCAATCACCAGACCCTACATAGCAGGAGAACCAATTCCCAGAAACTGTCCTCTAGCCCCCACGCAGGCCCTGGTACACAGGTGCCTACCTCCCCTCCCCAACAAATGAAAAACAAAAACAAAAAACCAACAATTAAAAGATGTTTAAAATCACCACAGCCTAATTATTGTAAACTACTGTTTAACTCTAAAATCCCACTCCTGGAAATTACTTCCTAATCAAAAAAGTATTCATACATATGATACTCTTAACCTTTTACCCAAAATGTTTATTATAAAAATTGTGGCAAGAACCACAGGAGGCAAGTTAATGCTCATCAATTAGAAGAATGAGAAAGAAAAAATATATCATACATATACCACAGAATACAGAACCATTCAAAAGAGTAACAGAGATATTCTGCTAACTTGGAGGAACTTCCAAGAGATAATATTGAATGAGAGAAAGTGAAAAATGCTTGATTCTATTTTCATAAAATAAATGACCAAACACTCCCCTCACATAAACAGACACAAATGTACACATATATGAGCATAGAAAAAATATGGAAGGCTACCTGCTAGGTGGTTAACATGGGTCTGGAAGGAAGGGAAAGAAGAGGGAGCAAGCAAAAACAAAAAAAACAATTAAAAGATTGTATTTGAAAATAAATGTGATCACATCATATGTACTATGAGAGTTTATGTAATTAATGTAAAATTACATGTACTCATGGCATTTTAAGGTAGGGATAGTAACAGATGAATTCAAAGAAAAGATGTCTATGTCATAAAATTTTAGAATTTTGCAGATTCTCTAACAATACTCATATCCGGGAGTGAGGGAGGGGAAATTTTAATAACATCTGTTCATTTCTATGAATAGGCCAATGAAACCGCATTACAGTAGAAGCTTTCTTAAACAATTATTCCACATTGTATTAAGAGTAGTCTTGATTCCTTCTTTAAGGCACACCACGGTATCCTAAACACACACAGCCAGCAGGCTTCTATTCTGGCCACACTAACTGACCTAGAGCTTCCAATGCATGTTACTTGTCTAGGTGCTTTACATCTATCGCTGTGCTTCAGAGCAGTCCTATGAAGTGTCCACTTTATGGTGAGGAAATAAAAGCACAGGCATAAATTACTGCCTGTGCCAACAAGCCAAGTAAGTGTTAGGAGCAAGACTTAAACGCCTCAGCTCCATGTTCGAGCAACTCATGTAATGAATTCTACTTGAGCTTCTGTGATTATCTGAACACCCTTACAGGACACACCCACATATCACGTGAGTTTGTTACCAAACTGCTATGTAACTTACTATGTTTCATAAAATGAACTGTTTCTATGAAAACTCAACTACTCTGAAAATTTTCAATTAAAGACAAACCATTATTTTATTTTGTTGTTGTTGCTGGAGGCTGGAGAGATGGTTCAGCAGATAAAAGTACTTGTTGCTGTTTGCAGAGAAAACTTAAGTTTCAGCTCCTGGCACCCACATAAAGCTAACAATCACCTGTAATTCCAGTTTTAGGGGACCAAAAGTCCTCTACTGACCTCCACAGGCACCAGTATGCATGTGGTACACACACATACATGTAGGCAAAAGACTAATTCACATAAAATAAATACATATTTGAAAAAGTTTCCTGTTTTTCTTGGTCCAAGTAAGTACAGATAAGAACTGTTAGGAGCAAGCAGGATGGCAAAGCAGGTCGTACTTGCCATGGGAGCTTAAAAGTTCCATCTCTGGACCCCACATAAAGGTGAAAGGAGAGTGCTGACTCCACAGGACTGCATACATGTTCACACACATATTTTAATTTAAAAAAAAGAAGAACCATGGGAGCTAGAGATGATTCAGTGGGTAAAATGCTGAGTCAAGTTTGAAGACCTGAGTTCAGATCTCCAATACCCAAGTAGAAAGTCACGTGTGCATGCCTCTAAACCCCAGCACCGCAAGGTAGCTCCCAGAGATCACTGGTCACCCTCAATAGCCAAAACAGCAAGTTCAGTGAGACACACAGGCGCACATCCACATACCCACATACAAACTATAGATGCTTTCAGAAAAAAATGTTGCACACAGTACACATCAACTCTCAGGACACCTCGTTTTGCTCATCTTCCCAGAATCCCAAAATGAAATTAATAAAGCATTATGAACACTTTATGGACGAAAAAACCCAATCTAATGCAAATCCATGCAGAAAGACTAAGGAGGGAAAAACAAGTTAACATTTATCTGTAAAGATTTGATTTTTAACACCTACCCTAACATATTTTTGATTAACCAACCTGCTGCTGGTCCCAATTATTTTGGTAAGAAGGCTTCTACTGTATTTACTTTGCAACAAATCACAAACTTTTAATGAAAATGTAAATTTCTGAGGACAGTTAAACTGGCTTAACTGCTAGGCTACAGTATTAAATCAAACGGGAAGCTATTGTATGGTTCTTACCCATCTTGTGTGGGTGGATATTCACACTCTTGTCCTTTAGGAAATACACCGCTAGGGTACAGGTCACATATTGGAACTGAGGGAGGGTCTGTTTGAACTTTTGCTGTGAGATACAAATATTTAGTTATACTATCTACAAAAACAATAAAGCAGAACTATATTTAAAACAGTACAACATACAAATTATTAATAAAAGCCTCACCATATTCACTTCAAATTATGGGACTTCCCATTAACCGTTTTTCTAAATCTAGTCATTCCAAAGCTAGTAGATACTCAGGAGCTACACTCTTTCTACTGCCCTATAGCGGCACTGCTTCTAGCATCCTTTGTAGAATTACTTACGTATGTAAATTTAAAAGTATATAAAATTTAAAAACTTATCCCTAACTTCCAATTAAAGGCAACCAATCATGCTAACATTCCCGAGGAAAACAGCTCAAGAAGATGTCAGCAAGAGTGTTAAATCAAAATTATTAGTTTCACTAAATCCAAACTCTTAACTTCTTTCCTGACATGATCTAAAACAAGTTTTAATCTCCTCAAACCCAGGGGTTAACAATCCCCGCTAATCTAACACGACTAATAAGACACTAACGTCCTCTCTTCTTCTTCTTTTTCTTCTTCTTCTTCCCAGTTGCACCATCACCATCTCCATCTCCATCTGAGGGAAAAAATCCAAATATATCATTTAAACTACAAAATCTAAACTGCAGAGAAATGAAGCAAGCACGAGAGTGTGTACACTCACAAAAGCACACACTCTTATGCTGCTTCACACACAATGCCTCTAATAATGTTCATTGAGCACAGAAGTCTTTTTCTTGTTTCCAGAGTTAACTATCAGGTGTGACATTAAAAACATTAGCAACTTTTACTTTGAATTACTCTAATAACTGCTGAATAAAATAGATTTTTCTAAATTAGCTTTATTTTATGTGTATGTGTGAATGTACTTTGTTTGCCACATACATGTTCAGTAGTTATGGAGGTGAGAAAAGGTTATCAGATCCCCTGGAACTGGAGATATAAGCAGCAGTGAACCACCCAATGTGGGTGCCCAGATTCTGGTCTTCTGCAAAAGCTACCTCTCCATCCAGAATGAAACTATTTTTAAGAATAAAAATTGTATCAACATTTTTTTTAAAAGCTAGACAAATAAATGGCATTATTTTAGTAACAGCTCAATGTAAAGAAACATCTAAAGTAACAATGTTACATATGCTTTGCATTAAATACATGTATTTCATCCAACAGGCCTTTAATCCCAGCACTTAGGAGCCAGGTACTCATACCTCTATGAGTACCAGGCCAGTCAGAGCTACCTTGCCCCCCACCACCTCCCTCCCTCCCCAAAATTCAATACATCTATTTTATTTATTTTACTTCAAATCCCCAAAACAACCATGGCAGGTAAAAAGTAATGCTGAACATACTTGCTCAAACAGTCCTGAATGGGAAATGATGTAAGCAGACCAGAATAAATGTCAGCTGATTCTTAATCTAGTGAGGAATACTGACTGGGATATGTTTTATGGATGGTTAACAGAGAAAGATTTCTGGGTCAAATTGTTTGCAAAAATTAGTATGCATATACACATTCTCAGTGTTCACAGCTTTCAGAGTCTCAGAAGGGCTAGATACACTCATGCCAGGAATCTCAACTAAAGCTAAGGTAGACTGTTCTTGAGTTTTAAAGCAAAGCTGAGTTACTATCTCAAAAAAACAAACAAACAAAAAACAAACCAAGAATCCTCAAAAATGAGTCTTAAAAAATATGTTACAGGGCTGGAGAGATGGCTCAGTGGTTGTTCTTTCAGGGGTCCTGAGTTCAGTTCCCAGCACCCACAGGGTGGCTCACAACCGTCTATAATGGGATCTGATGCCCTCTGCTGGCATGCATGTGTACACGCAGATAGAGCACTCATACATTAATAAATAAATCTTTAAAAAGAGACTTAAAAAAACGCTATGTTACAAAATACTCAACTCTATCCACATGCACAGTGCTATGAAATAGGGATAAACAAAGTGTCTCCCAAACAGCTACAACTTGATGATCTAGTCATATGTTCACCATGCTGTGTATTAAATGCTCCACCTGATGGTATGACCTGATCAGTAATTTTAGAAATCTGTATCTACAAAACAACTTCAAGGGGCTAGAGAGATGTCTAGTATAATGGCTGCTCTTCCAGAGGACCTGTAACCACATGGCAGCTCACAACTCTCTGTAACTTCAGTTCTTGGGCACCTGTTGTCTGAAACCCTCTTCTAGACTCCACATGCACCAGGCACACAGACATACACACAGGCAAAACACCTATACACACAAATTTTTTTTTAAGTCAAATGACCAGCTTTCTTTCTGAAGCATACCCCTTTAAGTCCTGGATTCATTAAGAGTCATCATTAAAAATTTTTTCTTACCACTCTACAATCTTCTAATTAATCACAAAAATTATAATCATTGGTTTATAATGATTCCTTATCTGTGGGCTTCTTAAAAGAATGACTAGACATCTATTGTTGAACTAAGCACAGTAACAAAAATGTGATTAATTAAAGTCTACTAAAAAAATGCTTTTTTCTTTTACTTAAAAGGAAGTGTAAAAAGGCAAGGTTTCTGCTTGTTATGTCCAATTATATGACATTAGTAGACTTGATACAGAGTATAGTAAAAACACTAATATTGGTTTAAATGCCCAACACGAAAATATTGTAGAATACACAACTTTTGATATCCTCCATGCATCATATAACCAAATTAATAGAATCTCCATCATTCCAATAAATGGTCAAGTGCCAAGCAACAAGCAGAGGAGAATAAGCATGGTAATTTTTGCTCCGGGAAAACACTGTCTGACAGACAGTTTCAAGCATTAACCTAAAGCTAAGATTCAAGGTGCACAAGCAATTTTAAAGATCTTCCCAGCTGTGTGAACTTGCCTGTTACTTAGTTTCTTTCTACAGTGCCTTCTAAAACTTTAAATGGGATAATAAAACCATCTTCTCCTTTCAATAAAAAAGTCTTTCTTTGATCTGCTAGCATCGCTTGGAAGCTGAGTTGCTTTAACTCAATGTCCCATCTGTGAATCAGTACAAAATAATAGCCACCACCTAGCTGCTAACAGGATGCCACCGAAGCCAGGATCTGAATATTGATATATGCTTACGGGTTCTAACCATTTTTTAACAAACTGAAATTTACATTTTTACATGTTTTTCCTTCCTAGGATCCAAGATATCCCTAACAGACAAAGACAGTATTTATTTCATCATTAATACCATACCCAACTCAGTGATTATCAAGTCATTAATTTGATATCCTTATGTAAAAAAAGAAGTTCAGGGTAGGGGTGTACCGCAGCAGAGTGTACTTGCTCAGCATGAACTAAGATCAAGCTAAGTACAAAAAGGTACAGGCAGAAGTTCTAGGTCATCCTTAGATACATAGCAAGTCTGAGGCCGGCCTGGGCTGTAAGAGACCATGTCTCAGAAAAATTAATTCAATCCTCACCTTATTTAAAAAATATGAAAGAATCTAGATGTAGCAGCTAAAAAAATGTACAAAAACCTCTTTAAAAAAATCATGACCTTATTGTTTGTTTTTGGTTTTTTTGTTTTTTGTTTTTCTAGACAAGGCTTCTCTGTTGTAACTCTGGCTGTTCTGGAACTCATTCTGTAGATCAGGCTGGCCTTGAACTCACAGAGATCTGCTTGCCTCTGCCTCCTGAGTGCTGGAATTAAAGGCATGTGCCATCACTGCCCAGCAAAAGAGTGTTTTAATTTTATGGAAATGACACATAAACCATCACCTATACAAGGAAATAAATGGAATGTCATCAAAATTAAACAAAATTAAAATACCATCAGCAAAGTGGAGTGGTCATCACAAAGGAGAAAATACCAGTAAGACACACATACAGAACAGGCAGAAAACAATTACAGATCAGTGGCAACCAAAACAGGAACCAAAGACCACCACAAACGTTTCAAAATGATGCAGGCAAAGCAGTAAGAATATAACATGCTCATATCACTGTGGAACTGCAAACTACAGTGACTAACACAACACACTTATCACAGAGGCTGTAATTTAAAGCTGACAGTATCAGTTTCTTACAAGAATACTGACAATGGACTACTCCCTGCTGACATGACACTTAGGAAGTCAGTTTGATAGTTTCTTTCTTTTCCACAGGGTCTCACTATGTAGCTACAACACCTGGACTGTACAGTTTCTTATGTGAATGAGGCAGCTTCCAAAGGATAAGAGAGCATCAGAGAGCCTTTCTAGGTTCTCATATGCGTATGTGCATGTTACCAGGAATTACTCGTAAGTATTCGCCCAGAGAAATGAAAACACAGCTACACGAAAACCTGTATACAAATGACTGGAAAAACATTCACAATAGACAAGAAACACAATAGCCTTCAACTAGTAAATAGACAAGAAAAATCTGGAATACCACTTTACAATAAAAAGGAATGTGTTAATAATTCCTAAAAAGGAACATAACAACTAGATGAGTACCTGTTAAGTAGGGGCTAGGGATGTGTTCCAATTGATAAGAAAGCTTGCTGCGTAAGCATGAGGACCTGAATTCAAATCTCCAGCACCCATGTAAAAAGTCAGACATAGTTGCATGTGACTATAACCCCAGCATTGTGGGACTGACAGGCAGATCATGGGTACTCCAGCAAGCCTAGCAAAAGAAGTGGGCTTCAGGTTCACTGAGAAACCCTGATTCAAGGGAATGAGGCAGAGTGAGACAGCAAGACAGCCATTGTCCTCCTCTGGCCTTCTCACACACATGCGTACCATACCCCACCTCCTACACCTACACACACACACACACACACACACACACACGTAAGTAAAAGACAGACAACAACAAAAAAACTGAAGATGAATAATACCATTCATGATATTCCAGGAAAGTCAACACTGTATGGGGAAACAGATTAGTGATGCCCAGGGGTAAGGGTTTGGAGCAAAAGAACCAGATACAAAAGGACACCAGACAAGTAATTTGTGCAAATGAGAACAGTAATAAAAACAGACCATGGATCAGTAAGATGACTAAGTGGCTAGAGGTGCCTGCCACCAATCAGATGACTTGAATTCAATCCCCCAACCCACAGGGTAGAAGAATCTATTCCTACAAATTGTTCTCTGACACACACACACTTTAAGTATAGTCTTAAATATTTTATATTTTATTGTGACAATGGTTACACAACTGCACATTTTCCCCAAACCCATCAATCTCTATCCTTAAAGAGTAAATCTTATTTTAGACAAATTGTTTGTTTATAAGCCCAACTTAAAGGTTATTGATTGTTTTCTGGCACTGATGACCTCACCACAAGACCACACTTCTCAAAAACAATCTCCTTTCCAGGAGGTGGAAAAGAAAACATAAGAAAAAGTGACTGGCATAGAGCCTCAATCCCAACTTCACAGATGTCGGTGCCCAGGATGCTATACGATGCCCACGGGCTGTCCTGTCAACCTACAGAAGGAAAAGCAAAGCTTAACAAAAGGATGCTCCTACAGGAGAAAGCAGCACAGAAAACACCCAATACAAGATGAATGGGAACCTTCCCAATACGCATGTTTCGGATAAAAAGCAAACACTGAAAGAAATCCAGGCATGACAGTGCACACCTGTTACAGCAGCACTCCACAGGCTGAGGAGGGAAGATCTTGGGGTCAGAGCCAGCCTGGCCTACACGAGACCTGTCTCAAAGAGAGAAAATGATCTAACAAACAATATTTGCCAGATGGCCACAGATCAATTTCTCACATTGGTACTCAGCATCTTCTTCCTTGACTACAATCACCGTTCCTCAATCTCTAAGAAATTCCATGACTTCATTATTTCAATCAGCAATACTAACACCCTACCACCCAAGCTCAAACACCTGGACTGTACTAATGCCTAACTTCCTGCTGCTCCTCAGGGGGAAAGTCTCTATTACTGCTCCATTAAACCCTCCCTTCCATCCCTATCTACAACTGGTAGTTTAAATATTCATCACCACATGCACAGCTAATTGCTGTGGCCTCAAAAATGATCCTGCCTTTCCTGCTTTCTCCTCAGGCTCTCTCAAAGAATCCTCTCATTTACACTGTTCACCATGCTTCAAAGCTTTCTCAGAATAACCCCTTTCCATTTGGATTATTTGGTTGGTTTTCTTTTCTTTATTTTTCTTCTTCTTCTTTTTTCTTTTTAAAGACAGGTCCTCACTATGTAGCCCTGGCCTGGAACTTGCTCTGTAGACCAGGCTGGCCTCAAAAGAGATCAGCCTGCCTCTACCTTCCAAGTGCCACCAACATCAAACTACATTTGGATTAAATCAAGTCCCAGTGCTTCCAATAAGAGTTCCTTCATTCAGCTACTCCGAAATTCCACCTCCAATTCCAATCCTACTTTGCACTGAAGTGTAACATGCACAGCAGAGTGCCTTTTCAGACCTCTATGTTGTTTCTTGACCACACAGATCAGTTCTTCTTTAAAAGAAACAAATTAATTTGTTTCCCCCATTTGTTTTTCCATCCCCCTCCAAAGCTTATTCATAACAACAGAGAGGCCAGCCATGGCTGCCTTGAGTAGATCACCAACTCTTAGGGAGCTGAGGCTAGAGGAAAGGAGTCTGCCTTGTTCTTAGTGGGTAAAGGTACTTACTGCCAAGGCTGATGACCTGAGTTTGAACCCAGAGATTCTAAATGGTAGAAGAGAAGAAACAGTTCCCTACAAATGGATCTCCACCCATGCATCATGGGCATGAATGAATACACGAAATAATTAAATGTAATTTTAAAAAAAAACCTGTAAGCAATTGATCCTGGAAGTCAAGATGAATTAGAAAACCAACTCAAATTGGAAGAAAACTAACAATCTTACATACAAGTCCCCTTTTCAATGTCAAAGAGATTCAGGAAACTTTGTAAGTGAAATGGAACAAGGCATACTTCAAGACATGCACTGTGAGTTCCACCCAGTGAGACCTACAGCAACCTATTGTATTTATAAATTTACATTCACAAACCCCTTTCTTGTTCAAAGCTCAAAATACATCTATAACCTGAAACAAGACAGAACAGAGGTCCACTTAAGGAAGAGGAAACGTTAATGGCTTCTTGAAGGCAGTGAACCGATCTTTATACAGGAAAACCAACTGTTCAACTACCTTAGCCAGCTAATAGTTGAAAAGCATAACCGTAGGTTACTAGTCCTTAAGGTAGAGCAGGTGATGCTGGCAGTAAACAACCAAATATCCAAGAATGGGCAAGTCCATTTACTTCTGTGCCAAGGTAGGCTGGAAAACGTAACAGTTCTCCCAATCTTCTCTTCCTCTACTGTTTTACTGACAGCATCAAGCACTAGAATTCTAGCAATTTCTGTCTTAAAGAAACACTCCAATGTGCACATCTGAGAACCAATTTTGGTACAGACAGGAGGAGGGACAGACTTGGATAAGATGCTAGACTTCAAATTCTGGTACTATTTTACCACAGTAGCCATGCCATTTTAGGCGTACCACATAACTACCATACACATGAATGACAGTGCCCACTTCCACTGGTTCTGAGAGATTAAGAAGAGAAGGCACATGAAAATAACCTATGTTCCTAGCACACAGCAGCAGTTCAGTAAATATTAAAATAAACAGCCTTCAATTTTACATCACACTCACCCAGTACTCGGCAGAAGGCTTTCTGCCAAGTACATACCTAAAAGCTGCAATCTTCCTTTCTGAACTGGCTTTCTGAACAGTCAAGGGGCTGCTAATAATACTCTTTCCTTTTTATCTTTGACATTAACTAAATTTTGACAAGTCAAATGTTAGGCAATCACTAGATGGACAAATGAACAGATTTTCCTTAATTAATGTATTTTCAGGGCTGGGGAGATGGCTCAGCAGTTGAGAGGATTTGATATTCTTTCAGAGGACCTGGGTTTGGTTCTCAGCACCCAAGTCAGACAGCTCAGGACTGCCCGCAACTCCAGCTCCAGGTATCTAACACCCCCTTCCGGCCTCCTAAGGCACTGGTATCAGCGTGGTGCAGGTACATGCAGGCGCTCACACGGACACAGAAAATGAAAATAATCTTTAAAAAAAAAAAAGTTGCATCTTTGTTTTTTCTAACCAAAGATCAAATCAGCAGTTTACCTTCATCATCATCCTCTCTCTCTTTTTCATCCAGGGCTTGTCTTTCCAACTGCCTTGCTACCTCATCCACTGAGGTTCCTGATTCCTTATCAGGTTCTTGTTGCACTGCTGTTCAAACAAAACAGGATGAATCAAATGAAAGAAAGGACTGTTCCACACTTGAAGATATTCTAACGATCCTGCACAGTTCACAAGTCCTTTCACAACAAGCAGCATGGGAAACAAAATAGAAACATTATTATTAATATAATTTGCTAAACCATGGGGGAAAAACTTCCGGACCTAAGTAATACTGTCCACTCAATCACTCTAGAAAAGTCTCCATTACCACATGATAGCACCTACAGGATAAATGGAAATTTAAGTTGGTCCCTATTCTTAAGCAGTTTAACCTTAAAGAATGTTTAAAAATTACGTGACAACAAATATTTTAATTACTAAACAGATATTTAAAATAGGGAATACATGCTGAAGACTGAAGAAGAAGATTTGTAACATCACTTGAGCTGGGCAAAAAATAAAAAATAAATAAAAGAAATAGGAAAAGTCTGTACTAAAATACAAACTCTTAAAGACCTAAGCACACCTAGAAGTGACTATAATCTAGCTGTAGGAGCAATATGTGTTCACAGATAAATACACTCTAGCATATTCTGGTAACTGAAAGAGGATTCCCATTGAGAGAGACAACTTAAGAATATTAGGAAGAGGCAGGTGGATCTTTGATTGGAAGCCAGCTCTGTCTACAAATAGACGGGTGGAATTCCAGGACAGCACTGTGAAACTCTTAAAAAAAAAAAGTCTCCGGTAGTGGGCGAGCACTCAGGAGACAGAGGCGGGAGAATCTCCGCGTCTACAGAGTTCCGAGGCAGCCAAGGCTTCCAGAGAGAAACTCTGTCAAACCCAACAACACCGGGAACAGCCTGTGGCACGCCTTCAAGGGGAAACTGCAGAGTCTAGAGTGTACTAAGATATCAGAGAGACACTTAACGAATGCCCCTAGATTACACTCTGCTCTAGAAAAGACCTGTTTACAACTCTTCTGCTCTCGCTCGCATCTAACCACCAAATTTTCTTAAACGTGTCGACAAGGCCTCTCTAAATTCTCCCAATTCCAGCTCCATTTTTCTCACGTGCTTTTAAATACAAACAGGTAAAGGCAATTTTCTTTTCCTAAAACGAAGGAACTTGTGAAACAGAAACTTGTCGAGATAAAAAACACATTCCCAGTTTCAGGCGGTCCTCGCCTACCCGTGGGATCTGGATCCCACCCGTTGAGAAAATCCATTCTGTCACACAACACCCTTACCTGCACTGCGTGCAAGTGGCACCGAAACGCAGGCCCGCGGGCCCGAAGGCAGAGGACGGGCGTGGAAATCTGCACTACCGCCGCCCGTGACAGGCGCTCTCCGTGAGGACACACAATCACCCCAAGCCTGCAGTTCACAGCTGAAGCCCCAGCTTCGTAAACGCGGGCGGTGTGAGGGGGAGAACGCACGGTCCCGGCGACAGGCTCCGTCCCCCCACCCCCACCCTCGACGCGATCTTCGTCGTCGGTCCGGCAGCCAGGCCTCGGAGGGGGTCGGGAGGGATTGTGAGGCAGCGCCCGAGCCACGCGGACCATGTCGGGGCTGCACCCGGGGCGCGTTTCAGGTACGCGCCGCGGTCCGCGTGGAAGCTGGGTCGGCGCTGCGTGACCCCAACACGACCACTCGGGGAGCCGGGGCCCCAAACCCTCTCGCCACCCCGGGGGAGCCGCGGCACCCCGCCAGGGGCTCCCGGATCCCAGCCCCGGCCACCACCACCGCCCCCCACCCCGCCGGGCCCAAGCCAAGCCGTTCGGCCATTCCCGGCGGGGATCGCGAAAACACGACTCCCTTACCTGAGCCAGCCCCTTTGCCCTTCTTCTTCTTTCGCCTCTTCTTCTTGGCAGCCTCCTCGGCCGTGCTGGAGGTGCCCTCCTCCCTGTCGTCGGGGTCCAGATCGCCGTTCAGGTGGCTCCCGAGGGACGCCGCCTCCTCCTCCGCGCCCGCCATGTTGCCCGAAAGAGCGAGAGGGAGTGAGAGCGAGCGGCGGGGCCCGCTCCTTCTTCCCCCCCACCTCCACCGGCGACGCCGGAAGCCGCTCTCGATGGTCGGGACGCAGGGCATGCCGGGACGGCGGAGGACTGCGCCGCACGCGGCCCGAGCGCCCGCCCCCTCGTCTGGCTCCGGGCGGCGGACCGATCGGGTCTTAAGCTCCGGGTGCGCCCTGGGTGCATCTTTCGGGTTTGGAGGAGGGTCTTCGCTCCCGGGGGACCCCGGGGCGCGCGGACACGAGGCGTTCCGTGTCCCCGGTTGTTACAGATCCTCCCGGAAGCGACGGGAGGGGGTGACAATAAATGTGTCCGTCCTACACCTCCTGGATGACTCAAAGACTTGGGCTAAATTCACCGACGCGGCTCACGGAGAAGCTGGGGATAATTTCGGAAGCCGGCATCCCGCGTTCCGTGTTCGGATCCTCCTCTCCTCTCCTGGGGGCAAGGGGTGGTAATGCCTTTAATCCTAACACTCGGGAAGCAGAAGCAGGAGAATCTCTGGTCTACATACCAGTTTCCAGGAGTAGAGAGTGAGACCCTATCTCAGAACAAGAGGAAAAGATTTTCCTCATGCTTCTCTCATTTTCTAACCCGTGACAAGTCCAAGTTCTGACCGATAGGAGCCCAGTCTCCCCTAAGGATGCCGAAACGTGCCCTCCAACTTCTTAGTTTTCAGTCATGTTTTGAATTTAAGACGCCTCAACAGAGGATACTTGAATTCTGCCCGTATTTTCACCCCTAGTCTTTCACTGGAGAGCCCTATGTTCCAGATTGCATTTCTTTTTAATTTACACGATTGCCTAGGAGGCTAGTGGCTATTTAGATGAACTAGGGGGTTCTACTGAATTTGGGTCTTTGTCTACCTAAAGAGTTCTGATATTTTTATTAGTTTTAAAACTAGGCACCAAGCTTCCCTGATGTCAAAATAGCTCTGAGGTTCTAATTGATAGTGGTTTTACTGACCACAGCTACAGAAAATGGGGCCTAGGAGTGTAGCTCAGTGGTAGAGCTTTTGGGACGCTAAAGGCCCTGGTTTAATTCCCAACTCTGAAAAAAAAAAAATGAAGCCTAGCTGGGAGGTGGTAGTGCAGGCCTTTAATCCCATCACTCAGGAGGCAGAGGTAGATGGATCTCTTGAGGCCAGCCTGGCCTACAGAGCAAGTTCCAGAACAGCTAAAGCTACAGAGAAAAACCCTGTCTCCAAAAGCTAAAAAGAAAAAAAGAAGCACATTATTTATCTCGAAGGTTCAGGCAGTCCTTATCCAATCCTTCTGAAAACTGCTTCTCTTAATCTTTTACTTATCTTTATTTTTCCCCCCTGAATGTATCTCTAGATTTCAAATTTCTTTCTCTGGTTAAGAGCTAGCAGTAGAACAAGCACACTAAAAAAAGAAGTAGGCACCACTTATCCAAAATCCTTACAATTTCCCACCACGATCTAAACCTTACCTACTTCTCTAGTCTCTCTGGTTTTTATTCGGTTTGGTTTGGTTTGGTTTGGTTTGGTTTGGTTTGGTTTGGTTTTGGTTTTTGTGTTGAGACAGGGTCTCTCTATGTAGCCCTGGCTGTGCTGGAACTTTCTTTGTAGATCAAGTTAACCTAGAACTCCCAGAGATCCTATTGGAACTAAAGACATGTTCTGCCACTCCAGGCTTTAAAGTTCTTTCTGTTCTTTGAGCATTTCACACATTCTATTCCAGATGGGGTATGCTTTGCCTGACTGATGCATACCCTAATTCATTCTTTCATCCATCCATTCAATGCCTAGTATATGCCTGGAACTAGCAGTGTATGGAAAAAGAAAAAAGAACAAAACAAAAAAGAGCCCTTGTCTCAAGGAGCCAACTAACAAAAATAGATGTGAATGATTCAAACAATGACAATCAGTGATCACTTACAAGAGTAATCAGACCATGTTGAAACTTCCCTGTGAAGAAGCAACAAGGCTGAGATATGAAGGCTAAGTGTGAAAGAGAAGTTTTTAGCAAAAGGAAAGTGAGAAAAGCATCACATATAAGAGAAGTGCCCAGTTGTGGGAGTGGAGACTGTAATCTCAGCAATAAGGAGCTAGAGGAAGAGTGATCAAGACTTCAAGGTCATCTTTGACTGGATATTAAATTCAAGGCCAGGCCTGTGTACTACAGGAGACTGTTAGTTCTCAAACTCACTAACTGCTGATATTTATCATATCAAAGTGAACCTGGCCAAAAGCTTATCCCAGTATTCCTTTGCCTCTACCTCTTACAGGATCCTCCTGGCTTCCATACCCCACCCTCTACTCTGAACTCTCCAGCCTAGGGGGCTGGGCTGCTCTTCCTTATATGATTCCAGCTATTTTGGTTATCTCTCTCTTGGCTTCTCTATCTCTCTTAGCTTCCTGGCCTCTTGATACCGTGGTTCCCCTCCTTCCTCTCTTTCCTCTCCCCCTTCCTCACATGGCCCTGCAGCTCAGTCTGGTCATGCCCACCTTGGACTTCCCCAGATGTCAGTGCCTCTGGCTGTGCTCTCCTTTATAGAATAAACTTTCACCTCCACCATACCTAGGACCAGTCATACTCTTTACCTTTTTATTTTTTTTTATTTTTTTATTCAAAGACTCTGTCTCACAAAAAAAAAGAAAAGAAAGAAAAAGAAAAAGAGAGAAAGAAAAGATGGAAAAAAAAAGAGCCAATCAGAGATTGCGCCCCGGAGCCTACCAATTCCCTCATGCCAGAACTTGCTAGAAGAGAACAGCACCAATTCCATAACCACTGGATTAGAAACTCTGGCCCCTTTCTGTAACCGTGATAACCTTCCCCCCTTCTGCCTGAACCCATTGTCCCTGTTCCAGCTTGAATAAAGGCTATTTGCATTTTGCATGCAGACTCAGTCTTTCTGGTGGTCTTTGGAGACCCGAATTCTGGCCACAACAGTTTTGTGCACAGTTGGGAAAAGAGCTGCCTAGGCCTTGGTGTTTTGTATTGTCTGCAGGTATTGGATTTATGTGGGGGATATTTTGTTAATCCCACCAGGTGAGAATAAGACCACTACCACAATTTGAGCCAAATTGGAGCAAGCTTGCTGTCATTTTTGGGTGCACCAAGATCTGGCCAGAGACTGCCTCCTAAAAATCAGGTTAAAGAGAACAGCCCTGAGTCCATTTCTTGAGTCCCTTTTAAGGAGTAAAATCACATGCAGATTTTACAATGGGATAGTAAGAAAGTACAGAAAAATCTCAAAAAACACAATTATGGGCCTCATGTCATTAGGGAGGGTGACTAAGGGAGTGGTTACGGAGGGTCAGGATGATCTCAAAGTCAAAGTCTCAGGTAGGGGTAGATAGGTCAGGTTCCAGGAAACAACTCAAAAAAAAAAAAAAAAGCCAACTTATTTTTTAACAGTACAGCATAATGGAGTCAGGCAGGTAGGCAGATTCCTCAGTTTGATTGCTTATGATCTGCATGTCCTATCAGTAGAACACCTGAGGAGTAGTTCTGTATCAATAAAAATACCTGTTCTGTATCAATAAAAACAATAAAAATGAGCTCAGATGCTTTGTGTCCCATTGTCCAGGATAGCACTGGCCATGACAGTGGTTCCCTCTGCTGAGGTCTGGCAGGGTTTGCACCTATGAACACACCTGTGTGTCTCTCTTGCTGAGCCACTGCAGTACCATAACCACTACACAAGAGGCATGTATTTCTAGTATTAGATGGTATTTTAATTATCTTTTGTTTCACGACATAGTTCATGTCAGTTTTGTTTTGTTCTGTTTTTGACACAGGGTTTCACATATCTCAACCTGGCCTCAAACTCACTATGTAGCCAAGAATGACCTTGAACTCTTGCGTCCCCCTACCCAGGGCCTGGACTGCAGACTTACGCCATCATGCCTAGTTTATATCAGCTTTTTCTTTGTTTGTTTGAGCCTTAATTTTTCTCATCTGTCAAATAGGAAGTATGAACTGAAATTGGATCAAAATTACTGGAATGAAAAGAGGCAAAAGAGGAAATGAGTGTGATGTGCTGAGGCTGGTCTAGAAGAGCTAGCCTTGAAGGAAGGACAATGGTGAGAGGAGAGCTTACAGAGTCTTTTAATCAATGCATAGGATGGTGTCCCTTTGAAGACCAGTGAAAACCTACTAAGTAGGTAAATGAGCAAAGGGACACAGTTAGCCTGATGGAATTGTAGCTAGCATGATTAGATTTGGAAAAGATTACCATGGCTCCAGTGTATAGAGCAGAGTTGAAGATGGCCAGAGGGAAAGCAGGAAAGCCTGCATAAAGGTTGTTTATCATCAGGTAGGAAGTGGTGGTTCTTTACGATGATGGGTATGATGAGACAGATTTGAGAGAGATTTGGGAGATTAAAATGGGTAGAATTTAGTAATGACTTCTACACAGTGAGAGAGAATAAATATTTGAGTTCTCTTATGTTTGAGAAGGTGCAGCTGGATGAATGGTAATGTGAATCACAGAGACAGGAGAACAGTCTCCTTCTGATGGAGCAGATCACAAGTTTATTGTGAGACATACTGAGTCTGACATCTGGGAACATCCAAACAAATGTCAAGAAGGCATACAACTATAAGGGACTGGAGTTTAAAAGAAAGATAGAGCTGGATAGAAAATTTTGAATTTAAAAAAAATGGAAAAGGAGCTGGAAAGATGGCTCTGTGGCTACACACAAATACTGCCCTTGTAGAGGACCCAAGTTTAATTTCCAGCACCCTCCCACTTCAAAGCTTGGTAACTTCCTGGAAAGTCTGATGACCCTGGCCTCCACACACACCTTAAACTCACCTGCACATACCTACACATAGATAAATTAGTCATCAGATAATAAAGGAGAAGCAGATAATCTTTGGCAAAGAAAAGATCACATATAGATTGAATCTAGATCCAGGAATCGATACTGAAAGGACCCAAAGAAAATCTAGGGCCAAGCTAAGGCCCGATTCTCACAGGTGGTTGTGGGAGCTCAGACCCCTGGGTCAAGCTAACCTGGACTCCTACGCCTCCTGTATTATGTGTTCTTCTCTGATTAGGTGGTTGTGAGTTTTAGCTTAAAAACCCCCTCTAATTCCAACCCAGTGTCAGAGTCCTGAACTTAGTTTGGAGACTGTGTTCCTGGCTATCTCTCTCTCTAGCCAGTCTTTTTCATTTTCCCTTTTTTCTTCAATTTTAAATCAAGTAAAATATTCTTTATCAATGAGTTGTGTGTTGTGTAGTAATTGGATTCCCAGGAACCTATAACATTTTGGGGGCTCATCAGGGATGCAATTCTCTGACCCAACTGTGTGAGCTCAGCAAAAGCCTGTGTTTCTTGTTCTTTTCTCTTCTAGCATGCTGCCTCCAAAGGGAAGGAGGCTCTGTTTTTGTGTAGCGCACTGTCTGAGAGGATTTCATTGAAATCAAGATGCAGAATTGCTCACTGGTCCACAAGGGCATGGAAGACATTTTGATTGAAATGAGTTGGTTGGTTTGAATCCCACTGGACGTCTGTCTGCAAGTTCGAATCCTGCACAACTAAGAATTGTTTGTGTCTGTCCGTGTCAAATTCTGTTCTCGCTTTCACTATTCCATGTCTAGACTTTCTTTACTCTCTTTAAAACCAGGGGCCATAACCCCAGCCCCTGAAAAGTTTTGAGACTGGGATTTCTTGTGGCCTTAACCAGGACCCTCCCGAGGTGGGAGGTGAGTTCCCAAGAAAACAGGGCTAAAGACTGGACAAGAGAGCCTGGTGGGAACCAAGTTGAAACTTGAGCCTCTAGTGTCCTGGTAGGAAGGAAGTAGGTGCTGTGTGTGTGTGCCTGAGGGTATCACTGTAAATGATCGCTGAGCCCTGATTTTTTCACCTCCCCAACAGAGAAGCCTGGTGGCCTAGAGAAGGCGCGTGGGCTGCTTGGAGACAGAGACAGTTCCACTTCAGTCCAAGATGGCTATCAACCCTCTCTACCCCTGAGGGGAGAAAATGTGTTGTCAAGAAAACACAGAAACTGGTTTTGGGACATCCACACCTTCCTGGGATCCCCAACATGGCTACAGGTAAGGGAGTCTATGGCCAGATTCTGATGGGAGGTCTCTGGACAGCTGCTGGGTGTCCTACGAATTTATCCAAAGTGCATCAAGTCCTCTCTGTTAAACAGCTAAGTCTTGGCTCTCTGTGACAGAGTTTGGACTATTAGTAAAAGTATGGCCCAGTTACAATGGGGGCTCCAACAGTTTTGAAAATGCTGCGGCCCTGTGGTGGCTATCAAAAACAACAGCCACAGTAAGATAGAGTTGACTAGGACCTAAAAGATAAACAGACTTTTGTGTTGCTGAGGGCAGGGACAGAAAGGCAACCCAAGCCCTTAAAATAAAAAAAAAAAAAAAGCCCAAAAGATTGTAAGTAAATTCCAGACAAAAAGGTAGCCTAAACTCTTTAATAAAAAGATTATTGTGTATAATGTAAGTCCAGCTCTTGTTTAAAAATAAAAAAGAAACAGTAAGCTCCCTGCCTGAGCCATCTAGGGAGGGTTTTTTTTGTTTTTGTTTTGCTTTTGTAATTGTGCAGAGGGGCTGCAGGGTCCCTTCTGCCTGGAGGTCATAGTGCTGATGGGGTTTACTCAGTTTGCTATATAAAAATGTGCTGTTTGTAATTGCTTGTCTTAAAACAAGCAAACAAAACAAAACAAAGCAAAAGCCTGGGCCACAGGCACTGTTAGACCTGGATGAGTCTTTCTGAGGGAAAGGGCTTCCACCATGGAAGAGCCATGGGCCCTTAGGACTCAAAAGGGTCCCCCTCCCCCCACCCTGGTTCCTGGGAAAAACTGCAAAAGTCTCTTCCCTGAGTCAAAGGGCAGACAAACAGGAGTCAGGATATACCTGCCAAATGGGGCTTAGATAACCTGAAAAAGGACCCCCACTCTGAGGGCAACCAATCAGAGAGAAGAAGCAGGGCAGGAGTGGCTCTACCTTATCTGGCCAGATGGCCTAAGGCCCATAAACTGAATGTCTTGACTTTGATAGCTAACCAGATAGAGCTTAAGAATGTGGACAGTTAGCCCCTTGAGCAGGAGCCAATCAAAACTAAACATTTGTAAACTGCATTTCTGTCCCCCAGTTAGAAACCAGGCTACCTCACCTATGTTAAAACCCCCTCTTACTGTCTATAAACAAGGCCAACAAGCCTTTGTTCAGGGTCAGCCATTCCACCTGGTGCCTGACCCCAGCATGCTGGTTTACTCTGCAGAATAAAGACTCCTTGTTTTAACATCAGACCTGGACTCCTGGTGAAACTTTGAGGGCCAAAGGGGTTCCAGAATCCTGGGCATTATAACCTGTTAGCTGCTTTTTCAATATAAATTATATATAATGGTAATGCTAACTTATTTTCTTTGGTGAACTAAAAATTCATGTAGGCCTCAGGGAACACAAGGAGCCACCTCTCACAGGTCTCCCTCCTGTTTCTCCCTGAGTGTATGATTTATCTCTCTCTTGGATGTGGAAATTCTTTCTTTTCCTAACTGCCAGAACTATAAACCTAAAAGTTCCAAATGTAAGATTTTCCTTTAAGTTTCTTAAACTATAACTCCTGTCTCTAGTATAGATACTTTAACAGATTTCCACTTGACTGACAGACGCCATCCAGAAATCAGCTACAGACTCCAAATTGCTTCAAACAGCTGTGATCCCTGGAGCTACTAAAGCTGATGTGAACCAGGTCAGCTGATGTGATTGCTTCCTGTTCTTCCAGCGGGGACATCTAACCAGATGCATCTGATAAATGCCTCAATGCCTGAATTCCCTCCCAGCTTTTGACTAACATTCCAGCCTTCCTGGGCCCCCTAAAAACAACGCCCTAGTTTCAGTTGGAAGCAGCTACAGAAGAAGACACAACACCCCATTTCCTCATAGGCTGGAATGTTTTGGTTAAAAAAAAAAAAATTTACCCGTTGAGGCCAAATAGACGCAGATCTGTCAACAGGTAAATTAATTAGCTAAAATAGTTCTACAATATGACAGGACACTCAACCTGCTTTATACAAAACAAAGAGTTATTGTATAGCTTTAATTACTGTCAGTCCTCTATTATCCCTTAACTGGATATATAAATTCTCATGTGGGTACCATTAAGCTGACCTATAGAGTCAAAGATTGACCAGGTACCAGCTCAGAGACAGGACTGAAATGGAGCCAAAAGAAAATCTAGTGCCAAGCTAAGGCCAGATTCTCACAGGTGGTTGTGGGAGCTCAGACCCCCAGGGTCAAGCTAACCTAGACTCCTACCCCTCCTTCTTGTGTGGCCTTCTCTGATAAGGTGGTTGTGAGTTTTAGCTTTAAAATCCCCTATAATTCCAACCCAGTGTCACAGTCCTGAACTTAGGTCAAAGACTGTGTCCCTGGCTATCTCTCTCTCTCTAGCCAGTCTTTTTCTTCTTTTCCTCAATTTTAAATCAAGTAAAATATTCTTTATCCATGAGTTGTAGTAGTTGGATCACCAGGAACCTAAAACAATATCTATAGTGTTTATTATGTTTACTACTAACCACATGGGAGGCTACTAAATACTTAAAATGCTGCTAGTCCATTAGAGATGGGCCATAGAGTCAAATCTACACCAGATTTCGAAGGCTTAATATCAAAAAGCACATGCCAGGTATAGTGGTGCAAGTCTTTAATCCCAGCACTCAAGGGACAGAGGCAAGTGGGTCGCTGGGATTTTGGGGTCAGCAAGAGCTGTATACTGAAACTTTGTCTCCAATAAATAAATAAATAAGCACATTGACACTCTCAATATTTTCCACAGATTGCCTATTGGAATTCTGGTGTTGTTTTTTGTTTTGTTTTTCTGAGATAGGGTTTCTTGGTGTATCCCTGGCTATCCTAGAAGTCACTCTGTAGACCAGGCTGGCCTCAAAGATCTGCCTGCCTCTACTTCCCTGCTGGGATTAAAGTCTTGCACTTCCCTGTTATGGAATGATTTTTAAACACCGATTTCAATTAAAAATTATATGATTGTTGCCTGTTCTTTTTTACTTTTAAACTGTGGTTAATAGAAACCTAAAAATCACATGAATGGATCTTACAGTATTTGTGTTGCATGATGTAAGTTTAGAGGAAGAACAAAAGATTTAGGACTAAGCCTCAAGGGACATTTGATGGGTAAGTAGGACACAGGAACTCTATTGAAGAGTACTAAAGAGGGAGTAGAGAAGAGGGGAACCAGTACTAGCGAGGGTGTGACTGGACCAACTGAAAAGGGTCAGGTGAATCTAGTAGTATAGAAGTCACCAGATCTTTGCAAGAACTATTTAGGTAGAAAAACGGGGCTCAGTAAATAAAAATGAAAAAGAGATGTATGAGGGTGGATTAAATGAAATGATCTTGACAGTCTTGACCTCTACCAATAACGTGCCCTCCACTTCCATCCCAACTTGTTAATAATTTAAGCTATGTCCAGAGTGTCTTAGACACCTCAGGCTGCTGTAACAAACACCACTAACTAGGTATTTTAAACAACAGAACTCTATTTCCTCACAGTTGTGGGGGTAGAAGCCTCAAATAAGATTCCTTCAGGGTTGGATGCTGAGTGGTGCCTCACCTGTCTGACAGGGGCTGTGACTGGAGTTTCTTATAAGAAAAAATGTCCTGTAGGATTAGAGCACCCTCCCTGAGACCTCATTTGATATTGATTACTGTAGCCGTAGATTCAGGGCAAAAGGCAGATTATTCTTTTCTGATTCAATCCCTGGTCCTCAGAGGGTTTTAGCCTCAGTACAATCTAAAACGCCTCCGTGTCTTACTGCTGACTGGGCTCCTCTGACTAGCTCCTTCAGAACTCAGAGCTGTATTGAACTCAACTGACTCTTACTGACTGGCTGATTCAACTCACTCACTGTTCTGACTCAAACTCTTCTCCAAGCTGACTGGTTCTGAACCAGCTGACTGTTTCTGACTGAACTCTTCTGACTCTGGATGACTCTGGATGATTCCTGCAACTTCTCTGATTGGCTTCAAACTGACTCATTCTTTCCACCTAATACTGACTTCTTTTGCCAAACTGCCTCTGTGTTTCTGCCTCAGACTGCCTCAGACTCCTCAGAGTCTGTAACTGATTGCTTGCACTTGCTTCTGTCTTGGGGATTTAAGGTCTGTGCTACCTCTGCCTTCTGAATACTGGGATTAAAGGTGTGTACTAACATTCTTTCTACCCTAGAGCAGCCATGCTGCTGGATTAGAGTATTAAAAGTTCCTATACAGATTACATCTTTAACAGGCCTGTCTCCAGCTATAGTCACATTGGAAGATGAGGTCTGAACACACAAATGTAATTGATGAGAGGCACATTCACTCTATAATATAAATCATGCAAAGATCTGTAGGGAGAGGACAGCTCCCAGTTGAAAATCATGGACCTGAAAGAAAGTGAAAATGTTCTGGACTGAATTCTTGTTGAAGGGTATGCAAATTGTGCCAAATTATATGGGACCCTAGAGAATATAGGTTTTATTGTAAGGCTACAAGGTATATTTATATTTTAATCCTAGAAAACATTTCAAATGCCTGATAGAAGAATATAAAAGTATCTATATCCTGTCGACACAATGAATATTATAGTCAGAAGAATGGACTACATGTAGAGCATATGGATAAACTACACTCTCGGATTGAAGAACGATATAGCTATTCAGCTTTGTGGAAGGTTGCTCTGTTGACAGGCTAGGCCAGTTGTCCTCACCCTAGTAGATCCTGTCTTTACTCTGAAAGTGTGGTGCTTTCTATTTTTTGAATTAGGAAGTCTTTTTGTATCATTATGCAGCGACAACAAAGATGTGGGGTTTTGTAGTTTGAAAAATATTCTTTTCAAAGGCAACACCGTAACAAGAAATCAGTAAACCTGTGTGCTTGGCTTAGTCATTGGATATGAAGAAATTGTTTTTAGACATGCTTGGGCTTTGAAGAAATCCATGCTTAATCCATACTTGTTTTCTGTGATTAATGGAGTTGTTTTTGAGGGGCTTGCAGCCCAGCCCCTACGTAACCCCTGTCGCAAGACCTTCCTGGCACACCTGGAGGTCTTGCTCTGTTGAGCACTGGAACAGTGATAGATAGAGGGACTGTGGTTTTGTGCGGGTCGTTTTGTTCCTTCAAACAGTACCTGTTTTACAAGTCTATTTTTAGTTATGTATAAAATAATTGTGCACTGTTGGGGAAAAGGACTGTCTAGGCTTTGGCATTTTGTATTGTCTGCAGGTGTTGAATTAATGTAGGGGGATGTTTGTTTAGTCATGAACTGCATGTGTATCAGTAGAGCACCTGAGGAGTTCTGTATCAATAAAAACACCTGAGCTCAGATGTCCGGGGTTCTACTGTCCAGTATAGCACTGGCCAGGCTAGTGGTTCCTTCTGCTGAAGTCTAACGGGAAATGCACCTATGATTATGCCTCCTTATCTTCTTGACCGAGTTACCACAACATCCTAACCACTACAAGCACCTCCATCAAAGGTTTGGTATGTGAAACTTTGTCCTGCCCTAAATTGTTTTTTGTGTAACTATCAATAAGTATGCTTCAGAGAAACAGTGCATGGTCAGTCAACCTACAGAAGACTGTACCTCCCTGGCCTTCTAACTGAAGCTTTGTCTTCGATTAGAAGTCTGCTCTCTTGATATGACACTTACACAACACAACATCAATGCTTAAAATTATTCTTAAAATTTCATTCAACATTAAGATCTTTAAGTCTGATGGTCTCTGTTCTAAAGACAGCAGAAATGGTAGAGGCTAGGGGTCACAGAGAAATAGTAAGTTACTGCTGATAACAATACTGATGAAAATTTAAGCAAAGGCTATAATTGGGATAAGAGCTAAGAGACTGGATGTAGACATATTTCTGAAGTATAATTAAGAGACTGTAATAGTCCTTGGCCTTGGACAGAGAGGAGGTAAGAACGACACCCAGGTCTCTGGCTGGGGTTCCTGGGTGGAGAGTGGCATCACTCACTGAGATAAGGGATTCAGTAGGTGGAGGAGGCTTTGGATGAGGTGGGGTGAAAGATAAGCTGCCTACATTCTAAGTTTGTGATGCCTGCTGGGCATGCAGACAAAGACACCCAGTGATCAGTGAGACATATGGATCCACAGATACCAGAGGCGTTAGGCCCCAGCGTGACAGAAGGACACTGCTGTTCTCAAGTGTTGTTTCTCTGTGTGTTGTGGTGTGGCACGTGTGTGTGTGTGTGTATATGTGTGTGTGTGTGTGTGTGTGTGTGTGTGTGTGTGTGTGTGTGTGAGGGGGGGGGGATCCTGTCAAGGAAACTTCAAAGGAATGGTCAGGCATATCGACTGCTACGGAAAGAGGAAATGGCACAGTCTCAAGAGGTCGTCCTGGTTTCAGCTCTTAGGACGTCTCTGATGTTTTAGCAAAGACAAGTTTATCAGGACATTAAGGAGAAACTGGTTGCACTATCCTGCTTGAGGAGCAAGGATTTCAAACCCATTTCACCAGTGACTTGTAATTCTCTCCCCAACGCTCTGGGGAGGACTTTTGAAATGAATTGTGTTTTCTTCGCACTCTCTGTTTTCCCTATCTTAATGGCACCCAGTGACATCTTAAATCACCTTTACCTCGAGTGTGTTAACTTCCTTTTGCAATGTCAAGGTAATTGGATACTTGGTAGTGGAATTTTTTTACCTCCCCCATACCCTCCATGTAGGTAACCTCTGTGCTACTAACTGCTGTTGTTTTCAAGTCAGGTTTTTCTCTGTCGTAACCCTGGCTGTCCTGGAACTCACTCGGTAGACCAGGCTGGCCTGGAACTCACAAACATCTGCCTGCCTCGGCCTCCCAGATGCTGGAATTGAAGGCGTGTGCCATCACTGCCTGGCTATGTGCTACTAACTTGAGACATCTAGGAAGAGGAAACTTGAAGTTGAGAAAATGCATCCATCGGATTTGCCTGTAGGCAAGTCTACTGGGACATCATTCTGATTAAATGATTGCTGTGGAAGGGCCCAGCCTGCTGTAGGCAACGCGACCCCTAACCAGGTGGGTGGTCCTGAGTGGTATAAGAAACCAAGCTGAGTAAGCATAAACAGCAAGCCAGTAAGCAGTGTTCTTCATGGCTTCTGCTTCAGTTCCCACCTCTGGGTCGCTGCCTTTGTCTTCCTGCCAAGATGGACCCTAATCTGGATGTGCATGCCAAATAAACCCTTTCCTTCTCAAGCTGCTTCTGGTTACGGTGTTGTAATCACAGCAGTAGAAAGCAAACTAGCCTCCATATATTGAAACTGGATTTTGGAGAAAGAATTCCTAATTCCAAACAATATCCGTGTGGCTCCGATGTCAGGAATAGCATCACTCTGACAGAAGTTTAAGGGATCATTGAAGAACTATATAGGACTCAGTATTAAGAGCTCCTGGAGGAAAGGGCAGGATAAAGTACCATGCCTAAGGTTTTCTAGCCAGTTTCCCTGGTCCTGATACCTGCTCTGTGTCAGCGAGACCACCTTGCTGGATTTGGCCTGTCCTGGAAAGCACCTTTCAGGCAAAGAGCCATGGTCATCAAATGTCTAATTTCATTTGTTCCTCTTCTGTTGGGAATCATAATGCTGTTTCCTCCGAGTAGTGTTAAAAAGTTATCTTCTTTCTTTTGATCAGTTAGTCACTGTATGGGAGGTTTGTCCACAGTAAGTTTCCACATCATTGTGGAAAGTTGAAGTCCTTAGGCGGATCTTTCAATTCTATGTTGTGAGATTTTTTTTTTCTTTTTCAATTTAACATATATCAGTGTTTTGCCTGCAGGTGTGTATGTGTACTGCATGGGTGCTGATGCCCTCAGAGGCCAGAGGAGGGCCTGGCAAGCTGCTCTAGCTATTTCCTGCTTTCAAATGACACAGTGGGAGCACTGACTATGAACACAGAGGGAGCACTGGCTGTGAACACAGTGGGAACACTGGCTGTGAACACAGTGGGAGCACTGACTATGAACACAGAGGGAGCACTGGCTGTGAACACAGTGGGAGCACTGACTGTGAACACAGTGGGAACATTGGCTGTGAACACAGTGGGAACACTGGCTGTGAACACAGTGGGAACATTGGCTGTGAACACAGAGGGAGCACTGGCTGTGAACACAGTGGGAACACTGGCTGTGAACACAGAGGGAGCACTGGCTGTGAACACAGAGGGAACACTGGCTGTGAACACAGTGGGAACACTGGCTGTGAACACAGAGGGAGCACTGACTGTGAACACAGTGGGAACACTGGCTGTGAACACATTGGGAACACTGGCTGTGAACACATTGGGAACACTGGCTGTGAACACAGTGGGAACACTGGCTGTGAACACATTGGGAACACTGGCTGTGAACACAGTGGGAACACTGGCTGTGAACACAGTGGGAACACTGGCTGTGAACACATTGGGAGCACTGGCTGTGAACACATTGGGAGCACTGGCTGTGAACACATTGGGAGCACTGGCTGTGAACACAGTGGGAACACTGGCTGTGAACACAGTGGGAACACTGGCTGTGAACACAGAGGGAGCACTGACTGTGAACACATTGGGAACACTGGCTGTGAACACATTGGGAGCACTGGCTGTGAACACAGTGGGAACACTGGCTGTGAACACATTGGGAGCACTGGCTGTGAACACAGTGGGAGCACTGGCTGTGAACACATTGGGAGCACTGGCTGTGAACACAGTGGGAGCACTGGCTGTGAACACAGTGGGAACACTGGCTGTGAACACAGTGGGAACACTGGCTGTGAACACATTGGGAACACTGGCTGTGAACACATTGGGAACACTGGCTGTGAACACAGTGGGAACACTGGCTGTGAACACAGTGGGAACACTGGCTGTGAACACATTGGGAGCACTGGCTGTGAACACAGTGGGAACACTGGCTGTGAACACATTGGGAACACTGGCTGTGAACACATTGGGAACACTGGCTGTGAACACAGTGGGAACACTGGCTGTGAACACAGAGGGAGCACTGACTGTGAACACAGTGGGAACACTGGCTGTGAACACAGTGGGAACACTGGCTGTGAACACATTGGGAACACTGGCTGTGAACACATTGGAATACTGGCTGTGAACACAGTGGGAATAATGGCTGTGAACTGTTTGTGGAAACAGCTCTGTCAACTTGCATGTTTTGTTCCAGTGTAAATGGATAAGAAAGTTGTTCATACACAGTATTCATTTTTAGTTTTTCTTTTCTAAACACAGCCCTCCTAGCTTCTGAGTCCTGGAACTACAGGTATGTTTACCATGCTTGGCACACCTACCCTCTTTGCATAGCCAGGTGAACCTATCCTTAACGGGAAAGGTAAATCCTGATTGAGCTCATGCACAACAATTGTAATCCCTCTTTGCCTGTGGTTTATTTAGGCAACACCGTGTGTGGCAATTTTGTTCAATAAGAAATGAAAGAAAACTACTGTCTGGGTGGTGGTGGTGCCTGCCTCTAATCCCAGCTCAGAAAGCAACATGGTGTACAGCTCAAGTTCCAGGACAGTTGGGGCTACACAAAGAGATCCTGTCTC